>JARYHS010013631.1:151258257-151363281 GCA_031002005.1 Vandiemenella viatica | reverse complement strand
TTTGTTGATCTGCCATTTCCAGCGAAAAGTGGTTACCTACGTTAAATTTACTAAAATTCTGTCTGGCAGAAGTGAGATATTCAGCAGCTTTTATTCAACAAAAAGATGCATTCAGGAATAAAATTTTAAACCGCAAAGCAATTACGTTAGTGCATAACTAGTAGAAGGTGGGAAAGTTGTCTACCTTCATGCTTAGAAAGGGATATAAACCATGGCGTAGCAGTCAATAACAGTTTTACAGACGTTATGTAATGTATACTTTGCACATTAGCTGTAAGGACAGTTTAAATTATGAATATGCCTATTTTATTGGCGTGATATTTCAGCAAGATTTAAATAAAATATATACTATCTTATTATTTAATTAGGATAGGTGAAATGACAAAAGAAAAATCTGGTAAAAGATTTAAATAAAATATATACTATCTTATTATTTAATTAGGATAGGTGAAATGACAAAAGAAAAATCTGGTAAAATGATTTTATTCTTTACTGTTTACAATTCTGCATACATCATTAAGTACAATCAAATTTTTGTATGCAACTATTTCATTCCTTAATTGCCCAAAATCAATTGTAGAACTGTAAGACACATGAATAGGATGAACGTTGTTGATGTGCATATCCATTAACTTCGACACTGAGGCAGTACATGTGTAGTAGTCACTCAACACTTTGTCAGCCAATTCACTCACAAACACCTTGTAGTATGCTGATGCGATTTAAACACTTTAGTTAATAAGGTCCACAAACATCATATCCAGGTTCATAATTCTTAATTACAATATTATTACATCATCAGATACTAACAAATTTTTATATGCAATGAGTTCAAGTCTTAATTGCGCATAATCCAATGATGAACTGTATGTCACTTGAGCTACACGAACATTATTAATATGCATGTCAATCAGTTTTTGCACTGTAGCCATATTGAAGTCTCGTAGCACTTTATTAGCTAGAATGTCCACAAATTCAGTATAATATCGTGCCACCAAAGTAGCCCCACTTCTGCTTGACGGTCAAGGCGTTTGTCACGGTCGGCTGCGCGTCGACGAAGTTCCTCCAAGTAGACTGGCCGAAGAAGACGCCGCTGGCAGGATCGTCATTGAGGTGGAAACAAACAGTCTTCACCCCGGCAATCGTTCGGCAGGAGACGGTGTGCTCACCAAGCGAGATGCTGTCGGTGCCGGCATTGAATAACTCGGACACTACGTCCAATACATGGATCAGGACGTTCCATTCGTCGTATGTTAAAACAATTTTATTGTGCCCCACTTTTTCCAGAACAACAACAGGTTCAAACTCGTGTTTGGACGATAACCCTATCGTCAAACGTTTCGTATCACCAGCGTTGAGTTGGTAGACAGAAGAGAACAACATCACTAGACGGGACATGGCTGCAAACTGACGCCGGGTGGGGCTGCAGCTGCGAGGGAGCGATAATTCGAGTGTGGTGCAGCTGTGTGCATTCAATTACGAACCCGCATCATGCAGCTGCGAGGGGAGCGATAATTCGGGTGTGGTGCAGCTGTGCACATTCAATTACGAACCCGCATCATGCAGCTGCGAGGGGAGCGATAATTGATGGCTTCCGGGTGTGGCGCATTCAATTACGAACCCGCATCATGCAGCTGCGAGGGGAGCGATAATTAAGGGCTTCCGGGGTGTGGTGCAGCTGTGCTCATTCAATTACGAACCCGCATCATGCAGCTGCGAGGGGAGCGATAATTGATGGCTTCCGGAGGGGAGCAATAATTGATGGCTTCCGGAGGGGAGCGCAGCTGTGCACATTCAATTACGAACCCGCATCCTGCAGCTGCGTGGGGAGCGATAATTAGGGTGTGGCGCATTCAATTACGGACCCGCATTCAATTAAACTCCCCTAGTTCCTCGGCTCCCCTCCGCTCCAAACTGTCTGCAAAGACAGGTCCATAAGAATACATGGGGAAAAAACTGTCCGCTGACCGCTGTACATAAGGAAATAATAAGATCAATCTGAGATTACAGATGTGAGACCCCCCTCCCCGCAATTCAATTAAAATCAATTAAGGCTCCCCGCCATGGGGGAAAAAGTGGGCTCACTCCATCCTCCATAAGAATACATGGGGAAAAAACTGTCCGCTGACCGCTGTACATAAGGAAATAATAAGATCAATCTGAGGTTACAGATGTGAGACCCCCTCCCCGCAATTCAATTAAAATCAATTAAGGCTCCCCGCCATGGGGGGAAAAAGTGGGCTCACACACAGGTCCATAAGGAAATAATAAGGTCAATCTGAGGTTACAGATGTGAGACCCCCTCCCCGCAATTCAATTAGCATTAATTAAAATCAATTAAGGCTCCCCGCAATTCAATTAAAATTAATTAAAATCAATTAGACTCAATTAAAATCAATTAAAATCAATTAAAATCAATTAAAATCAATTAAAATCAATTAAAATCAATTAACCACGGGGGTGTTTTGGTCCGGGGTTCTGGCTCACTCGCCCCTTACCCCACTACTAAGGAAGATCTCGTAAGCTTATTCTTAAGAATGCTATACCAAGTTTTTATAAATCTTTCTATGAAATGTTGTGACGTTTGTGGAGTTAATTACCTAAATGTAACAAGACTGAACCATCATAATCTGACTGAATTAAAAGGTTAAGTCATTACTTTTTTTACACAATGTTGGTTGGCTGGAAAATAATTTTGTTCACTTTTGCTATAAAACGGATTGTTTTTTCTTAAGCAAGCTCTCGTTGTTATTATTACTTTTAAACAATCTCTTGATTTCTTTAAAAAAAATATTTTCTTCTTAATTTCTATTACCACATTTGGCAAATTAAAATAAAGCATCTTTTTATGAAATTGTTTTTTAGCAAACCAAAATCCCCATTGTTTTCAGGTATTGTGAACTTGTGACATAATTATAAATTGAAAAAAAAAAAACATTTACTGTCTTGTACTTATTTCTATTACAAAAACGACACATTTTATCTTATGTCATAATATAAAAACAATAATTACAGCAAGAATGTCATAATTCAAAATGATGATGATTTTGAGGATACGAAGGAAATCTCCCTGTGACTCACAACAAATATTGCCTATTTTCCCTTCTATTAAATCGTGTTCTTTCTCTAAAACATGGATATAAGTTTATTTCTAGTGAATGAATAAAGTTATTACACATGAAACATTTGATCTGATCCTCCTGTAAAATTGAAGTTTTTGAGTTATGTCACTGTAGCAGCAAATGAGCGATATCCACTGTAGCCTACGAAATCATTTTCTGCTTCATACATCCCGAACTTTGTTTCCCTCTACATTCCTTATCTTCGACTGTTCCTTGCACTGACAAAATAAAACGAAAACCATTTGTTTGAAAATGTTGTCTTTTTCTTCCCTCGTCCATTATTTCCAAAATACTTTCATTTCATATTTTATTCGTCTAACTAATTTTGTGCAAAATATATAGCACTGTATTTAAATACTTTCAATTTTCCTTCCTTCTGTATTATCGGCTTGGTCGTTTGTGTTCTTAAATTATATCTAGGTTATGATAATGTGTGTTTTATTGTGGAATTGTTTTTAGTGTTCTGAAAAGTGTCTCGTACGCATTCATTGATTACATTTTCCCATTCATATAGTGCTTTTGTATGTGAAAATTTTCTTGTATTGTCAGCATGTTTTTTCCTGTGATTATCAATTTTCAGTATTTGCATATCTTTTCCTATTTCAGTGTGTTCATGTTTGTTGTAAAGTAAATGTTAGACAAAGGAAGAGTGATTAGAGCACCTTAATGCGCTCAAGTGTTCTTTGTATCGGGTTTCAAATTTTCTTTCTGTTTGTAGGATTTAATTTAATTTAATTGCAATGGAGCACAGGCTCTGGTGGCAATTTCCCTACACACCCATCTTTCCCCTATCCTGCACCTACCTACATTTGCCCTCTACAAATTTTTTCTTTAAATTCTTTCAAAGTTTTCGGTAAATTATTCATCATTTCTCTTGGTAACTCATTCCAATCCCTGACACCCTTACCTAAAAAAGAGAATCTTCCCACACCCTTGTGCCTGAAATCGAGTGCCAGCTTGTGGTCATGATCATCTTTTCCCTTCCATGCACTACTTTTTATACCTATTGCAATATCTTTCCATGCCTCATCGCCAGTATATGCCCTGTACACTCCCATGACTCTCCTCATCCTCCTCCTGTCTTGCAATGAATCCCATTGCAGCTCCTTTATCATATCCGTCACTGATTGTATTCTGCGATAATTTCCAGAAACAAATCTAGCAGCCCTTTTTTGCACCCTCTCCAACTCCTGTATTTGATACGTAAAATGAGTGTCCCATGTAGGTGGCCTTACACTGTTGGCAAGTCAGTTTACATATTTCTCATTGTTGATACTTATTATTATCTGTGTTTTTGAATAGTGTTGTCAGTTCTGAAGGCTATATTTATTCCCACTTTCCAAAAATTTTACCGATCCTGTTTGTGTATAGGTAGGTCATTGTATACCATTACCGGTTTTCTTGTTGTGTATCATTTGTGACTGTGATTTGGAGATTTTTTTTTGCTGAGTCTTGTGTGTTTGTTAACAATGTATATATACTGATTCATCTTTTGCTCCATGTTACTGGTATAGCCAGTCTTGAAAGAATGCTGTCAGTAGAATGAGTTCTGCTGTGCAATTTTTTTTGGTGAGGGATATCTCTTTCATTCGGTGTAACATGTATCTGATAACAGCCTGTTTGTGAATGACGGGGTGGCTCGAAGTAGCATGTATAATTGTGTCGTGATAGTTGGTTTTCTGTATATACTGAATCTATATCTATCTTTTTAATTGTTATGTCAAAGAAGTGTACCGTATATGGTTTTTTTGTTTCTTTTTCGATGGTGAATTTGATGTTCTTGTGTATTTTGTTTATGTTACCGTGGAATTCCTCGATTAGATCTTGTGGTTCATCCGATAGCCATATTATATCATCCACAAACGTATATCGGTATAAGATCTTGTTTTTTTTAATGATTTTCAGGAAAATTAGATTATCTATGTGATCCATAAAGATAGAAGCCATTATTCCTGATGTTGGACTGCTAGTTTCTTATTGCTATTGCTATGTTACATGTCCAACGAGATACATTGTTTCTTTATGTTGCGAAAGGTTGCAGCCTGAATATAAAAACTAAAACGAACAACAATGAAGAGTGTATAGCACACAATTTCGGTCTTTGATCAAGGCTCACGAGAAACTGCAATTTGTAGTCAAAGAATCAAGGGCTGCAATGTATTTACTAACTTGATAGTGTATCAACTTTCTTAAAACCCTCAGGCTTAGTATTATGGTAGGGTGCCATATCCTTGATGTAAATGATTGATTAATTCTGTGTCGAATCTGGAAAGAAGTGTAACAGAAATGTTACAGCGGTTGTCCTGTGGTTAATGGAGAGGAAAGACAACATAATTGACATCAGAATTTGTTAAATAAGATGTGATCATTTTCATTTCTCGGTGTTCAAATGTTTCCATCTCTTGATTATGGTTGCAATGAAACAATGGAAGCCATCAGGTAAATAACATTCAGCAGTTAATCTCATATGGTTTATTTAATCCCTCTTGAATATACAGCAGGTATATCGTTTCTGTTTGTCGTACTTTGGGACCAATATTGTTGTTATATTTTTCATAGATATTATTCAGGAAAAATACTCCCATTTTCGTTATTATTATTTTAAAAATCATCAATTTTTCTTAAGAGAGAATGAGCCGTTCGTTTGAACACTTGCGCTAACATTCACTGGCATGGTCCAAATAAAATGAGATTAGGTGACTTTTATAACATCATGTACCTTTTACAGCTATTTAATGATTCCAAACATTGTTTTTATGGCTACTACCGTAACTTCACAAGTGAAGAGTTTCAGTCAGGAGTAAATACGTACAGCAGTGTTTGCTGTGGAAATAAGTTGATTTGTGAAACGTAGAATATTTTTGAAGTGCGTAATTTTAATAAACTACATCTCATTCACATGAAAAGAAAGCTCATTTATTCTGAATGTCGCGTAACATAATAAACAGAACGTATAACAGGAAAAGTTATAATGGGATTGTAAACTCATTTTAGTTGGGCTGAAATGGAAAATTGTAATTTAACATAGGACAAGGTCTCTTTTCTATATGTGACAATCAACTTTTTTGTGATAGGATTGCATCGGTTACTCTAACTGTTTTTCTGAACGCTGTAAAAACTTTGACTCAATGAAAGCTGATTCCGCAGTTATAATTAACTGAAACATCAGCTGTTGTAGATGTATTAACTTGTGTTTATATTCAAGCAGGCAGAATCTTGTCAGTGTAGGTTATATGAATGTGTGGTAAGTGTCGTATCAACTTTTTCAGATCACGTTTTTACTATCTTCATACGTTACTTGTATCATCACCCACTACTGATGTATTTTTGTCTCTTTTGTGTGTGAGACACATTTGCATAAACGTTGTATTCTAGGATACTCGATTCTCGATTACCATTGGTGCTTGTGTTCTTTTTTTCTCGATCTTCGTATCTGTTTCTTATCAAACAAGTTACTTATACAGGGTGGGGCATTTAATATGTTTTCTGGAAATATTTCGGAAAGAAAGCATTTTAACAAACAATAACCTATATAAAAAATAATCGTACAGTAGGGGGCTACAATTATGTGATATTGGTTTTTTCACAGGTGGCACTGTTGTCGTTACAACAAGATCAACTTAATTCTTTTAAATGGGAACTCCTATTTTTTTTTTGAAGATTCCGATTCCTCATGAAAAACTAAAAATAGTTTGCTTAACTCACTTTTCTGTTAGCCTCACAGATGGCGCTGTAATCGCGAAAAATGAATATTCGCGTTTTTTGTGTATAATTTTAATTATTGTTTAAATAATTACATGTAATTTTCATTCTGTAAACATGGAAGGTAATTTTAAAGGATAATGACGAAATTGATTTTTTAAATGCTTTTTCTTACTTATTTGCAGCCATGTCTACAGCAGGTACTCAAAAAGGTGACCATTTACTTCCAGACATTTTCTGACCCTTTGCAGAAATGATGCCTGAACAGCTCGAAGTGTGTCAGAAAATGTCTGGAAGTAAATTGTCACCTTTTTGAGCACCTGCTGTAGACATGGCTGCAAATAAGTAAGAAAAAGCATTTAAAAAATCAATTTCGTCATTATCCTTTAAAATTACCTTCCATGTTTACAGAATGAAAATTACATGTAATTATTTAAACAATAATTAAAATTATACACAAAAAACGAGAATATTCATTTTTCGCGATTACAGCGCCATCTGTGAGGCTAACAGAAAAGTGAGTTAAGCAAACTATTTTTATTTTTTTATGAGGAATCGGAATCTTCAAAAAAAAAAAAAAAAATAGGGGTTCCCATTTAAAAGAAAAAACCAATTATTTAAATTTTCACCAACGATTGAACATACCCAAATGGTTTCCGAATTTTATTTACTAAACCATTACTGAAAAAGTTGTCTCCATACAAACCAACAGAACTCCGACCTACAAGCTAACTACTAGTTACTTTTTTTCACGGCCTGCTCAATAAGCACTATAAACTTTGAACGTTTACTAATTATATCGAAATAAACACTGTTCAGCAACTGAACTCATAAGAATCGTAGATGGCATAATACTTATCTTGAATAGAAGACTTAAATTTCAGTAAAAGATTTCCCAATCACATTGATATTTCGACTCTTCAAACAGAGTGGAACAAATTTTTATAACAACACTGAACTGGTCAGAACAGTATATACCTGTATGCATGTATGGCCTATACGCGTGTTTGTGTTCGTATATGAGGGCGAATAGTGAAGTGATTAAAGCAGGTTCAAATTAAAATAAATATTTGCTTAAGGGGATAGATACAGTTACCAGATTACAAATATATATATATATATATATTTTTCTTTCGATTCAGAAAAATAGTTCTTATTTTTGACTTCATGTTGGTGAAAAAATTATTTAAATATCTTTGACAGTGTTGGAATCATGCGTCAATAAGCAAAGCACTGCACGATTGACAGCCAGTTAAAACTTATTGCACTTGAAGGTAATCCAAATCTTTAACCTTAAATACTTCAAAACAGTAATTCATCAATTGATTTTAAAGATAACCTTTTTCCACATGCATAGATCTATTTCAAATTTGCAGGACATATTCTACATACTAATTACTACAGTTGCTACCATTCTTATTTATGCAAATTTTCACAAATGGAAAATATGCTTGCCTATATGTTTAAATCAAAAAAAGTAAGAATTTTAATTTCTTGAATTTTTTTTAATAAACAACAAATATAAATTTAAATGTGTTATATTATTGGTTTAACTAATTGCCTTAAAAAAGATTTATATATATTAATTTACAAGATTAAAAAAAGTTTTCTGAAAAATTTCAAATATTATGCTTTCTATCATTAAAGACTTTAATGACGACATATTTTTAACTGTCAATTTGTATGGTACATTAACATATTGTTAAATAATATTTTTATTTTAAAAATGAATTTTTATATGTAACTATAACAGCTCTATGGAGCTACGAAATTTTATTCCTCAAATTTAAACAGATTTTGAGAAAATGCAATTTCAATTTCTACAAATATTTGTATGTGTTAGCTGTATCTACGCCCTTAACACGGTCGGTTAACATAATTTATTACAAATGAGCTGAAACGGAATCAGCGTGAATGAAGTGGAGATCTTGCAGCTGGTCAGCCAGGGCGCGGCAAAACTCTCCGCCCACGTCGGAAGTCTCACCTGAGTTGCTACTTCTTTTCTGCTATTTTGTTTTGTTAGCTCCGTGCCCGGGGACCACCGACATAGCGATCGATGGAGGGCGCGGATCGGGCAGCAAATGCGTCACCGGCACACCCACTCGTGGCTCATTCTTCAGACGCCCGCGCCGCCGGACACGTGCGGCGTGTTGCCTACCTTGCGGCAGGTGCCGGGCAGACTGAGGACAGTCGGCGCCGATAAAGTGCGTCGCGCTACTCTTGTTGCAAATACTCCTAGTTTCAACGGTAGATCCGTAGCCAGATCAATTATTGTTTTGTATTATGCCATCTTAGATTCTTATGAGCTCAGTTACTGAACAGCGGTTCTTTGGATATAATGAATAAACATTCGAAAGTTTCTAGTTCTTGTTGAGCAGCCCGTGAAAAAAGTAACAAGTATTTAACTAGTAGATTGGAGTTCTGTTGGTTTGGATGGAGGCAACTTTTTCAGTAATGGTTTATTTTGGATCTTCCGTAAATAGTTCTCTTATTTTTTTTGTTTTTATATTTTACTAGCTAAATACGCGACTTTGTACGTGTTTGTGTTCTTTATTCACAGATAATTTATCGAAGAAATTCTGGCAGTGTAGGAAAGAGCAGAGAATCAGCCCTTTATTAGATCTCTTCCTATCCTTTCAAATGTAGGTCGTAACGGGATGTTTAAATCACGTTTGTGTGATTCATTTGTTTCAAACACGCCAAAGTAAATGAACATGTGGTTATTTGGGTGTTTTAATTAATTATAATAACAGTATTATATTTTGAGCTCCTTGGCAGCAATGAGAAAAGCGGCTCATTGGAGATTCCGTTACAAAGAGTATAAACTGTAACAAGAGAATGAATGGAAAAAAAGATGGTTTGAGGTAGTGATGTATTTTGTAAAAGTAGCACTGGAAAAAAAATGATAGCTAAATGGACGTTATGTTATGAGAAATAATTGACTGCAGTAAAACTGTAAAAAAAAGTTAAATAAATATGAAAATGGAAGTAACAAAAAAATACTAAATAGGCAACATCAGAAGTTTGAAATAAGAATAACGGTCGGTGTAGAATATTGAATTTGGTAAGATGATATAGACATAGCGATAATAGGTATGCGACATATTCGTAAATATAGTGAAACACGTTATAACTGTAATCTACAGTGTATTGTATTATGTAGTTAATGATATGATAACGTTGAAAAGCCTTTCTAAAAGTAATGAAACGAGTGTAGAAAAGTTAGAACCTCCTAAAATTGCAACTGGTTTCGAAGATTTAATTGTTGTGGCTTATACAAAGATACAAGAATTGTTGGCTGCACTATCATAACCGTGGCTCCTTAATTCGATGAGTGGTTCATATGTAACTCTCCGAAACAAATCGAATTTGAAGAGTAAAATTTTTTTATATCTCGCTTACTTCTC
Organism: Vandiemenella viatica; assembly: GCA_031002005.1. Classification (NCBI taxonomy): domain Eukaryota; kingdom Metazoa; phylum Arthropoda; class Insecta; order Orthoptera; family Morabidae; genus Vandiemenella; species Vandiemenella viatica. The sequence continues at coordinate 151,353,050 of JARYHS010013631.1, read as the reverse complement.
GAGATATCGACTATCAAAAATTAGTTATAGGTATAGTTCCTTGTGCGTTTGGTGAATTTTTTCTTCTGGCCCTGGCCTCTTTTCAACCTAACTACAACTGGTAGTAAAAATAATAAAAACACCCACTATATATTTCCATTGCATAATTCCTTGTGGCTTTGCCGAAATTATTTTTTAGTGCAAGTCGTATCCCAAATTAACCAACTCAATTTTGAGACGGTACATCTCGAAAACTACGCGAGATGTCGAAAATTTTTATTCCTTACTTTCTATTTGTCTTTGCGTGTTACATAAGAATCCATGATCAAATCTGACTTTGGCGAAATGTTTTTTCTCATCCAGACTGGATTTCAACCTAACTACCTCACTTTTAAGACAGTATATCTCGAAAACTAAGCGGCATATCAAAAACTTTTATTTCATTTTCGATATGCTTCGTTGAGTTACATAATAATCCATCATCAAATTAAGGCGCCACGGTTATCGTAGAATCCCTATATTGTTCACATAGCTTCTCTGCAGACAATATTTAAAGTGATGTTATCTCGCATGTGCGTAAACAGACTGCTAACATATATTGTTTTAGTGTCTTTGGGTTTGGTCCGATTTATCATATGAAAAAAATTTTGGAATAAACAAATGCAGAAGAGTTCAGTCGTAGGAGATATTAAAGTAGACATTGCGTGAGAAATCATAGAGTACAATTACCACTAAACAAGTACAAGCATTGGAATGACTAAGAGACTTGATAGTACACTATTGCATCGTTTGCAACTACAGCAAGCACTCCAATTTAGTGAATTCTCATCCTTTATGTGATAGCTCATCATTTCGTGAACCAAAGTACAGACAACCCAATACTTAATCAAATTCAACCAGGCCCTGTGCCGAACTCGAACCGCGCTCTCAGAACGCGGAACCGGTGCTCTAGCCACTACCTATCTTCTGCCTCGTTCCATGTAATTGAAAAGGCCTGAAGTTCGGCACAGTTCTCGAAGCTATCTGCATTTCGGCTGTAATCATTAAAGGAAAAATATTATTCTAAAATGATATGTATATAAAATGTTTATCGAGAAACTACTGCTCTGCTCCGTAAAAATAGGATAAATAAAATAATCTAAAACAGAATATACTTTAAAATATGTTTTATTTCTTTCGATAGGGCCACCTAAGGATCAAGTGACACAGAACCCACAGCCACTCTGACTGGTAAAATATGATATATTGTTGCTGTCACATGAGTATTGTAACTACCAGTTCTGTGGAGATTAGTTAATTGAGTTTATTGTGCTCAGTGAATCTCAGAAGTATTAAGATGTTAACTCTTAACAACCATACTGTGCTTCTTAATCGTTTTATGTTAATGTGGAAACAATTTAATTTTAAAAAAAATCCGGATATGGATATTAACGATTTCGAAATGTTTTAAGGCGTTGAACTTCCTTAATGGGAAAATTTAAGTCCCAGGTTGAGGGGAAGTTTTTGCGCTATAGTGCATCTCCTTCCAGTTTATGTTATTGGTTGTCATTATCAAAACGGTTCGTATCTATCTGGATTTGTCGTATCCGGTGCTTTTGTCATTCTTCTTATATTTTAGTTCATAATTTGTGGTCCAGTAGTTTCTTTGGCCACCCGAGAGAGTTGTCATATATTGGATCCGCACCAAGAGCGGTTATCAGCGGATTAGTAGATTTTTTATTATTGGCGTAAAATTGTCTTGCGAAACTTGGGTAGGCCACTTATTTGGTGTAGCACATGAGTCCTCGTCTCACGCGGTAGATGATATGCATGTCTTATGGCCCTGTTTTGTACAACTTGCAGTTGCTGTAGGTTGGAGGCAGCAGTGTTCCCCCAGACAACTGCTGCGTACTCCATTATTGGCCTGACTAGCGCAACATGAGGCGGATTCCCAGCTGCGGCCTCAGTGCTGAAGAGTGGTTGAGAATCGGGTATAGAATTCTCATTCTCCCAGATGCCTTTGCGTCGACGTTGGTGACGTGAGACTTCCACGTCATTCTCTTGTCCATTTTCACACCTAGGTAGGTGGCAGTACTTGTCCAGTTGATATCTTCACCGAAGAGGGTTAGAGGAGTCAGGTTTTGTGGAACCTTCTTCCTAGTCAATACAACCACTTGCTCTTTGGCGCATTAAAGGCTATCCGCCATTTAGTTGCCCATTCCTGAATATTGTCGCACGCTTGCTGTAGTTGACGTCGCAGATTTTTTATGTTTAGGCTTCTGGCATACATGGCTGTGTCATCAGCATACAGGTATTTTTTTAACACGTGCTGTAGTAAGTGTATTATCAGTATAGAGGCTGTATAGCACCGGGATTAAGATCGAGCCTGCAGCGATGTTCTTTATTGAGGAAGTGGTCCCGTCCATGACTACTCTAAAGGTTCGTCCCTCCAGGTAGCTCTTGAGTAGTTTAACATGAGAAAGAGGTACTCCTTGCGTGAGAAGTTTATATAAGAGTCCTTGGTACCACACCGAGTCGAAGGCTCGGCTGACATCCATCAGGACCGCATCGAAGTACTCACGACGTTCAAAAACGGCAAAGGCTTCTTCAGCAAGACGAAGGAGCTGCTGAGGGGTGGAATGCCTTTGTCGGAAGCCGAACTGTTCATCCAGCAGCAGCCTCTCGTTGTCTGTGATTCTGAGCAGTTTCTTAAGATATATCCTTACAAACACTTTGGAGAGTGTAGGCAGCATCCTGATCAGTCGGTAAGATTTAGGCGACCTCCTGTCCTTGCCCGCTTTGGGAATGGGTATAATGTGGGCATGTTTCCGCGTTTGCGGGTATTGGCCTGTGCGGAGAATTTCATTGAAAGACTCCGTGATGTATAGGATTGTCGTAGGGGGCATTTGTCGGAGAATCCATCCACCAATCCCGTCGTGTCCGGCAGCTTTCTTGATTTTCAGGTTCGCGAGGGCCGATGTCACCTCCTGCACCGTGATTTCCTCTATGAGGTCTTCCTCCGAAGGAACAGCTACTAGGAAGCGACTCAGGCGTTGCTCCACGAAGTTTATGTGCTCATCGTCTCTAGGGACGTCAACTGGTTTAAAGTTTGCCCCAAACGTCTCAGCAAGAGCTTCAGCCTTTTCTTCTGGGACGCAGACATGGTTGTTTCCAACAACCAGAGGTGGGATCTTTATCCTCTGGCGGAGTCGGGCCTTCGTGGCTCGCCATGCAGACCCGTCTTCTATATTCAAGGTGGAAATGAAATTAGACCAGTCAGAAATTCTGTACTGTTCTACCTCCGCTTTGATCTCCCGCTGAATGCGATTTACCACTCTCTTTGTAGCCGGATCCCTAGTGAGATGCCACTCCCTATTTAGTTGGTTTTTGATTGCTATTGCCTCTCGGATGTGGGAAGGCAATTGCCGAGATCGTGGAGGATGGTTACGGCGCGGCCGGGTAGCCGCATCTGCTGCCTCGTTTATCCAGTCAGCCAGTACAGCAACGGCGGCAGAGGGGCCAATAGCAGAGGGTGGCGCTGCAGATTCGATCCGCTGTGTGAGGAGGTTCTTAAAGACTTCCCAATTAATGGCACGTAAGTTTCTGGCTAGTCTGTCCCTGCGTGATGATATGTCCGCCGCCATATAATAAAGCACCGGGACATGATCGGATGACAAGACCGTTTTGGTGGTTACGGCTATGTTGTGTCTTAGGCCCTTGGTTATGGCGATGTCAAGAACATCGGGGAGGCCACGTCCATAGATGGTAGGTTCGGTGGGTCCCCAAACTACTGCATCGTGGTTCTCGACCACTCGTAGGAGTTTCCTTCCGTGATTGTTGGTGATTCGTGAATTCCAGGCGACATGCTTGGCGTACAAGTCACCCGCAATAAACAGATTGCCGCGCAGACCAAGAAGTGCAGAAATGTCCCCTTCATGTAGGCGTCCTGGTGGTCGGTATACAAAAACAAACACAAGTCTCCCTCGACATGTCTCGACAGCGACACCGGTTGCTTCTATGGTCTCCATGCGGGGTAATACTATTTGGTAGTGCTTAATGGCGCTCCTAACGAAGACCGCAGTACCACCTCCGGCGGTTGGCCGGTCACACATATAGCAGGAGTAGTTGGGGGCAGCAGCTTTGATCCCCTGCTTGAGATGAGTCTCATTCACGAGGCACACATCAATGCCTTCGTCCCTAAGGAATTCCTTAAATTCGCCCAACTGGCGCCAGAGGCCATTAGCGTTCCATATGCAAATGGTTAAGTCTTCAATGGAATTAGTCATGACGTTCTTGGTTACCTTGTTGTACGGCAGTTATTGCCATCCTAACGGCCTCCGCCATCTGACGCGGCAGGTCTTGAATTAATGCAGTTACCGTCTGCAATAGTGACTGCACCATGTTTAAGAGGATGGAGCCGTAATCCTTCCGGGGGTTCTCATCCGGTGGGCGGTTCTTCGATTCTTCAGTTTTCTTCATCCTACTCGGAGGTTTTACCTGGGCGGAGGAGTCTCTCTGGTGATCCCTGCCATTTTCATGAGCACCATCTGATGCTTCTGCGTAGGTCGTACCCGGTCTCAGCTCAGGGCTGGGCAGGCCCTTGTTGGAGGCTGCTGCCTCTTCCTCCTTCTTCTTCTTTTTCTGTTGTTGCCTGTTCTTAAGCATGGCAACTTAGGAGGCATTGTTTTCCTTCTGTTTGTCATCAAATCTATTGAAAGCGGTGCATGTCCGATAACTTGCAACATGATCACCGCCGCAGTTGACACATTTAGGAAAGTTTTCTCCTTTTTTGAGAGCGCATTAACGCGTTGGGTGTTCGCCCGCATACTTGACGCATTTGGGCGGCATAACACAGTGCCGGGATACGTGTCCTATCCCCTGACAATTATAACACTGAGGAGGACCTCGAGTGCTACGTAATTTTCCGGTTGTGATCATCACTGAGCATAGAGACGTCATTTTGTAAATAGCTCTATTCTCGGTGGTATCCAAGAGGACTACCAGGAACAGTGGTACTTCCTGCTGCGTTTTTGGCGAACGCAGACGAACGACTGTCCTCGCCACTATACCACGCACTTCCAGTTCTTCTTTGATGTACTCCGTGCAGAAATTGAATGGGAGTTCTGGTAACACGACTTTCAGGGTTTTATCAGCTTCAGTTTGAGAAGGTGTAGAAAGGTACGCTGTTTTGTGACGCATAGCCTAAGACGGCTTGATAGTCGGCCTTAGTTTCGAGGAAGGGCTTGTATAACTCGCGTCCCGCAGGTTTGACGCGGTACTCGTGCTTACAAAGCTTCTTTAGTGTCATTTCGAGGTTTCTATAATCCTCTTTGAAGGACACTATCAGGGGTGCCGGCTTCGACTCCCTAAGAGGCTTTGTCTGTTCAGCTTCCACTGTTGCCATAACTTGTTCTGCCTCTATGGGGAGATGCGAGAAAGAGTTGCTCGTGCTGGGAGCATTGGAGCTCAGCTGAGCGGCAGGAGCAGGTCTACGCGGCTTACGCCACTTGTCTGCGTCTTTGGTTGCTCTTCTTTGGTCGGATTTGAGCTGAGGAGTCGGCATTCTGGTTTTGGTCTTCACAGAAATTTTTGCAGCCCGCTTGGACTGTGTGTCATCTTTATCATTTGAAGTGTTCTCTACAGCACGCTTACGTGAGACGGAGGCCTCTTGCTTGTGTTCCATCACTGTGTAGTCCACTACACATTCCGTAGTAGGCGTTGAGTCCAGGTCTGCAATCTCCACCAAGGCCATAGCGTCGGTAGAGGTCGGTATAGGCGCCGCTGATGATGGCAAGGGCGTGTTGTGCTGGCCCTTTGTTGTCACAGGAAAGTCATATGGCTGATCCTCTGGTGGGGCGTGAGTTGCTTCTATCTCCACGTTGTAACTGTCACCACCCACTCGAGTAACAGTAACAACCGCAGCAGGCTTAGACGGCATTTTCGTTACCGATGTCGCAGAAGCGAACGGCACGGAACGGCGCGGAAGCCGACGATCGCGAACGCGACGGCGGACGCGGCCCGGCGGTGCTGCCCGTGCAGATCGACGCGTTTTTCGGCTTCGACGTAAAAACACGATAGAAAGCACTCGACTGCAATCTACGAAATGAATGACCGATACGTGGAATTCGAAGTCACGCACTCGTAAACAATCAATCACTACAATTGATTTCACACATTCAACAATTCAAATATACACACAACAAAATTCCACGTCACAATACACTTCATAATAAATCATTTTACAAACGCTCTAAAGAGATCCTGTTATTATTCTAAATAAAATTAGGCATTGAAATTACTACATCACTATTATATTTCAGGACTTTAATATTCTGACTGCGAGAAGAAACGTAAGTTTCGTTGGCGGCGATTATGTCTGGTTGGATGCACAGGATCACGGTAAACAACAGCTTGAATTTTGCTGGGGTTTCGATTAATGTGCAGTCGTCCATGGTCCGACAATACTCTTCAAATGGGAAACGCAAATAGGTTTGTCTCCGCTAAGAATAAATCGGACGCATAGCAGTTTTTAACGATTAATCATGCTAAGGAGATAACAAAAATCGAAAATATTTATCGTAAAGTTAAGGATTATTATTATATTTAGGAATTAAATTCGACAAAATCAGGCATTAGGCCACGTGACCGCGGACGCCAATGAGAAAGCATTACGTCACGCCATTCGAAACGCCAAATTCGTTGTTGACATTTTCGTGGAACAGAACAGGTTACATGTTAAATTAGTCGTTTGTAGCAACTTTTGTCACGTTCATACAGTTTTTTTTCAGTTATATGCTGAAAGGAAAGTGTAATTCGCTATGGAATCAGGATTTAGCAAAGCAAACAGTAGCAATTTGCCGAAAATTGACGCCGTAACACTTCGCAGATATTTCGCGTCAAACATTGACTTTTGCTCATCGGAATTCTGCAATGTTAAAACATCGATGTAAGTATACACAAGTGTCAAATATATATTATAATCTTGAATAGCATCATTTCAGTTTCGTAAGCTATAACCTATTGCTTAAACATACGTTTTGTAAATTAATTGATACTGGTTTTGAGGACACATTTGTAATGTATAAGCAAGTGCTAAATAGCTAAACTTCATACACCTTTTACAGAAAAGTATGTCCTCAAAAACGGGTATGGCAAATTTTAATGCTATGACACTGCCTATTTCCAGTCTGCCCCGAGAATATTCATATAACATGGTTCTAGAGATATCTTAACTGAAATGTGTTATTAGGCTGATATATATATATATATATTCTTTTTTACGATTTGTTTCATTGAGCTGCATAAGAATCCATCACCAGATTGTGGTACCACGGTATTGATAGTGCTGCCAGAGTATGTTTATTATATTAAACGTAACACTAAAGAAAGATTTTAAATAATAAAACCAAAACAACTTCAACTCATTCATACCTTATTACGTTATCAATATTTGAAAAGTAGTGGTTCTGCAAAATTCATCAGTTTTGTTTTAGATTTAGAAATATATTGTGCACAAACACTTACATCAAAATGATCTTAACAAAAATAGATTCTTGAATCTGCAGGTAAACTATGAGTATCCTCCCTTATTGCAAGTCTTAACCACTTTTTCCGTATATGTTCATTGTTTGGAACAAATATTAATAACTTGTTTGGCGTTTTTATTGTTGTGCTTTTACAATGGGGCACTACACAGTACATATAAAACGAGAAATTCATTTTTAATTAAAGAAAATTGACACCTGCCATATACATATACGCCTGCTTTGTTTTGTTTTAGTTGGTGTGACGTAATTCAAGACGACATGACAGTCTTGAGCGTTTTCGAGGTAAATTTAAATTCGTTTTAAAAAATGCAAAATACTTAATGCAAATGTTAGATTTAGTACGTTTTTTGAGTAAAATAGATAATAAGGTAAAGTATTAACCAGTTTCTCGTATTTAGTCAACTAGCCAATTCCAAAATATCTGAAGAAATTAGTTTCCAGATCCAATTAGTTTGCGTAAAATTTCTCTTTCTTCGATAATTTGTTAATTCCTCCCAGTCTGAAACAGATTAAACGAAAATGACATTCAGTCACATTTTTTCCGAAACTAAAGCAGTATTGCAAAACAACTACTTTGCGCATCCTACACCCAGAGGTGAAAATTAATCGTTTCCTGATAATTTGTCAACATGGTCAGTTCCAAAAGTCATCCTACCCACGACATCTGACCTCAATTTTCGGAAGCTAAATAGCTTTAGAAAAACTATTATTTTGCGCAACCGTCATTAATGGATGAATTTATATATAGTTTATACATATATGTGTATGGGTGTGTATAAATATTCTATAAATATCCAATAGTTACATAGTTCTAATAGTTCTATAAATATCCAATAGAGCGCGACTTATGATACTTATGGACTCCAGTGTTTAAAAACTGATGGTTTCTGACTACTACACGAATTGGTCTTTGCTTTCTTAGTATTCTACCAATATCATTTGTTTTTAAAGGACGTACGACATCGTAACTAACTTTTTTTTTTTTTTTTTTTTTTTACGAAAAGGAATAAGCGCTGAAAACCTTTTATTAGTGCTACGATTATTTAAGCTCTATTTGTATCATTTACTTTATGTTAACCTGTCGCTAAATCCATTGAAATTCATACGATATTACAACTTAAAGCTCTTATTTGCTTCAAAAACAAAATTTTCAACACGGTAAGTACCAACACATTGAGCATTTTCGATATCGCTTCGATGTAGGTCTTCCGTGTTTTATTGTGTTTCTGTTTAAGGGTGAACGAAAAAGTATTTCATATCAGGAGTATAATTTCGAGAACAGAAATTAAAAATTTTACGATGTACGACGTAATACTGTAGATAGTATGTCCTCTGTGTGCGTGATAGATCAGGCGACAAGCTGCAGACGAAAGGGATTTCCGGTGGTAAGACAGGAAATGTGCGTCAGCAGAAACTGTGACCTGCCTTCCAGCCGCCGTGACCTCACCCAGAAATTCCGCTGACACTCCGAGAACGATACATTGCATGAGGGAGTGATTTTCCACTTTTGGTGTTATGCGTGTCTACTCCGTTACTCACGGAGGGTGCTTTGGACAAAATATAATCTCTCCTCTGTGCATTCGAATCCATCATATGACGAGGGTAAAAAGAAGGCATATAAGCACAGGGCCGGATTAAGACAGCGCGAGGCCCGTAGCAAATGTGAAGAAAAGGCCCTTGATTTTTTGCCGTCCGGGGGAGATTTGTAGAGCTTAAAAAAAAAAAAAAAAAAAAAAAAAAAGTCGCCGGCTAGCCTAGGTGCGAGGCGCCCCTAGGAGGAGCGAGGCCCCCTAGAAGCGCGAGGCCCATAGCATTTGCTACCTCCTGCTACGTGGTTAATCCGTAATCCGGTACTGTGTAAGCATTGGTTTAGCACCTTATTTTCCTGAACTATCTCTTCTCTCATTCCTTCCTACACATGTTTCAAAGTTTCCATCCTGAGAGTCCTAACTTTTCTAAACTACCATTTTGGTAGCATCGGTCCGAAGAAAATAAACAGTTATGATGGGGGACAAGTGTTCACATGTCGTACAATTTCCATTAGTAAAACGTTGGGCTGTAGAAATCCAGTAATAAACATTATGTTAAGGACGGAAGGTAAACTATCCCTGCCCCCCATTCCTTCCTACACATGCTTCAAAAGTTTCCATCCTGAGAGTCCTAACTTTTCTAAACTACCATTTTGGTAGCATCGGTCCGAAGAAAATAAACAGTTATGATGGGGTACAAGTGTTCACATGTCGTACAATTTCCATTAGTAAAACGTTGGGCTGTAGAAATCCAGTAATAAACATTATGTTAAGAACGGAAGGTAAACTATCCCTCCTCTCATTCCTTCCTACACATGCTTCAAAAGTTTCCATCCTGAGAGTCCTAACTTTTCTAAACTACCATTTTGGTAGCATCGGTCCGAAGAAAATAAACAGTTATGATGGGGTACAAGTGTTCACATGTCGTACAATTTCCATTAGTAAAACGTTGGGCTGTAGAAATCCAGTAATAAACATTATGTTAAGAACGGAAGGTAAACTATCCCTCCTCTCATTCCTTCCTACACATGCTTCAAAAGTTTCCATCCTGAGAGTCCTAACTTTTCTAAACTACCATTTTGGTAGCATCGGTCCGAAGAAAATAAACAGTTATGATGGGGGACAAGTGTTCACATGTCGTACAATTTCCATTAGTAAAACGTTGGGCTGTAGAAATCCAGTAATAAACATTATGTTAAGAACGGAAGGTAAACTATCCCTCCTCTCATTCCTTCCTACACATGCTTCAAAAGTTTCCATCCTGAGAGTCCTAACTTTTCTAAACTACCATTTTGGTAGCATCGGTCCGAAGAAAATAAACAGTTATGATGGGGTACAAGTGTCCACATGTCGTACAATTTCCATTAGTAAAACGTTGGGCTGTAGAAATCCAGTAATAAACATTATGTTAAGAACGGAAGGTAAACTATCCCTCCTCTCATTCCTTCCTACACATGCTTCAAAAGTTTCCATCCTGAGAGTCCTAACTTTCTAAACTACCATTTTGGTAGCATCGGTCCGAAGAAAATAAACAGTTATGATGGGGTACAAGTGTTCACATGTCGTACAATTTCCATTAGTAAAACGTTGGGCTGTAGAAATGAAGTAATAAACATTATGTTGAGAACGGGAGGTAAACCCGTATTGGTGACGTGATACGAAAAGGTGAAAGATTGGTGGCTACCTGAAATTACCTTCAGATACACACCTATTTCTATATACGAAAGAAGTGTCAATAAATTTGAATACTGACATGTTTTACCCGGCCCTTTAGTGACCAAAGAAATTAAGACAGTATTACCGTGATTGATACTCAGGACTAAGTAAGGACAGCTATGAACCCCGATAGTGGAAGAAATTTTCACCATTCAGGAATTCAACACGTTTCAAGAGGTGCTACTACAGTATTCCATACCTTCAAATTGTGTACCAAGAACCTGGTAAAAATACCAAACCTTATTTACTGTAATACTGCGAAATAATACCGATGCGCAATGAAAATAAATTATTAATCTATAGTTTATGAACATTAATTTAATTATTTAGAGTTAAGTGCAGTTATTTTAATATATATATCTTTCAAGAGAGTTAAAAAGAATTTTAATAAAAATCAGTTGACTTTTGCAGTTTTGAAGTTAGCCCAGTTGCCTCAAAAGTCTTAGCTACCAGATAAACCGCTATTTCTTTTTCTGCAGTAGATTATAAACCAATCTATCGAAAATCATACGGAGCATAGTGGGTGAGCAGTTAACGCTCTGGCCTCGCATTTGGGAGGACGCCAGTTCGAATCTCCGTCCAGGCATCCAGATTTGGGTTTTCGATGGTTTCCCCAAATCACTCCATGGGAATGTCGGTATTCTTCCTTCAAAAGGCCATGGCTGAATTCCTTCCTGTCCCTTGTCCCCAGTCCTATCCCCCCTCTAATGACCTCGACGCCGGCAAGGCGTGGAGCCATATGTAAAATAATAATAATAATAATATGGCTTTAAATAAAAGTAAATAATTACGAGAGACATGTTTAAGCTAGAAAATGTGAGAGACAAGGCTGTAGTCTAGCCCCACTTATATTCAAATTTTATGTACCATAGAGAAGCAAAAAGGAAGTAAATTTGTATATACCACAACGTTTCAAGTAGAATCAATAACATTCATGCGATTTTCTGATGACATTGTTCTTTTAGTAGAACAGAGTGAGAATATTCAAAATTTATTGAATGTCATCAACAAAATAGTGAGGTAATAATGTGGAATAAATATAAACCAAAAAAGCCGTAAATCATAGGAAACTTTACAGAAATAACTGTATACTAAATACAAAAATATGATCAGATATGATATTAGTAGTAAGCGAATTCTGTTACGTAGGAAGCAAAATTACAACTGATGGCAGAAGCTATGTTAAAAAAAAATAACACTAGCACAAAGATCTTTCTTGACAAAGAAAAATCTTTTATTTTCAAATATTGATCTAGGTTTGAGAAGGTACTTTTAAAACTTTATGTACGAATGGAAAACAGGAATATATGGTAGCGAAGCACTGACTTTAGGAATACCAGAAAGAAATGATATTGAGGCATTTAAAATGTGGTGCTAAAGGAGAATACTGAAATATAAATGTTCTAGTAAAATTACAAAATGAACGCGCTTTTTAAAATAATGAGCAAAGAAAGATATTTGCGGATAATTCTCACAGAAAGAAGGGAAGGAAGGACGGTCATATTTTGACATATCTGGTTTCAGTTAGCGGAGGGAACGATTGGATGGAAAAAAACTCTAGACGAAAGGTTAATTTAATTTAATTTAATTTAATTGCAATGGAGCACAGGCTCCGGTGGCAATTTCCCTACACACCCATCTTCCCCCTATCCTGCATCTATCTACATTTGCCCTCTACAAATTTTATCTTTAAATTCCTTCAAAGTTTTCGGTAAATTATTCATCATTTCTCTTGATAACTCATTCCAATCCCTGACACCCTTACCTAAAAAAGAGAATCTTCCTACACCCTTGTGCCTGAAATCGAGTGCCAGCTTGTGGTCATGGTCATCTTTTCCCTTCCATGTACTACTTTTCATACCTATTGCAATATCTTTCCATGCCTCATCGCCAGTATATGCCCTGTACACTCCCATGACCCTCCTCATTCTCCTCCTGTCTTGCAATGAATCCCATTCCAGCTCCTTTATCATATCCGTCACTGATTACATTCTGCGATAATTTCCAGAAACAAATCTAGCAGCCCTTTTTTGCACCCTCTCCAACTCCTGTATTTGATACGTAAAATGAGGGTCCCATACTACACTACCATATTCGAGCAATGGTCTGACCAAAGTTTTGTAACCCAATTCCTTGACTTCTGTCATACATCCCCTCATGACTCTCTCCAACAAGTCCAGAACTTTGAATCCTTTTCCTACCACCTGTCCTATGTCTCCTGCCAAGTTAAGTTTGTTATCAAAAGTAATTCCAAGATATTTACATTTCAAGTCTTCAGCAAGCAAATCTTTCCCCACCTTATATTCATAATTAACCTTTTGTTTTTTATTTGTGTATCTAATAAGCTGACTCTTCTTTGCATTTATCTTCATTCCATGTTTACCAACCCAATTAGATATCCTGTCCAGATCACCCTGCAACTGTTTACAATCCTCTATCGTTTTGATTCTTTTATACAACATTATGTCATCTGCAAACATAGGTTACAAGAGGTATGTTGAGATGAAGACGTTAGCTCATGGTGGAGGGAGGCAGATAATCAGATAATCGCATGAGATAATCGCATGAGACTAGTTCTTTGGATAACCTTCTACCAGTAGTAGGTACGATAATCAACTGGCACTAAAGGGACTCGACCTTCCTCGCAAGACCTGGGCATGGCAGTACTGCTTCAGCTCTGTACACGTGGGGAATAAGAGATTCACCGAATTGCGACTGTGGTGAGGAAAAACAAACCATCCGTCACGTGACCTTTGATTCCCCACTTCGAGCCTGCAGGGTATCAATAAATAGACTTTATAGACATTTCAAATGAAGTTCTACATTGGCTGCACAAAGCCGATTTTGAATGTAATTATAATTCAATGTTACATTCTTATATTGTGAAACAATTGTATAAAATTTTATTATTGATTTTGTGCTGTGGCCATAAGATAATTAAATAAAGTAGGTAGACTGCACCTCCAAAGACTGAATAGCAAGATAAAGCAACGTAAATAATTTGATTACCAAAAATTATTAGTTTTACCAGCTGCTATGGTTAGAGCAAGTTACAGTGTGGAAAAGTCATGTTCAGTGAATAATTCCGTCAAAAAAAATCATCTAGATATTATTTGCATATTACAAACCCAGAAGAAAGTGATTTACTTCGGCGACTTGGTGCTTATTGCAATCGCAGATCTGGGACTGCAAATTTCATATTGGTTGTATTGATTTTTTCTTTTTTTAATTTATCATAAACTAGCTGTCATCCGCAACTTTGTTCAGGTGGGATGTTTAAGTACGGAACTCTCTGTTAAGCCAAAATGCTCCAGTTGCCACAAAGCAAGGAAAAAAAAAGAGAGATAAAAATTCACATTTTCACGGGCGTCATTTTGAAAAATTGCAGCTACTTGCCTTTTCAGGATTTGCACTGCGTTTTTCTTGCTGATAATACCAACTCCACCCTATGGCTTGCGTCAGGGTCGCATCTAGTTATGGAGTAAAATAAGTAAATAAACAACTCATCAAGTGTATCCATTATCGATGGGGATATATAACTAGAAGCGCCCTGACGAGGCCCCAAGTTGAAGCCGAAACGTTGACATTAGCAACAAAAAAGACGCAGTGCAATCCCCGAAAAGGTAAGTAAGAGCAATTTTTTAAAATGAATATGATGCCCACTCATATGCTGAATTTACTATAAACATTTCGATTGCCAGAAGTAACTATGTCAAACCAGTAATTATTGAGTGAATCGCGTTCAACGAAAAGTTGATATTAATCTGTGGTATATTTTATATTAAATTTCTTTGCCCTCCTACATCACATAAAGATGAAAGATACTCCATTATTCCCCCAGGACAGTGGGTTGAACATTATTCGAAACCCAATCAAAATTAGATTAGTGATCTTTCCGTTAATTCCTTTAATTTAAATAGCAAACCGTCTGAATCTCGCCCAGTAAATCGTAATTTGTTTTTCGCAGTTGAAATATTTACATCCTAGGATATATACATAAAAAAATTAGATTATTGTTTTGAGTAGGATTAATCAGATTTGGAGTAAAGTAGGTAAGACAAACGAAATAAGTCGAAAATTTTGAGGTTCACTTCGGCAGCATACAAGTACAGTTATATTTTTTGTATTTTAAACAATAATTGTCGTTGTAATCGTGATGGAATGGGCCGTGACTGTTGGGTAATGCCTTCATTTTTAAACTTTGTTGTGGTACAGAATCCTTCGCATTTCATGTACATTTGTTTTGTAATATGAGGCGTGATACTTGTACAGTGAAGACTAGGGTTCGGATCATTATAACAAATCATATTTTTTTCTTGCCTTCCTTTTGAGCTGTATGTTGTTTTAAATACTGGTTAAACGTTTCCGATTATATTTTAATGTATTTTATATGCATATAAATGCATATTCAGGACATTTTCCTAGTTTTGGTAATATTACGATAATATTTATGGTCATATTGTGAGGAAAAACTGGTAATTTTTTAAATAATAACATTAATTCAATAGAATTTATACACGAGATGGAATTAAGCTAATTATTCACAAAACTTTTCTACAGTTATATATTGGAGGAAAAAACAAAAATAACTGTCACTGAATTGGTCAGAATTCACCAGTAAAGAATTAAAGTTATAAATTATTGTCTCTTTTAATATCGACAATGCGGCAGCAGCATGCCTGTGTCGATCCGCGTCCATCAATGTCTCACTGTCACCAATAATTTTGAAAATAATCCGCTGTAAGTGTTAAACCTGTAATGGATCAGTGACTACCGCCATGCAAAAAAATCTGAAAGTGCGAGGAGTTACCTAAAGAAATTTGGAGAGTAGTATTTTAGCACAGACGAAAGAGTTATCATCTTCAAATTATGTGAAACTAATGTGACATCAACAAAGCGATTTAAAATTTAATTTCCCAATGGTGCAGTGAGTGCACGGAACCAAATCATGCTGTATACGTGAAAGCAACACTACTACATAACATAAATGAAGTATAATTGAGCATATTTTGATGTACCGTATAGTAAATTTAAATGTTCGGTCATATTTTCCCTTTCTTAAGATCATATTTTCATGCATATTTCTCTATTTTTTGATCATAAAGCTCTGAACTCTGGTGATGATACATGCGTATTATCAGCTCTTAAATTTGTCAGTCGTTATATAAATTCAACCTCTCTCCATTTGTGGTTTTTGACGGTCTGTACTAAAAATGTCTGTAGCTCTGAATACTGCAACAAGATAGGAGAACACGACTCCTTGCCCCAGCGCCAAGATACTGACACTGGGCAGATTTAATCGATCCTGCTTCAAACCTGGGTCCTACCATACGGTCGTGCAGATTACGGGTTTTGGGCGATTTTTCTGGGATTATCAAGGTGAAGGAACCACATACAAATTTAGTCAACGTTGTTCATGAACAAAATAACACAAATCATACGAAAAATTTGTAACGTCATTCACAGAGAGATGACAACATAAGCGCTTCTCCTGACGGCAGGTGACAAGGTAGTAAAAAAGAGATTTTCTAAATGGTTGTCTTTAATTTTACAAAATATGTTCAATTTTTACATTTGGTATCTCTAACGCCATCTGTTAGACGATTCAGCTACCAGGGAAGCCTAATAATTGTTTCTCTTTGGTTTCAACAAGGAACTCTTATATATTTAAACGAACAGTACTCTGTACTAGCTGACCCGTACGATACTAGCACTACATATTTAATTGTAAAACATTTAAAAAGAAGATATTTAAAAAATAGATATTGGCTTGGTCAGAAGTGATACTTTACAAAACTTCTTTCAAAATGAAATAAGCAGTTATAATGTAATCATCGTTTACTTTTTGAACAAAAACATCAATATTACTGAACTGTAAGAAGTGGTTATCATTAAATACTATTAGTTTAATTGCAAACATTTAAAAAGTAGTTATTTGAAAACTAGATACTGGTTTCGTTAGACGCGATTTTTTCAAACTTCTTTACCTTACAGAACTTCTTAGAAAACAAACTTAACATTAACATTTTTATCTCAGAAATGGCTGTCGTAGAAATTTCAGGTAATGACTACTGATGTTATTTAAGTTTTTCTTTGACTCGAGCAAGGGAATTTGCACTCCAAAATGCCTAGAAAGCCGTTAAGAAAAACTTTTAACTACCTCCAAGGGAAAAAAAATTATACAAAAAATTTCTAACGCCACGCAATCTCGTAGAATTTTGAGGCACCAGTGAGCCTACTTTCTTACTTTTGGTTGTAGTAAGCAACTGTGAACTTCGAAATGCATAGGAATCCTTTAAGAATTTTTTTTAACTGCAATAAAAACTTCACGCAGTCAAGAATCATCTCAAGAAATTCTAAAAGAAAATCTTCTCAACCAAGTTACTCGAACTTCATCCAGTGAAGACTCAATTCAATAAAATCCTGACAAAGTTGAACCTGAGAAGGTTTCTAATCATGAAAGGCTGTCATTAAAATAAAATGTTGAACTATTATTCACGATATTTATTTAACCGACCGCAGTTCTTATGTATGTAGGAAAGAAATACTGTATATTGAATGTACATTCAATATACAGTAAACAAATATGGAGCGTTCTGGCAGTTAAAATGTAATTAGTGGGGAAAAAAAGGGGTTACTGCACTATCTCTTAAAATATTCTGCTTACGATACGATCTCGGGTTCAAATCCCGGTGAGGGCAAGAAATTTTATGATTTGTATTTGATCATATGAATTACGCTGGGGCGTTCTGTGATTCGGAATCAACGTTAAATTGTAGGTTGCAGAGGAAAGAAACTGGCCGACTTCTGATGCAATGGCTGATTATGCCTCCTTCTGGAGGATCGTACCAACCTTCAGGTTAGGTTTTTAAACTGCCTATATACTTATTCTGTCCAATCTAATACTACTGTATGAGCAACTCTTGAAAACAGATAAAATTAATTTCTGACAAACTTCTCTAAGGATTTTGATGAAATCTTGCATACTGAACAGAAATCGAAAGATGCCGAGCGAAGATCGGTCACCCAGGTACTAATAATAAAACTGGAAAGATTATGTAGTAGATATGACCTTATGAGTCATACAGCATTTTCTCACGCCATGAATTCTGTCCTGGAATAGCCTGTAGAGTCTCTATTGTTTCTACACGAGTATATCCATCAGATTCTGTTGGTCATATCGCTAAATCTTCTCGCGCCGTCGTTGAGGTGCCAGGTTTCCCTGACATCGCCTAAATTGATCATCTATAGTTTTTGGATTACTGATGAAACTCTCTTTCCATTCGTATTCCTGCATTTCGTCTTAGCTTTAGGATGAGCTTAGGCCAACATTGTACTGTCTTATGAATATTTTAGCTTTAGTCTCATAACCCTTCACTAGTACTACTAGATAATAGTATTTTAACTCGTATTGCTAGATGCTTAATTTTATTAAAGCTTTAATTAGCCTGGAAATATTAAGGTTGTCAAGCCCTTGCTTAGATCATACCAGGAGTTTGTGACAGCTGTCGTTTAAGACCACAACAATAATCGAAGTGTCATCGATTGTAACGTTATACTGTGCACAATTTTTCAGATGCTAAGAACATCAAACAGGCTACGCACTATCGTTCTCCATGCAAATAGCCTCACGGCGTATATTGGAGGTGTCGTAAAATTGTATTTTTAATGTACTCTAATGTTCCAAGCTGCAATTTCGAACTATGGCTCCTAGAGTTTGTTACCTTCTTGTATTTTGGAGAGCAGTGTGAAAGTGAATTTAAAGACCGGTTTACCCGAAAACACGCACCCTGCAGAACAACTCGAAAAAATGTTGGAAAGATAAAAAAAAGAATATAGCGATAAGAGCCAATACCACAAAAAAATTCTTTCCGTTAGGAACAAAATATCCAGGACGAACATACCTGTAAATTTGAATGAACAAGGCTTTTGGCCCGGGAGAATGGTGTTTCTGATAGGATGGTCTTTGAAGGTACTGAGATCGAAACAGTAGATCATTTGCTGAACGGTGTTATGTGCTACCTACTCAGCATGGTGGGGAATACGACAGTTAGAATGTTGAAAACAGCGTGACGTGAAAACGCAAACCTAGCTTGGATGTTGAGCCTTCTGAAATATTTCTTGTCTCAGTATTGGACAGATCAAAAACGAATAAAAATTTTGTGTCGTCTTATTGATAAGTTTCAAACTACTTCACATTTTACATTTTGGTTTCGTATGTCCTGTCATTATGAAGGCGGTAGATTCAAATACCAGTCAGATCATCCGGATTTCGGTTTTCCATAATTTCCCGAAATGGGGAATGACGGGATGGTTCATTCAGAAATGCCATGGCCGAATTATTTCTAGTTCCCTACCGCCCCTACCCCCCCCCTCCCACTTTTCCAGTCCTTCTTCACGACTAATTATCGTGAAATTGACGAGGAATCTACATCTATAATCTGCAATTCACAATTACTGTGGGTGGCAGAGGGTGGTAAGCACCAATTCTAATTTAGTGCATTACAATCCCGAGGAAAGAAAGAATACATAAATGTATCAGTACGACAACTTGTTTCTCGAATCTTATCCCGCCTGTCATTGCGACCTAAATAGGTTGGCGCAAGAAGTATTTCGTTGCACTCTTAAATTAAAGATTTTCGCATATTCCCCAACAAATTCAAACGAAAACGACGTCGTCTGTACGCCAAACAATCCCAGCCCAACCCACGCATCAGCTCTGTGACACTTACATAACGACTGTAACTAGCGGTTACGAATCGAGCGGCTCTCCTCTGTACTTTCCTTACGGAAAAATATGTAAGATTTTTTATCACGTCAACAACCAAGCTTAATAGTGAACGACTTATTGCATAACATTCACAGTATGGGCTTGGCGTTTAATTCAGCTGGCTGAGAACGTGGGAGAAGAATTATAGCCTTGCAACGAAATTACGCTTGTCTGTAACATTTTTACACTGCTGGGAACTTGAGGACTTTGTATTACGGCTATTGCTTATTACGGGGAAAATTTTTTCACTCAGTTCTTTTTGGCAAACTCCTTCTTCTTCGAATAAAATTTTCTCTGGTAATTAGCCGTGTTAGTCCATCGATCAAACACGGCGTTTCGGCTGTCACAACTCTGCCGCCATTGTCAAGTGACTGCTGCCGGTCGTCGTCGTCCGTCGTCCAGAGCATTTACTGCTTTATCTTCTTAAGCAGCTTATTGCGAAGGTACTGCTGCCGGTAGGTTATAGAGCCGCTTATATATCACGCGAAGTCCACGCTACGTCATCCTTTTTTCGGTCGGCAATCACGTGACAATGGCGGCAGAGCAGTGACCGCCGAAACGACGTGTTTGATCGACAGACTAACTCTGCTAGTTACCAGAGAAAATTTTATTCATTTTCAACGCCGAAAAAACTTCCAGTTTCCTCCATCGCCACATTTCCCAACATTAGGGACCAGCTGCCTTTGATGAGTTTTTACTTATCATTAGCATAGTCAAGTTTGGAGCTTTGATCTTACAGCCGCATGCAGGGCTAGCGGAAAGGGGAGGGGTAAGTGGGTCAAATGTACCCGGGCCCACCCACTTGATTTGGGGGCAGGGGATCGCTCACCGGCTGTAGGGGCCACCCGTCCGACTTTTTTTTTTTTTCTTGGGCGTTACGCCTCGTTGACAGCGAGGTCATTAGAGGCGGGATGGGATTGGGGCAAGGAATTGGGCCATGGCCTTTTTTTAAGGAAGCATCCCAGAATTCACCTGGAGTGATTTGGGGAAACCATGGAAAACCCAAATCTGGATGCCCGGACGGGGATTCGAACCCGCATCCTCCCGCTCGACAAGTTGTAGAGCTAAAAAAAGAAAAAAAGGTCGCCAATTTGGTCTGAGCGAGGACCCTAACCGATGAATTGGCCAAGGGCCCTCAACTGGTTATGGGCCATCATAAATTACGTGAGGTGTTTTTCCGCACCCCCCCCCCCCCCTCTAGAAATCACCCTCGCAACTTTTAGACCTCTTTTTTTTAGGTCTCACCCTTCCAAAGCCGGTTACACCTCCCACTTTTCGACGAAATACCCATCTAAAATCGACTTTCGCGTATTTTGTAGGCTTTTTTTTTTAGCTCTACAGTCTAACAAAAACTTTCAAAACCTCACGTCAGATTTCCGTTACCCCCCCCCCTCCTCCCGATTGGTGAGATTTCGCCGGACCTCCCCCCTCCATACATTTCACCTAACGTAATTTATGGACGCCCCAGTACGTGACTGCTAAATACGCTTACCCCGGACCCCAAAATCCTATCGCCGGCCCTGGCCGCATGCCCTTGTGGACGCCAACCATTTTATGCCTACTGCCAGCCATCTATCAGCGAAATTTGTAACTATGTTCTGTGTGTAACAAGTGTATTTTTAGTGGATATGTGTAGTTTATGAGGCGGATAATGGCTACGGTGCCAGCATTCACCTCGATGGCTGCTGAAAACCTAAAAACCTGCAGTCATGACGGCAGGTGCGTGGGATCTAGGGCTCGTGTGCCGATCCAGTGTGTTGTGGCTTAGTGGTTCTTCTTTCTTTCTATTTGTAGATTACATCTCATAAAATTAATGTTTTTCATGAAGTGACGATTGTTTAAACGTTATGGCCAAGAGGATGAAGAATTTAATTCAGTGGCAAAATCCAAAGGTGGCGATTGTTTAAAAGATATGGCCAAGAGCATGAAGAATTTAATGCAGTGGCAAAATCGGTCTGCAGTAGAAATCAGAGGCCTTGGCGTTTGTTTGAAACGAGGTCAGTACTGGGGAGTGTGCGATATGTGATTCCATCAACTTGTTGGCAGTGACTCACTCCGAGTGCGCAGCTCTGAAATAGCATCCCAGCCGACTTGAACGTCGTTATCGTCGAGACGACCGTGACTCACGTCGCCCGATAAAAGATCTGCCTTCTGCTTTTCACGAACTTCTAGTGACGCACGGCGCAGGTTTAACGACAACCACGCTGCTCGTAGCACAAGAGTTGTGAAATCCATACCGAGTTAACAGGACGCAGTAAGATTTACGACGTGTGAAACTCTGCTAGTGCTTGGTTTCCGTTTTCTGTTGCTTTTATCTCAGGAACTGTGCGCTACCGCCTTGTGGGGTCACCTATGAGTCAATGCTAACTGCTCTGCGATAGTGATGTTCCGATACAAGTAAATACGAGTAAATACTCGATACTTTGTTTCGATACCGAGTACTTTTCGTATTCGAATTAATTCATTCGATACTTACTCGGTATCGGAAGAAAAGTACTTGTATCGAATCTGAAGTATCGAAACGCAACCAGTGTTAAATTCTAAATGCATCATCCCTGCTGCGCCACTCAGTCTCACCTGCGAAATTAATTTATCACTGACGCAAGCTGATAGCATTAAATTTAAAAAAAAAATCAATCTTAGAATAGGCAATCTAATCTCAAAGAGTTTGTTTTAGGTCCCTATTTCATTGTGATAAAGGTGTACTTGGCGCGCATTTCGCTATGCCTGGCCAATGGTCGCTCCCGCGGAGCCCTACACAAAAGAACTAAAAGATATGGTTCATTAGCAACTAAATAGCCCATGTGAATCGGAAGAAGAAGCTGCTTCAGCTAGCTTTTCACTGGAGTATCACTTCTGGAAACATCACAAAGAAAATGAAAACGCACGGTAGTGACAAATTCTCTCTCTGCTTGTCAAAACCGAACGTGGTGGGTGAACGGTTAACGTTCTGGCTTCGCGACGTTCTAATCCCCGTCCGGGCATCAAGATTTGGGTTTTCCATGGTTTCCCCAAATCACTCCAGGTGAATGCCGGGATGCTTCCTTCCAAATGCCATGGCCGAATTCCTTTCCGTTCCATCTCCCCAGTCCCATCTCGCCTCTAATTACCTTAGCCGACGACGAGGCGTAAAAAAAAAAAAGATACTTGTCAAACACTGTAATGTCTCCAAAAGCAATCCATCAATTACAGAATGGGAAGAAAGAAATGAAACTTATATTTCCTTATCTGTATAAATACGCTCAACTGTATCCTATTGTTGTAGCAACGTCAGTGTTGAGTGAATGTGTTTGTTTTTTAATGCAGGTGAAACAATAACAAACGAAAGAAACAAGCTGTCCCCAAAATATTTGGAACAATTGCTTTTTTGGGAAACCTTCCAAAAGCGGACTTTAATTGCTTAGAAGTGTTAAAACTATAAGAAACAAATATTTAAAGATAAGACGAAACCTTCAAAGTTTGATTTATTATAATTTTAATAAATAAATAAAAATGTTTACTGATTTGATTTTATTACACTAGGCAAATAAAATAAATAATTTAGCAACATGTCACGTATATTTTTATATTTCGACATTAATTTTAAAAAAGTATAGATATGAGTAAGTATCGTAAAACATTTTGAGTACTACTCATTTAAGTAGGTATCGATACTTTGATGGTATCGGAACATCACTACTCTGCGATGGGCCACGTGCGGTGTAGTCAGCAATAATTGAACTGTTGAGTGTGATACGACTTTCAGCACTTGTGCGACATTCCTTATTGCCTTTCGGGAAAGAGAGAAACGTATCGACAAGTGTTTCTCCGTTCCCAAATTATGAAAGCAATTATGATTGCAGCGATGTTGCTACACTAAGAGATCGAAACTGGCATTTGTGAGTACGCTGGTTGGATCACCAGTCCGATTTTCCTTGATTAGCCGAAATTAATCCAAGGACATGACATGATTGGTTCTAATAAAGGCCTCCAGGCTCTTTGAAATCATACTTTCCCATCAGTAATGACTTCATCATAAACGAGCTGTAAATACAGGGTGTTACAAAACGGTACGGCCAAACTTTCCTCACACTCAAACAAAGAAAATATGTTATGTGGACATGTGTCCGGAAACGCTTACTTTCCATGTTAGAGCTCATTTTATTACTTCTCTTCAAATCACATTAAACATGGAATGGAAACACACAGCAACAGAACGTACCAGCGTGACTTCAAACACTTTGTTACAGGAAATGTTCAAAATGTCCTCCGTTAGCGAGGATACATGCATCCACCCTCCGTCGCATGGAATCCCTGATGCGCTGATGCAGCCCTGGAGAATGGCGTATTGTATCACAGCCGTCCACAATATGAGCTCTAACATGGAAAGTAAGCGTTTCCGGACACATGTCCACATAACATATTTTTTTTGTTTGTGTGTGAGGAATGTTTCCTGAAAGTTTGGCCGTAACTTTTTGTAACACCCTGTATAATAATAAAAAAATTAGTTCCCCTTTAGCAAAGTACAGAGGAAAGAGATGATAGTAGGCGTATTGAGAAAAAAAAATCTCGACCACCGAGCGTGGTGAGTGTGCAACAACGTTCTGATCTTTCGTCAGGGAGGACGGGGGTTCGAATCCCCGTCCGGGCATCCAGATTCCGGTTTTCCATGATTTCTTAAAATCACTCCAGGCGATTATTGGGATGGTTCCTACTAACGGCTATCGCCGAATTACTTCCCGTTTCTTCACCCTTCCAGTCCTTTCCCACTTCTAAGGATCTCGATATCGTAGAGGCGTTAAAAAAAACCTCACTTTTTACCATACGCTTCACTTTTTCTTATCCCCGCTTTCTATTAAAATCATCACAGCATATCTGTATACAATTATTAAATTACTAGGCTGATTTTAGTATTGAAACATGTTTTAATTTCTGTTACTTACCGATTCTCTACTTGTTTTTCTTTTGAAATATCTACCTATGTACAATTCCGTAGTTGCGGTCAGTTTTACAGGTGTCGTAACATATTGGGCATATTTGTAACGCCTTTTTGAAGTGGCATAGTTCAATAGTTGTTCAAAAATGACAACTGTATGAAATGATTAAGGAATTTTTGTTTAAGGACGAAATAGCACAGTTGAAGAGTAATCTTTGTGATAAAAGAAGGATGCATTTTAGCAACATATGCGGTAAAAATTAACAGTTACTGCCATCGAAGCAACAAAACATTATTTTTGTGTGCTGAGTGGGTAACGTTTACTACCAAGCACTCAAACAGTATGGAATTATGGTGTCTCTACATTTTCTTATCACTCAAATGCCACATCGTGTTATAGAACATGGTACGAAAAGTAGAACATTGAAAATACGAAACAGCGAGATCACTTGTGACTATAGCGTCACCTAAAAATGATTTCCTGGGGTTCCAAATTTTAGAAAATACATACATCTAATAGACGTTGTTCTGCCAGTTTGACGTTGTGTTTTAGAGGGAGGGGAGAAGCTTTGTGTTCGACTGTTAACATTCTGACCTAGTATATGAAAGTACGCTCGTTCTAATCTCGGTGGTGCCATTATAATTCTTTGGTCTTCCACAATCACTACAGGCGAATGGAGGAATAATTCCTCTGAAAAGCCATTGTGGAATTCCTTCTACTTCGTTACCTGTTATCCCCTTCCAGATTTTCACTGAACGTGGTGGATGAGGGGTATCGCTCTGGCCTGTCATTCGGAAGGACGCCGGTTCGAATTCTCGTGCTTCAATCAAAAGGCCATGGCCGAATTCCTTCCTGTTCCTTGTCATTCTAATGACCTCGACGTCGATATCATTAAAGGTCCTCGGGTGATCTTAAATTTTTATTCATGAAATTCCAGAATGCACAAAACGAATTAACACTTAACAAACCGAATACAGTTTTAACTATTCATTGACAGATGGCAACAGATACGCTGGTTTCTCAATAAATCACTTCCTGAATTGAGTGACTAATTCGTGGGAGTAAACAGTCAACATACAGGGTGTCCAGAAAAGGACTTCCTGATTTCAAAATTAAATATCTCGAAAACAAAGATCGATAGAGGAATGAAGTAAACGGTATGTTTATCGTGACAGCTGTAAGAAGTGTATACAGAAGTTTGAGGAATACTTCGGGAATCGAGTCATTGCTTTGGGATATCCCGAATTTACTGGTGCAGGCATGGATTGGCCTCCATATTCGCCGGATGTGACTCCCTGTGACTTTTTTTTGTGGGGCACAGTGAAAGACATGGTCTACCCGAAGCATCCCGCCACGCTGGACGAGCTGGAATCGGCGATCTCTGCGGCATGTGAATCCATTTCAGTCGAGACACTACGAAATATGATGGCGAATTTCATTCTTCGTTTACGCCACCTCTGTAGTGCCAATGGTGAACATTTTGAAAACATTGTGATGTGATTGTTTGCAAAGATTGTTTTCATACGATTATTTCACTTATGTATGCTGATATGAGCTGTACAGCGTACATCTGTTAGCAGCTTTTGTAACTATTATTTCACACTGCTGTATACACTTCTTACAGCTGTCACAATAAACATACCGTTTATTGCATTCCTCTATCGATCTTTGTTTTCGAGATATTTAATTTTGAAATCAGGGAGTCCTTTTCTGAACACCCTGTACCAGCTCTGTAATTGTAGAGTCTAGGAAGCTGGTGCATTACTGGGACCACCTGTTCGAGTCCATTATGGGCATGGGTAGTTTTAATTTGTAGTCACTAATTAGCAAAAATAATACACAAATCAATTGAGTCAGGAGAATCACAATAACAATGAAGCTGGTTGATGGACTAGCAACCAAATGAATTTAAAAAAAAGAGTAAGTGACACCAAAAGGAAATCAGACATACGAAGAAGAAAAGTAAAAATTAACGCTGAGGACTGTTGTTGTTTTAGGTTAATAACTAAGCAACTTGCTATCAATTGCCAGTACTACTTATTTCTACATACCGGACGTTACTGTTAAAAGAAATCGAAGGTAACACTTCCAGTTTGGTCGAATTTGATTGACTCTATAGTCAAGCTGCTAAGCGACATATGCGAACCAAGCAATATTCGTGGTAAACTTCTCACAAACGGGAGAACTCTTTGGCAGAGGGCAAGCTGCAGTTAATCTACTGAATAAAAAAAAAAAACCGACTTACTCTGGATGCACTGGCAGTAATCTCACCGTTTCCAAGACAGCATTGCAGCAACAGGAAGTGGTTTAACAAGGCAGACTGTAATTTGGGATTGCGGTGAAATGTGTTTCCAAGAGGAGGCACATACGAAGAAAGACGCAAGGGTGCATAAACAAGAGACACACACGTGCCCATGTTGACTTCACAAGGCGCCCGCAGCTATTTCCACTTCAAGGCCATACTCCCTTCAAGCTCTGTTACAAATTCACTTTATATCCCCAATTTGGAGTAAACTATTGTCCCATCAATAATAAATACGTCAAGTAAAAAATCAAGATACACTGTGATCTCAGTTTTGATACTGTTTGTATGTTCATAAAACACTTAACTTAAACACATTCAAACAAAATTGCTATGGAGCATAGGGTCTCTCTCAGTATTTCCTCAAGTTTGGAACAAACGACACGAGTAACACAGTATCTTGGACTGTGAGAGAATCTGAAGGTTAGTGTACTTGGTATGAATATCAGCAATAAATCACGGAGTGCTGCTTTAATGCCAAATGAAAATGAGAGATGGATAATTGTACTTTGATTGGACGGGTTTTGCTGCTTAAAGGAAATGAAAGGCTGAATATTTGAACTAGCCAAAAAAGGCATCGAATTTTGTTCAACAAACTTAATTGTTTTATATTTTGTTTCTCTGCATGACCCAGTGTTTCTCAAACCTTTTCACACGTACCCCTATAAATTTTCCCAGGCAATGGTTAACCCCCTTAACAAAAAACTGAAACTTTTTTTTTTTTTTAATAATGAAAAGCTCCACTACTGGCAACAATGAGCGATATTCACCATTGTGCGTGTTATACGCCTGAGATAGCCAGTCTGCCATTACGTAAATCTTGAAATCTTGTCGCGAACCCCTACGATCAACTGGCGAACCCGTTGGGGTTCACGTACCCCACTTTGAGAGAATGATGCTGTATCATGTGTTTCTAAGGTGCAGCCGGTGAAGACTCAAGGTTAGACTTCGCCGCCTAGTTGTGCGATCCAAGTCCATTATTCATCATACGTATACAGAGGCGGGCTTGATTCACAAGTTTTGCTTCTATGTCGTTACATGTGTCGGTCATCTTAAACGCTACAGCAAGTCACAACATGAACCGGTAATACACCTCGAACGATCAATGCTAATTACAACAAAGTTTTCCACAGGTTGATCAAAGTTGACAAATATTGATTAATGCCCAAGTGTTTTAAACAACAATCATTTGTGTTGTGCCATGATAGGCTAATTAAATTGTAATTTCGTCTTAAGCTCATTCTGTGCTACATAATAACTATGCCTTAACAAGACTTAGTTTGTTCTAGCGCTAAATAAATAATATATTTTGTCTCGGCAGATATTTTCCATGATAAACTCAGCATTCAAGTTTTTGCACTTTAATTAATTAATTTTCTTTCTCAGAATCCTGATGGCAATAACTCGCAGCAAATACGAAATTTATTTAAATATTGACGAAGCATCACAGCTAAATATTTAATTACTGTCATGCATTGGGGAATGTATGGGGAAAGTATCATTGGCGCACAACACTGGTGCGTTGAAATGACTGACCCATTTCACTGCGCATCTACTTTCAGTGTTTGAGGTAACTTATTCAGCATATCCATTGATTATGTAATCCAGCCTTTGACTTTCTCACCTACAAATGAAATTTATCATATTTCCTTATGACTGAAATAAAGTTATCGTTATGGTTATCTCTTACACGTAATAAACCCATTTTTTCTCCCGATACTAACCAAGGCCTTATCAATACACACTCTAGCAGTCTTTTCCTCGTCTACCGTCTTCTATACTGCCAGCGTAACTGCTTCTTGATATCGTTTATTGATGGCGTTCTACGCTCCTCACCAGCAGAAATCTTACACCTCGTTGCAAAATCCTATAAGTGTGTTTCACACAACCTATTATTTCGCAATAAGTATCTTTCGTTTGGTATAATTAATTTGTTTTAGTTTAATAATTTCACAATCTTCAAGCATAAACAAGTAGATGTCAGAGATATCGACCTTTAGGTGTTGGGGTCAATGTGTTCTCCTCTTTTGAAGATGAGTGTTACCTACTCAATTTTCTAGTAGAACGATACTTTTTCGTCTTTTAACGATTGACGGAAAATGTGAGTGAGGAAGGATTCGATTTCAGCTACATGTTTTGAGAATATTCTTATCAGTTTACTACCGGAAAACATTGTTTTCTTCCATTTCACAAGCTCCAGTTGTTATATAGTATTTGTATGACTTATTTGTAATGAATCCATCACAAACTTCACACAATATGGAGAAAGGTTGTTCTGTTCTCTAGCCTGCACGAATACGAAATAATTATTACAAAGGTCATCTTCGTCTCCGGATAACACTTTCTTAGCCTCAGGAGATTCATTACGTGGTGGTGAAACGAAATCACACATTTAAAAAATACTAGCTGGTACCCACGACTTCGTTCGTGCTTGTAAAGAATTTAGATTGACAGCTACCGACATCTTACCACCATAGTGCACGATGGGAGACTCGATGCTATTACCACACATAAACGTCAGTCATCTGTGTAGTTCAGGCAGCAAAGTAAAATATACGGACACACATGTCTTTGATCGAAATACGAAAATATCCTGGATCGACCAATTTCAACCACCATATCTCTCACACGCTCACAGTTACCGAAATTCGGCCAACGTTGTGCACGACAAGACACTCCATGCTACTTCCACACACAAAGACCTGTGATCTATGCTAGGTAGTTGTGGCTGAAAAGTGAAATATAGGAAAACAAACGTCTATTTATATGTATATATATATATATATATATATATATATATATATATATATATATATATAATATTTAAATTTTAACCGTTACCGCTATTACGCTGAGCAATTTGCGGGTTAAGTGTAGGTAATTTAAATCAATTACCAAGAAAAGCACACCGTCCACATTGGAAATAGAAGTTGAATAATTAAAAATTTTACAAAATTTTGCTTACTAACAAAATATCCGGTAAGCAGATTTTACGTTTATGGACTCTTTAATCTCCACTGGCATATTTGCTTAAAATGTATACTCGCTTTTCTGTAAGGGCGGACCGATTTTTCACGTCGCTTAGAACACTCTGGTAGTGTTTCGGCAAATTGATGCCGTGAAGTACTCTGGAACGAATGTGAGCTATTTCCTCTTCCAAGGCCCGTCACAAACAAAAGAAATTACCGCTGATTAGTTTGGGGCTTAACGACTTCTACGACCAGCTAATTAGACGCGGACATAAAACCTTTATTATGCTCCCACACAGAGTAAAAAAAAATTATATTACTCGACTACACAGCGAACACGAACTCTGAAAATAAGCTGCAATGTTCACAGGCAAAACGTTAACAGTTCCCCAACCGACAGCTACGTAGAAACAATGGCTTTCATGCCGGAATTTCCTTTTTTGAATAAATACATTTCCATGTAGGCTAAGTCATGAAGAAAGGTCATTACTTTGGTTGTATGTTGCTGCAAACAAAAAGTTTGTAAAACATGTAGGCTATCCTGTTTCGGTTGTTTTCCGCGACAGCATGCAATATTTACTTCCCCTCTCACAATGCATTCTCAAAAATATTTCTCACTAGCTGACCCGGCAATGCTTCACTATTGCTGGACTTGAGTAGGCACACAGATTAAATGAAAAAATATTTACATACAAATTTTAAACTGCTGTTTCATTCATTTTCAGTTGGAAAGGGTGAGAGGGGATGCGCTTTGGAAAACATATGCAGACAGTATTTTTCTGTTTGTTTCAAAGTATAAGTGTGCAAATTCCCATTGAAATCTGATGAAATATGTGGTTTTGTCTAAATTATGGGGAGGACGGGTGGGTTTTTTTTATTTTTTTTGTTGACAGAAACCATTTTCGACATACCCTCGACAATTCACCATAGCTTCGCCGTAATTGGACGAACGGTTTGCGGGTTTGTTTAAATTATGGGGTGTTAGGGGGAAGAAGGGGTAATTAAGGTGGTGGAAAGAGAGGAGAGGGATTGGGTTTTTGTGAAATTAATGTGTACAGTATTTCTCTCTCTTTTTTAAAGTATAAGTGTACAAATTCTTATCTAAATTGGATAAAAAATGTGGTTTGCCTAAATTATGGGGTGAAAACGTAATGGGGTTGGAAAGGGGGAGAGGGGATGAATATTCGGAAACCATACGTAGGCAGTATTTTTCTGTTTGTTTTTAAAGTATAAGTGTACAAATTCTTATCTAAATCGGATAAAAAATGTGGTTTGCCTAAATTATGGGGTAAAAACGTAATGGTGGTGGAATGCGGGAGAGGGGATGAATATTCGGAAACCATATGTTGACAGTATTTTTTCTGTTTGTTTTAAAGTATAAGTGTACAAATTCTTTTCTAAACCGGATAAAAAATATGGTTTGCCTAAATTGTGGGGTGAAAACGTAATGGGGTTGGAAAGGGGGGTGGGGATTAATATTCGGAAACCATACGTAGGCAGTATTTTTCTGTTTGTTTTAAAGTATAAGTGTACAAATTCCTATCTAAATCGGATAAAAAATGTGGTATTGCCTAAATTATGGGGTGAAAAAATTATGGGGTTGGAAAGGGGGCGAGAGGATTAATATTCGGAAACCGTATGTAGGCAGTATTTTTATGTTTGTTTAAAGTATAAGTGTACAAATTCCTATCTAAATCGGATAAAAAATGTGGTTTTGCCTAAATTTTGGGGTGTTATGGGGAATAGGGGGTGACTTTTTGGATTTTTTTTTCACAGGAACCTTCGCAGACGTACACTCGAAAACTCTCCAAAGTTTCATTGCAATCTGATAAATGGTACAGGAATGCATAGAAGACGAACAAACCCACAAACATTGATTTTTATACAGTATATAAGATAAGATTGTTCCAGAATTACCGCGCGTGGTGGGTGAGTCTAAGTATGCCGTCTCAAATCGAATTAATCTCATAATATTTACGGAAAAAAAACCGAGACCAACAGGGAGCCGAAATTGCATTCCATTGGCCCAAATATGGCGGTGATAATTTAACTTTTATTTTTTTCCTTTCACATGATTTTTGTTTGGTTATGAGCGTAAGAAATGCTCTTCAGCTTATCTGAAGTAAGTGAGTACACGTCATAATGAATGACGTAGGTCGCCCGGCGGAAGCAACTCCAAGAAATTTCCGTTCTCGTGCTCAACATTCTTATCGCACGTTTAGACAGACAGAGTTAGGAGAATAATTATCTCTTCATTTTTCTTACGTTACAACCTCATATTGATGTTTTGCGATCTACATTGTTCATCAAGCACCTGGAAGCAAAATATCTAGTCCAGTTGAACCAATTGGGCATGTCTCCAGCCTTGACAAATTTGATCTCCCAACAGATCGTTTTCCGTAGGTTTTCCCACCATTTAAGAGGCTTTTAAAAGGTGCTATCTATTGTCTCTAAAAATTTGCCTCAGATATCGATTCATTCTCATTTTAACCAGTAACATAAAACTGCTGAGTGTAAATGGACCACGGCTACAGGTTTTGAGAGACAAGTGACTTTGCATATCACTGTCGTTATTTCAGCAAATAACAATTTCTTAGGGAGAAGTAGAAAATCTTTGAAGTCTTAGGTTCATCTCAAATTTTTAACATTGTGTGTGACAAATAAAATAAGAACAGTAAGAATTGAAAAGAATTTTTTTTTTTACCATGCTGAAAGCAACAAATCAATCTGCTACTTGCAGAAGGTTATAATTTTCTTTAATTAGGATTTTATGGTTTGTCGACCGTTAGGTTATTATATCCAAGATGTTGACGGGTAAAAGAAATCTGTCATTATTTTCATGAAGGTACTGCTTCAGCTGGTAAAGACTACAGTTTGGTTCCAAGCGATGTAAGAAGTATCATATCTAAGAGGCAGATTAACCTGTGAACAATCTAAAGGATTTACTCTGAAGAAATGTAGATATTTTGGAATATCAGTTGAGTTTTGAATAAAAGATCGCGTGTTCTAAAAGAAGGCAATTAAAGTAAGTACCCTTCACAATGAACGTAATTACACAGCAACTATCTGAGGAAGCACCTGTACACAAAGTATCCTGAAAATGGTAACAGCGTTTCACTTTTTTTTTTGGAAAGGGAAGAAATTATAAAAGTTATAGGATGATAATAATAAAAAAGTATGCAATCAATACAAAGGAATGGATTTTTTTTTTTTTTAAATTAAGAAATCTGAATCTTTCAGAACAATTTTCTCTACTAAAGGAAGTTATGGCGGAGTATTTTTACTACTGTGGTGTAGGGTAACAACAGCTGATAAAGGCTGGAGGATACCAGCCGAAAGCTCAGGTAATGAAATAAACAATGCGGCATAACCCGAAAGTCAATTAATCATGATCAGCTGACTTGTTTCGTCTTTTTCTATGGTTGATCTGCACCAACTAAGTTAAATAATACAGACAAGACAGCAATTAAACGACTTTAATTTATGACATAACATGAAATCGAATTTGAAAATAGTTTAAAGAAAATCTGTTGTGGCCAAGGCGGATTAAAGATTGCCAAAACATCAACAGAAACAGCGGCCTGAAACTTAGTGACGCGTGGTACTCTTTGCTACGGAGGGAATAGCTTATGCCATGACATTTATTAAGCAGTCCATGGACAAACCACGTGACAGAGTCGCTCGCCTGATTGGTCAGACTGACCGAACATTCCAGAACGCCGAACGTTCTAGATGGGTGTCTGTATTTACTAGAGCGTGCATGGCTCATCACAGCACAGTTCCGTCGTGAAAGAAAGCCGATTTTTTTTCTGACGAACGTCGTTGTTTCACACTATATCGCGGCTCCAGCTGGACGAGGAAAAAATTTTCTCCGGACGCATAAGCCTTCGACTACAATGTTTGTTTCATTATGACCAATATTGTATTAACAAAATTTATTAACAACAACTGCCTAAATGCTACTCCGGACAGTGATATGCTCGTGTAAATGTCGATTGGAAAGATTACCTAACATTTTTGCAAC
Source organism: Vandiemenella viatica (assembly GCA_031002005.1). Taxonomy (NCBI): domain Eukaryota; kingdom Metazoa; phylum Arthropoda; class Insecta; order Orthoptera; family Morabidae; genus Vandiemenella; species Vandiemenella viatica. Next base: position 151,319,319 of record JARYHS010013631.1, on the reverse strand, counting down.
TAGTGGACAGTGTTTCCACTAGCGCCGTTAAAAACCGTCCGCTTTTTTTAATTCGTAACGTGAAGAGCCAATTTAGTAACTGCCAGACAATCATTTATGTATTTCACTGCTAATTGGAGTGATACGAGGCACAAATACCTTATTGTAGAATTAAACTGTCTTTGTATCTTCATTTTTTTTTTTTAAATTCTTACATTCCAGTTCAGCAAATATAATGCGGATCGGACGAAAAATGTACAAGTCCCAAATTTGGATGAAAGTTTTCTGCTTGTAGTTTAAGGAATACCATGCACAGATACAGGTTTTTTTTATCTTTTTACTTATGGGTTTACGCCTCGTCGACGTCGAGGTCATTAGAGACGGGATGGGATTGGGGACAAGGAACGGGAAGGAATTCGGCCATGGCCTTTTGAAGGAAGCATCCCGACGTTCGCCTGGAGTGATTTGGGGAAACCATGGAAAACCCAAATCTGGATGCCCGGACGGGGATTCGAACCCGCGTCCTCCCGAACGCGAGGGCAGAACGTTAACCGTTCACCCACCACGCTGTGTACAGATACAGGAATTACCAGCCGCGATATGTATGAGAAATGTAACAAAACCATTATCCCAAATTTATGATACGAACTCCAGTAGAGAAAGCATACAATATTATCAGTCGTAACAGTACCTTATGGCTTTATTAATCTTTAAAAACAATCATGTATATGGGTTTGTGGCTTTGGGCTATGACAGGGCACCATTAGGTGCTATATGCTTCACATGTCTCTTCGCCCAAAGCACGTGGATTTGGTAAAGGAACGGAAAAGATTTCGGCCATGGCCTTTTAAACGAACTATCCCGGATTCGTCTGCAGTGATTTCGGAAAACTATGGAAAACCGAAATCAGGATGGCTTACTCACCCAGCGCAAAAACCACCGGCACCAGGGTGCAAGAGTCAGCCCGACAGAAACGGAAGAGCCTCCCCAAAAAATATTAGGCGTTACTACATCCGAAATACTTTAATGATTTCTGCTCAGTACGCCCTTTCTTCTTGTTGAATTATTCGATTACCTGTAGGTTCAGATGTTTCTACTGAATTCGATTTGTAGGTTCGGTTTTCAAACTGCGTTTGAGGCCTATCATATCTGATTTGACATATCTTACGATTCAATGTAATACCTGAAATTTTCCGTCACATCAAGCTTGGATGGCAAGCTTTTGGGAGACACTCCACTACAGTACAACTCCAATTATCCGAACTCCGACTATCCGAATAGCTGATTATCCGAATCACTTTTTTAATTAAGATGGAAACGTAGTGCGAAATAGCTTCCCCCCTTTTATAAAAACAAACCCAATGCTTGGATGACTGTAGCATTGGTACGGCGAAATTTTCATCCCTGAAGTGAAAAAGCATCCAAAATCTCTTGGAAAAGAAGGAAGTACTTTTGGTTGTTGGAAAAAGGGAATGGCCACTTTAAAACAACCTTTTTACCGCCCAACGTCACAAGCTTGTTGCAACCAACGGATCAGTCTGTTATCGAAGCCATGAAACGCCATTACAGAAAACAATTTTAGGGAAACGTTTGATGGAGGGCGAAACGAAGAAGGTGTTATTAAGGTTCTTCGGTGGTTTAATTACTGATTAATTAAAAATTCCACCAAAACAGGTTATGTTTGAAGAGTTGTTTTATTGTGATCAAAACAAGTCAGCGATATTCACAAGTATAGATACAATACAGAGATGCACTTCTGCACAGTCGCAAAGAAACTCTCTGTAACACTGAATGATGTCAACTAACTAACTAACTAACTGCTCTGTCCAGCCGATCTGTTTATATAGTCTCTATCGAAATTACGAGAATTCTTCAAAGGCATCCGCCCGATATTTCTCGATCATTAACAATCACTCAAACAATCTAACATATTAAAAACAATCGGAATTAATACAAAATTAATTAACAACATTACAAAATGATCAGAAATGGTAATTAGAGACACTTAAATACAAAATTATTTACAGAAATCCTTTCAAACTATAGAAAATTGTCCTGTAGACATCGTAACTTACATTAAAACATGGAATTACAAACATTTAAGAAATTCTCTTGCACTATTCGGTTCTTAAACATATTAAATGGACTTTAAATAATTTTCTTACATAAAACAAAGTCTATATACACTGATTTACAAGAAATTACAAAACAAACATACCAGATCATATTCAAGCAAACTTTAGCTCACTACAAATACTTCATACAGTACAATACTATTCAAAATTCAGGTATGAGGGCTGTTACAGTGTGTTGGCTAACAAACAAAAAAAAAAAAAAAAAATTAATTGAAAGATTGCGCTTACATCGTGGCGGAAGCTTGGAGCTTGGTTAAGGCAGTCGCATTAAGACGTGCGTGGAACAAGTTGAAAGGAATAGCAACTGAAGAAGAAAAGGAAAATATAAAAAAGTAAATCAAGAAAAATAAAGGGAAGAGACAGGAGAAGATGTGGATGACGTGTCACTTGAAGAATTTAGAAACATTCTTTTGACATTTCTTGGATGTTCAGAAGTTAGCGCTGAATATATAGATTCGCCAGACCGTGGGTATGAAATTCTAAATGATGATGAACTTCTTGAAAGTGTGAGAGGAGAAAGTGTCGAGGAAGAAGTTGACATTAATATCGAAGTTGAAGAAGACACGGGACCATCAGCGTTGATGTGAATGGAGCGTCAGTCCGAGTGAGACCTCATGCAATTTTTCAGTGTGAAGCATTTGAGCGACTAGGCTGCCCGAAAATGGATGAGTAGAGTCAAACAGCTCACTTTGACCGAGATGTTCAGCAAACAACAACTTATTGACAGTACAGTAAGTGCATACTGTACTAATGTACAGCACTTGTAAGTACGCATAACATATAAAGTTTTGCCTTTTCATTTAATTAATTAAAAGCTGTTTTTCTCCCATTTTCAACATACATCCAATAATTAATTAAAATAGACCCTGTTTCGGAAAAATTCAATTATCCGAATTTCTGACTATCCGAACGGGGTCCGGTCCCAATTGATTCGGATAATTGGAGTTCTACTGTATTCTCAAATTGAATATGCTCATAAATTTAAAGCAAATAGTTTATGACCAATACAATCTTACTGTGCTGACTTAAGGCTGTGAGGCCTAAACGTATCTGTGAAAGGAAATCTTAGAACAGCACAGTGAGATATGGAAAGATCAATGCTGAGTCTAACTAGAAAAGTCAGGAACGGAGCAACTGACATTAGATCAGTCACAGGGTCACAGACATCTTAGAGAAGTGAAGTGGCAGTGGGCTAGCCATGTTGCTTGGATGAAAGACAAAAGCAGTGTTAGATTTTTTTTTTTTTTTTGTAACTGCTTTACGTCTTTTTTTAACATCGAGGTCTTTAGAGACGGGAAAGGATGGGGGGCAAGGAATGGGAAGGAATTCGGCCATGGCCTTTTGAAGGAAGCATCCCGGCATTTGCCTGGAGTGATTTGGGGAAACCATGGAAAACCCAAATCTGGATGCCCGGACGGGGATTCGAACCGCCGTCCTCCCGAATGCGAGGCGAGAACGCTAACCGTTACACCGCCCCGTCGGTAGCAGTGTTAGAGTGGAGCCCAAGTGGTATTCAGAGGGAACACCGATGGGACAAGGCCATACACATGGTTGTCGGAGTTATCTTGGACTATTAACTCCACTAACAAATTACCCAGTCTAGCATGTCTCAAAACATGACCAACCATCTTGTTTTTCCTTTCTGTAAGCCTGTTCCACAAATTTCTTTCCTCACCCATCATTTCCAAAACTTGTTCATTTCGTACTTCGTCTCTCCAATTAATTTTCAGCATTCTGCTGTAGCACCACATTTCAAATGCTTCAATTTTATTTGTTTCTGGTATTCCTAAAGTCCATGCTTCGCAACCATAAAGTGCTGCGCCCCACACGTAGAGTTTTAAAAAGTTCTTTGTAAGTCCTAGATCAATATTCGAAACTAAAAAACTTATCTTTTTCATGAAGGCTCTATTTGCTAGTGCTATTCTGCTTTTAACATCATTCCTGCCTCGGCCATCGGTAATAATTTTGCTTCACAAGTAGTAGAATTCACTTACTTCTCCTATTGTATCCGATCCTATTTTTTATATTTAATCTACTGTGATTAATATCAGTTCTGCTACATTTCATCTGTCTTTCTTTGATTTATATTCAGTTCAAAATTTTCCTTCAGTATTTTATTAATTCCATTCATTACCCTCTCAATTTCACCAGCCTGTTCTGCTGATAAGACAATGTCATCAGCAAATTGTAAAATGCGAATTTCATATCCTTGAACATTTATGCTAAATGGAAATGATATCATACACTTGACATAATAATAAAATCAAGTTCCTTTAATAGTATTCATAACAAAATATACACAAACAGCCTGCGAGAAAAATGAGACCTGTTAAATTGTCTGTGCGGAATGTCACGTACCAATCGCTGAAGTTATGGTTCAACATGTATGATATCTTTCGACCTGGATAGTTTTATAGTTCAATGTAAAAACCTAAGTTTTGAATAGTGGAATTTTTATCTGTCTGTGAGTCTTAACGGAAGAATTAGCAAACGGATTTCAATAAAACTATGCTTAGTAAGGTCTAGTGTTGGCAAAGGCCGCAAATTTTTTCTGACACTCATATGCTGACGAGCAGATTTCAATGCAAATTAATGGTTAACGTATTTGATACTTTTTATCCCACTAACTTACATTGCTTGAACCAAAATAGTAAATTCTGAGATGATATTCTACTTGGACGCATGAAGCAAATATACGAAGCTACATACAGTGACAGTTTTTGTTATCGGTTTTGTCTAGATTGCATGGTTCCAGTTAATAAAAAGGCCAAAAGCTTATATTTTGGGTTTTTGATTGTTTTCAGGCAGAAATTAAAGAACAGATCTAAACAAAGCATAGACACTGCGATAGTTGTTGTCTTGTGTTAAACTGTAGTATACATTTTATTCCAACAAGTTACCTGTAGTTTGCCAAAAAAAATGCTCTTCTGGTTTTAATATACTGGTAGTTTGTATACCGCGGGTGCTAATAAGTTCTAACGGTAATCATCAGATAATCTACACAAACAAAGAAATATGTAGTTGTTATTTCCACCTTCGTATAGTCACGTATAGTTCTCTTACGTTCAGATTTACATAAGTAGTTAACTTGTTGTCCAGAAGACAGCAACATTGGCCTTTTATATACCGTAATGGTGTGTTGAAATCGTGAAAAATGTGGCAGATTAACTTAGTGATACAGTTAGCTATTTTATATGGTAGCTTATGCAAAACAATATGTTCATTAACGGGCCACAAACTTTCCTCTCATAGGTTAAGTACGCCTTGTCTAACAAACTGGTTTCAATTCTGGCAAGACACAAGTCATTCCCCACCCCCTCTCATGATTCATACTGGCCATTTGTATAAAACAGGGGACCAAGGGCACGTGGCATCGAGGGGGGGAGGTGAGGGTATATATTTTTTTTTTTTTTAAAATCAAGAGTCTAAACACAACTGCAGTTGTCTTAAGCAGCTGTGTAGTGCAGTAAATAATCATTAAATTCAAACCGAGTTGCTACGGTGCGAAGTGGTGGCCACAATTGGTGAAAATAGGTTGAAGACCCTAGTTTTTGAAAAAGCCTTCCGCAGAAATGAGAATAAGTTTGGCTATCGACACAATACAGGTGCACTAATTGCCTGAAATCCGAAATTTCCTCATCTCTTCTATCCGGAAGCACAAGAAGCGTGGTGATTCATTTGAATCTGGCGATCAACCCGACTCCCCACCTTCAACAAACTTTGTAATTCACACAATAGTCAGTGGTTTTTGCCGCCGCCCGTAGAACATGCTTGTGACGTTTGAAATGAAGGTACTGAAGTTGACATTCTAATTTTCCTAAGGCCACGTTTTTGCAGGTAGTTGTTAGCATCGTGGGGAATTCTGAAATGAATTCTATACCTGGCTCATATCGCGTATCTGTAATCGTATTTCTTCCCTATTTTCTGGCCGGAAGTCAACTATAATAAAAATTACCCTACAGCTGATCCCAGAAATTGATGGGTGAAATCTAGTACAATACACACTGCTGGTGAGTTATTGGAAGTAAAAAGCTTTTCCATTTCCTTTACAGTTCCTGGAGAAAATGTTTAGTCTCACCTATGTACTGCTGTTTTAGTATGTCTTAAAAAAGCCAACCATGGTTCTCAACCTAAAGATCGGTTGAATCCTTCCGAAGGATGCATACTATGCATGGTATCAGAGGCAGGGCTGCCAATTCCTAACCTGAGAAAGGGGACTTACAGTTTAACATGATATCCGACAGCGGGGACGTTCAGGTTTACTTCACATTACACAGCATTCTGTGCCAAAGATGGAGTTTGGGTTAAGGGTCTTTGAAAGTCCACACCGACCAAGTCAGATGCCTCAACCACTGATAAACCAGACCGCTCTTACAGGGTGTCCAGAAAAGGACTCCCTGATTTCAAAATTAAATATCTCGAAAACAAAGATCGATAGAGGAATGCAGTAAACGGTATGTTTATTGTGACGGCTGTAAGAAGTGTATACAGCAGTGTGAAATAATAGTTACAAAAGCTGCTAACAGATGGCGCTGTACGCTGTACAGGTCATATCAGCATACATAAGTGAAATAATCGTATTAAAACAATCATCGCAAACAATCACATCACAATGTTTTCGGTACGCTGACCTCCTTTCACGTTTCAATGGTGGAACTGATCGCCCCGAGCTTCGGGTCACTATTTAGGCATTACGTATGGCGATTACAGCGCCATCTGTTAGCAGCTTTTGTAACTATTATTTCAAACTTCTGTATACACTTCTTACTTTGCCGGCCTCGGTAGCGTAGGGGCTAGAGTGCTAGCTCCACGTGCCGAAGGTCGCCGGTTCGAATCCGGCCGCGGGCATGGATGTTAAGTGTTGTGTGTCTGTGTGTGTGTGTCCTGTCCGTCCTGTGGCGTCCGCACTTTGAAGACTATATAAACACTGGATTTAACTGATTCACTGGAAGCTTTAATATGACACTTTGAGCTGGCTGTATGGCCTGAGCTGCCAAAAGAAAAAAAAAAAAAAAAAAAAAAAAAACACTTCTTACAGCTGTCACGATAAACATACCGTTTACTCCATGCCTCTATCGATCTTTGTTTTCGAGATATTTAATTTTGAAATCAGGGAGTCCTTTTCTGTACACCCTGTAGTATCTTAGTAAACTTTGTATCGTCAACTGAGAATGCTTGTGTGTTTGTTGAGTTTTCTCTTTGTCAATAGGTATTAATTTAATTCCATTACACAAAAAAAAAAAAAGGTTGTTTTTTACGATAGTTAGTTTTCTGAAACTTGCAAGGGTCACAGATTTAACTGCGGATTTGGGCATGTAAACTTTCAATTCAGTTTTTTTTATTACTTATGGTTCTACGCCTCGTCAACGTCGAGGTCATTAGAGGCGGGATGGGACTGGGTACAAGGAACGGGAAGGAATTCGGCCATGGCCCTCCTGAAGGAAGCATCCCGGCATTTACCTGGAGTAATTTGGGGGAACCATCGAAAACCAAAATCTGGATGCCCGGACGGGGATTCGAACCGGGGTCCTCCCGGATGGGTGGTTGGAGGGTTAACCGCTCATCCACCACGCTCGGTTTCAATTCAGTGTTTTGTTCGTAGGTTGTCGATGCCGTACCATAATATAGGGAACAACGCTTAATACAATTGTGAGAGTTGAATTATTAGCAAAAAGTTTTAAAATATAGTTAAAAAGGAACACTAACAAATACAACGTCCAAAGTAAAATTTATGGGAGAAATTTCCGAGCCGTTTGAAATTAATTCAGGTGTGAGACAGGGAGATGGTCTGTCTCCACTACTTTTCAACTGTGCATTAGAAAAAGTAGTGAGGGAATGGAGGAAAGCCATCAACACAAAGGGTGTTCAGCTGGGAAGAAATCCAAATAAAATCACCATAGATTGTCTAGCTTTTGCAGATGACATGGCGGTAATTACTGATTCACTGGATAGTACAAAAGAACAAATCGAAGAACTGGAGAAACAGGCAGCCAAAGTAGGATTACATATATCTTATAAAAAACACAGTTCATGACAAACATCAATGATGCTCCTCAAAATCTTAAACTTCGCAATGGAACAATAGCTAAAACAAATTGTTTTAAATATTTAGGAGAATGGATAACGAGTGACACAAAAGAAAATACTGCAATAGAAACTAGAATACATAAAATGGAAAGAGCATTTCATATGACAAAGAACATATATAACAAAAAATCCTTATCATGGAACACAAAACTAAGGCACTATCAAGCAGTGGTTAGACCAGAAACATTGTATTCGGCAGAAGCGCTTAATCTAACAAGATATGGGGATCTTGAAAAACTGGAAAAAGTAGAAAGAATAATCTTGAGAAAAATACTGGGACCCAAACCTAATAGTAATGCTGAAAACAAATTAAGACCAAACCGAGATCTATATTCGAAAATAGAAAAATTAACAGTTATAATGAGGAAAAGAAGACTGAAATTTTACGGGCACATATACAGAATGGATAGTAATAGACTAACAAAACAGATCTTCACCTTACTGAACAAATACAAATACAAACCCACATGGTTCACTGAAACCGAAAAGGACATGATAAATGCTGGAGTGAAAGCAGATATAATAGACAACAGAACACTTTTTAGAGAAGTAATTCACAAGGCAGGTTTTCAGGAGAGACAGAAATACATCAAGGGAAGGAAATGGACCCAGGAACAAAAGGAACAACACTCTCAAAGAATGAAGGAAGTTTGGAAGCAAAGAAAATTAAATACAAAGAAACATAGCCAAAGTTGATTTATCGTACCCTCCAAAAGGGTTATTCGGAATAATAATAATAATAATAAAAAAGGAAATCAACAAGAACAGGGAAAATATTTTGTCAAAGTAGCACGAGGGATGAGAGGGTGAGGTAACTGTAAACGTGATGCCTCAACTGAATATACAACTGTCATTGTCCGTTCAGTTAAGAGAGACGGCTCAAGGTCACTCTGCTCTATCCCCACTCCGCTGCCCTTACCCCTACACGCGAAGGGGAAATTTTCCACTCGCCTACCTAGAGACACAGCGTTCGGCTCGGAGAGGTAGGGAGAGGAGAGGCTGTTACGTGAGGAGCGCGGCTGGGGGGAATGACCTTGAACCGCCAGGTGAGGGTGAACAGACTGTAATTAGCAAGGGTTTGATAACTGACTACGAAGCTCGAAACGCTGCTAGTTACAGTGCGCACTGAACCCTGTCTGTCACAGCAGTCAGCCACCGTGTTGTGGAAACTTCATACCCCCACGCTTCGACGAAATCCCGCCTCAGCAGCGCTCGCGCGGTGGAACTTGCGGATGTTGACGGCGGAAGGCGGTGTCGTCGTTGCTGCGACATTTGATTAGGACGCCGGTTGCGGCTTCCCGCTACCCGCCGTGGGGTGATCAATAGCAGGGCGGCAGCAGCCCAACTCCTGCCAGCTCTCTGCTCTCTTCATAACGCGGTGACCTCTCCCCGTTGCCATGGAGACGTGGACAACAGCGCCGTGAAATGCGATCCGATTGCACGGCGCCGGGCACGTTAATTACCACCGTTCCGGCGAGCAGAGATTCGAGGGGCATTTCCAGCAACCACTGAATCGGAAGCGACAGGCGCAAGGGTGTAAAAAATAATCAACTTTAAAAAAATGTAAAGGGAATTGCTACCTCATACCAATATATCCAAATGTAACAGACAATCTCTGCTACACTTTTATTTTTGATGAAATAAACAATGTACTGAAGGTGATTTTACAGTACAGAGAAGATTGATATTCTGTTACCGAGCGTTGTGGGTAAACGGTTAACGTTCTGGCCTCGCATTCGGGAAGACGACGCTTCGAATCTCCGTCCGGGCATCCAGATTTGGGTTTTCCATGGACCGAGCGTGGCGGTGTAACGGTTAGCGTTCTCGCCTCGCATTCGGGAAGACGGCGGTTCGAATCCCCGTCCGGGCATCCAGATTTGGATTTTCCATGGACCAAGCGTGGCGGTGTAACGGTTAGCGTTCTGGCCTCGCATTCGGGAAGACGGCGGTTCGAATCCCCGTCCGGGCATCCAGATTTGGGTTTTCCATGGTTTCCCAAATCACTCCAGGCAAATGCCGGGATGGTTCATTTAAAAGGCCATGGCCGAATTCCTTCCCATTCCTTGCCCCCATCCTTGCCCCCCATCCTTTCCCGTCTCTAAAGACCTCGCTGTTGAGAGACGTAACGCAGTTAAAAAAAAAAGGTTTTTCATGGTTTACACAAATCACTCCAGGCGAATGCCGGGTTGCTTCCTTCAAAAGGCCATGGCCGAATTCCTTCCCGTTCCTTATCCCCAGTCCCATCCCTCCTCTAATGATATCGATGTCGACAAAGCGTAAAGCCGTAAGTAAAAAAAAAAAAAAAAAAAAAAAAAAAAATTCGCTGTAATACCGAGTTAAAAAAATGCTGGCTTTGTTATACCAAGCCCGGTTGGTTAGCGGTAGCTTCGGATTAGAGAGGACGCGGTTTCGTATCCTGTTCGGCCATCCATATTTCTGTTATTTTTATTTATTTATTTATCAATCTTGTTCCATGGATCCCTGCTGAGGGAGTACCTCTGGGATGTGAAACATGTCATTGTTGATACATATACACATAATATGAGTCATATCATAGTAAATATATATATATATATATATATACATATTTTACAAATACAAGAAATAATAATAAACATACATTTTTGCAACTGAGTTTTGCAAACGTCATATTGAGTACAATTAATTATTTTCTTCAAATTCTTGAATGGAGTAGAAGGAGTTGCCAATAAGATAATCTCTAAGTTTTTGTTTAAATACATCTTTATTATCTGAAAGCTGTTTTATACGATTAGGTAGTTTATTAAACAGATGTATCCCAGAATAATTAACTCCTCTTTGTACTAATGACAGAGATGTTTGTGTTTTATGCAAGTTATTTCTGTTTCTTGTATTGAAACTGTGTACCTGTGAATTAGGTGTAAACAGGTTAAAATTTTCTATGACAAAGCTCATGAGAGAATATATATACTGAGAATAGATTGTAAGAATATTGAGTTTCTTAAAGAGTTGTCTGCAAGAAGTTCTTGGTTTTACCCTACACAGAAACCTAATAGCTCTTTTCTGTGCTATGAAAACTTTTTTACTTTGTGAAGAGTTTCCCCAAAAAATTATGCCATATGACATTACTGAATGAAAATATGAGGAGTACACCTGTTTCATTAATTCTAGATCTGCTGTTAGAGAAAGTGTTCGTATTGCGAAGGTGGCACTACTTAACTTTGTCAGTAGTGTAGTGATATGATCATGCCAACAGAGTTTCTGATCTATTTTAATACCAAGAAATTTTATACTCTCTGTTTCTAAGATTGTGTTGTTTTTATAGTTTATAGTTTTTTTTCGAAGGTTTGCCGAAACCACTCCAGACGAGTTCCGTTATGGTTCCTTCCCGTTAATTGCCCTCAATATTTTCATACCTCTTATGTCTTCGGCGAGGCGTAAAGCCACAAAAAAGTTTGGTCATCGTCTCTCTTTCTCTCCCCCTACCTCTCTCCCTCTCCCTATCTCTCTCTCTCTCTCTCCCTGTCTCTCAAGCTGTGACGTCACATGCCCAGCCTTTGTTGACGAGCTGACAACGACCAGATATATTTTCACTCTTTGTCCACAGATATCGTTATTAAATCAAACTGAGAACTGATGCAAAGTTAATGGTTCAATACGATTTAAATTGCAAACGAACAGCATATCGACATATTAATTATCAGCTTATTTGTTTTACTTAAATTTGACGTTTTCGTTATATTCTCTGTACATAGATATGGCTATTCTAGAAAACTAACAATTTAAGTTTTTTATTTATGTCTGTGTTGCAATTAAATATATTTCACTTTAAACGAACATTTGAACCAACATGTGCAACATTACAAAATAAAGTTTACAGGTGTTATTAATAATAATACAATTAAGTTAAATGGTTTGCGTTCAACCCGCCATTTGTGACGGTCATAGAAACTGCTTTTTAGGGAGCGTGCACAAACTGCGTGGCTCGGTCCAGGGGGGGGGGGGGAAGGTTTGTCTGGGAGGCTACGTCGGCGTGGGGGGGGGGAGGGGGTTTCCGAGGCAGGCCACGTAGCTTTCCTTTCATAACAATTTTCACAGTTAAAATGAGGAACAGAAATCACAACAGATGCGAATATTTATTTCCCTCAGTTAATTATCTCCTTACGAAAATTACAATCGTCTGACAAGAGGAAACAGTAGAAAATGTCTTCTGGAATAAAAAGGGAAAAAAGCTACGTGCTACGAGGGGGGGGAGGGGTGGGGGGGAGGAGGGCAAAAGCCACGTAGGGATACTTTGTGGTGGGGGGGAGGGGGTGTTCACACTAGGCAAAATGGAGCTACGTGGTTTATGCACGCTCCCTTATCATAATAATACAATTCGGTATTGCAGATATGTGTCCCTATAGACTCAGCATCCCAGATGGAACATGAGAAACGATTTCCAGGTAGAATGATCTTGGCCAGCTATCTCTAACCACGATCTGTATGTCTTAGTCCCATCGGTTTTGTCTCTGAGAATCTCTTTGACTCCACAAAACGTAGTTTTTGGTTTTATCTTTCCTCAAAACGACATTACAGGCCTACTGTTGGTTTTCCGAACAGTTAGACGTTCATAAATTTGATTTAGTCCCAGAAGATCGTTAATTTGTTTTACTGAAAATCGAGATCGGCACTACACAAAACGCTGTGGCCGAATTTGTTCCCGTTCCTTGTAACCAGTCCTTTCCCTTCTCTAATGACCTCGACGTCGACGAGGCGTAGAGCCATAAGTTAAAAAAAAAAATCTGAAGGTGATTTAATATCTAACTTCGATCAAGCATCGTCGTCCTTACTATGGCGGTAACGAATCAGAAACTTGTGTGATACAAGAATTTCATTTGTCCTTTATGGCCTGGTTTCAGTGCCCATTCCACCTATGTTGTGGTTTCACCGGGTATGATTACAAGGTGTAAGTGATAACATTTAGTGTCATCCAAGCTAAGGAATGTCCTAGCAAACGTCATAAAAGCAAGTTATTGTGGAGATAAAAATCAGATAAGGTCGTGTATGGAAGTCGACATTCCTTGTAGCCGGGCGAAAAATCCGCTGCGACCCTCAACCAGGGTTGTAGCTCCTATCCAATGTAATACCACACGAAATTTTTATTTTTAAGGGGCATGCGAGAACAAAATCACATTATAATAAATTTTTGGGGCAAATTTAATATTTTAGTATCTACTGTCAACCTTAATTATGAATTTAAATTACTAGAAGGAGAGATATCGGAAATTTATGATCCACAAGCGAGATTTTAATTTTCTTGCTAAACGATTTGAAGCCGTTCAGAAGATATCGTGTTTCTAAGAATCTTGCTCCTTGCTGTCTCTAGTAAAATTAGCAGACTTTCATAAGGGTCCTAAGAAACACCGAGCTTGCTGACTGAGCGGTTAAAGATAAGACGTCGCATTGGGAGGACGAGGATTCGATCACTGGACACCCTGAACTCGGGTTTTATTCACTATTAGGAAACCACTGCAGACGAATGTGGTATGATTCCTTGAAGAGACCTCGACCAAATTCCTTCCCCTTTCTTGTCCTCAGTCCTCTCTCGGTTCTAATGACCTTGACGTCAACTAGGCGCAAGTGTAATTGAAGTAAATAAGGATTTTTCTTCCTAACTGCCCGTTTAAAAGGCCGAATTATCTTGGGGATGGTACCCCAGTGTGTAGAGCTTTACAATTAGTCTTCCCTCACGGAAACAGTATAGACTCATCGGGTAATTAAAAACGTCTCAAAATGCTGGTACAGCAAAAATCTGCTGAACCATCTATTTCCTTTCTCCTAGTTCAATATCGCTCTTATTTGAACAGTACTAGGCGGGTACTCTCGGTTTTTTTTTTTTTTTTTTTTTTTTTTTTAAATCTGCTTAACGTCTCTCTAACAGCGAGGTCTGTAGAGATGGGAAAGATTGGGGGGCAAGGAATGGGGAGGAATTCGGCCATGGCCTTTTGAAGGAAGCATCCCGGCATTTGCCTGGAGTGATTTGGTAAACCATGGAAAACCCAAATTTGGATGCCCGGACGGGGATTCGAACCGCCTTCCTCCCGAATGCGAGGCCAGAACGCTAGCCGTTACACCACCACTCTCGGTCCTCGGTTCTTGAATGAAGCGGGACGTTATAATAATGTGTACCTGCACCACCAGATTTAATCAAATAGTTTCTATGGGCTGTGATTTAAAAGGCGTTAGTTAATGTGGTGAGTGAGGTGACTCCTATTTAATTCATATGGAAGTTAATTGTACGTGGATTATAATCTTCAGCAATAAAATAATTTTCTGCATCGTTTGTCAAGCTCCATAAGTTCACATAGAAATTATTAGACTGAGAGTCGGCCATTGCTACTATCCACATCATCTGCCACCTTCGTATAATAGAAACACCAATCTGCACATACAATCGAGAGATTACCGACCTCATTAATATAATGTGCTCCTGCTCTCAGCACCAGACGCAACTCATTCGCTTATGCAGGAGCCTAGAAGAGCTCTCCCAAGGGAAGGCCGCCAATTGTAAAATCCAGTTTCAATTGATACTGTTTGTATTAAAACCTCATGGCCAGAGATGTAATGTGGTAAAGGAGATATGGAGACTATCGGCATTGAAATTCGCCATTGTGTTCAAATACGGAGGTTACGTTAGGAAAATTTGAGGGGCGCTTGACACAGCGAGCAAACTCTCTACTTCATGAGCAGAGTGATGCCGGATCGAATCCCGTAGTAGCCATTTTTTTAAAAAAAATGTTAAATATGTATACAGGCAATTCCCGGTGACAAGTTTCAACATATATGTATATAATACGTTTTTTAAATGCCTTTTGTTATGAAAAAACCGACGGCGTCTCGTTTCGACCCTCCCGTTCCCTGGTGCGGGAATGAACATCTGTCCTTCAACTTTAACGGTCGAGTCATGATAATTGTATTTCCTACCCGGCGAAGCAAATATTTCTATTTTTGAAATATAACTTTCTTTGTGAACAACATAATGAATTTCGAAAGCGTCAGTTTTTTCACTGTAAACTGTATTTAAAAAAGTTATTATATGCATAATTATTGAAACTGGTTGCAGGGAATTATCTGTAAACCTATACAGATTTGAATAAATAGAAAAGTAGCCAGCAGCGAGACTCGATCTGGTGACTATGAGGACGTAGGAGGCAGAGAGCTAGCTCGCTGCACAACGTGCCCCTTTTAAGTTTCTGTAACGTAGAAAGTATTTCAATCGAACAGATTATTCCAATGTCGATTTTCTTGACAACGGAGAAGATGTTTGCCACATTACACCCTTGAGTTTTAAAACTCACAGTATGAATGAAATCCTATTTTTACAATTTGCAGCCTCCCGTCGTCAGCCTGATTTTCGATGAGTGTCACTACCCTTCTGATCTCAAAATGTACAAGTTTACAAGGCAATCATCCGCTTCCGCCAAAACACTGATAAGAAGATCTGAAACATCAGCTCCACAAGTAAACCTATGGTTGACCACATGGAGTGAGGAATAAGAAGCAATATATGACGTTGCTAAGTCGGTGGATGGCTAAATGGACCCAGATTGAAGGCCAAAAATTAAAATAATACAAAATCTTAATGTCTCGTATAAACAAAATATTCATCTTTTATCAGATCTGAAATGCTACTTCATGTAAATGTAAAAATTTAAAGTTCTTAATTGGTTCATTTTACCGACCTGCGGATTCTGATTTGGCTAACGCGGAATACTTCAGACAGTCACTTAATTAAAATTTATAAAAAATTTCAGTAACATAAATTGATCGTCGGTGGTGATTTTAACCTACCATCGGTTAATTGGGACACATGCACGTTCAGGTTGGGCGGAAGAGATAGGTTAATAACTGAAACGTGCCTAAAAGGTATTTGCAGAAAGATCTCTTGAACAGATGGTTGAAGATCCATCGCGGTGCGACAAGTATTCCTCGTCCATTTTGGATCTTTTTCTTATAAGTAATCCTGATATTGTAGACACAGTTTACGTAGAAAACGGTATAAGTGGTCACAAGGCCGTAGTGGTAACTTTAAAATCTAGTCTGAATTTGAAGCATGACAAAGACAAACTCGTATATTGCTTCGATAAGGCAAACGATGTGGGTATGGTTGATCACTTGGCGAAAAATTTTGAAACGTACCCGCTAAATACAAATGTTGGGGAACCTTCTCTTAATTTAAAAGAAATAATATGGACGGGTTTAAATCAATTTGTTCCTAAGAAGATTATTAAGGTTAGTAAGAAGATTCCGTGGTTCAATACGGAAGTGAAACGTTTGCTCAGGAGACAAAGGCGTTTACATGCCACGGTAAAGAAATCGGGGAACTCGTCTAATCGTGCTAAATTAGTCCAGATGCGAGCGGAAGTGCGTAAGGCAATGCGTGATGCGTTTAAAAAATTCCAAGCTAGAAATTTATCCGAAGATCTGATTACTAATCCAAAAAAGTTCTGGTCATATGTCAAATTAATAAGAGGCTCTCGTAAGGTCATGCCATCGTTGATTAATGAAAATGGGGAATTATCAGAAACTAGCGTCGAGAAAGCAGAAATTTTGAATAATATATTTAAAAAACCTTTCACAACAGAAAACTCGGAGGAGATTCCGATATTTACAAATCGTACCCACAAAATTATTAATGATCTCGTTCTAGATGTCGAGGGAATAACTAAACTGCTTATGAATGCAAAACCTAATAAGGCTCCCGGACCAGACGGTATTCCTACAAGATTCTATGCAAAGGATATTGAACCGTATTTGATGAAATTATATACCGCCTCCTTGGATCAAGGGAGAATACGAGCCAAATGGATGACCGCCATCGTAAGTCCAGTGTTTAAAAATGGGAATGTTAATGATCCTCAAAATTATAGGCCGGTCTCGTTAACCTCAATATTTTTGCAGGATTTTAGAACACGTCATCTATTCAAATGTCATGTGGTTTTTGGCTGAAGGTGAGATTTTAAACCCTAATCAACATGGATTCAAAAAAGGCCGATGCTGCGAAACACAACTTTCAGTATTAATTCACGACTTGTTTTGTATTATAGATGGGCAATCCCAGGTTGATCTAGTTCTATTAGATTTTAAAAAAGCTTTCGATACAGTGCCTCACACCAGGTTACTTAGGAAACTTCGTGGTTACGGCATATCTAGACAAATATGCGACTGGGTTGCAGACTTTCTGAAGGGCAGAACACAGTGTGTAGTTCTCGACGGTGAGCGTTCATCTACGGAGGTGAAGTCCGGGGTTCCCCAGGATAGCGTGATAGGGCCTCTGTTGTTTCTCATATACATTAATGACTGTCCTCAGAACGGTAGATTCCGCTAAATACCTAAGCGTAACAATTAGTAATAATTTGTAGTGGAATGAGCATATCAAGAATGTAATTGGGAAACCAAATCGTATGCTCAGATTTCTAGGTCGTAATTTAAAACAATGCACGCCGGAAGTAAAATCGATTGCATAAAAGTCACTAGTGCGTCCTCACTTAGAATATTGTTGTTCTGTATGGCGTCCCCATCAAAAGGGGTTACTGGAGGCATTAGAGAAGGTCCAAAAGAAGAGCCACCCGATTCGTGACGGGTAAATATAGTTGGAGGGAAAGCGTAAGTACTATGTCGAATGAGTTAGGTTGGGAATACCTGGAACACCGAAGGTGTTGCTCTCGACAGAAGCTAATTGAAAAATTCGTGACTGACATATTTCGGAATGACAGCAACATTCATATCTTGGAATGACCGCGAAAATAAGATAAGAGAAATCAGGGCCAGAACCTATTCTTTTCTGTATTCATTTTTTCACGAGCGACTAGGGAATGAAATAGATAGTATTTACCAGGCGTGTAAACTTAAAATCCGACAGGAGTAGCTTTCAATAAAGCACTCCGGCCATCCCGATCTGGGTTTTTCACGGTTTCCACAGATCACTCCAGGCGAATGCTGGGATGGTTCCTCACAATACCCCATGGGCGCCTCTTGCCATAACCCGTATATCCCTTCCAAACTATTATCCTTTCGGATAGGTGCAATGCACCCTCCGCCACACACTTTTAGTGAATCGCGGAGTAATAATAATAATAATAATAATAATAATAATGATAATTTCACCTCGTACCTAGAAGTTTTATACACAGCAGAAAAAGTGGGAAAAAGTGGGGTACCCCAAATCAACAAAACAACCGAGAGTTACAATATTTATACTGGGAAAATTCAATCGTGTACAACCGGGGGTTACACTATCCTGGCAAAACTGAGCATTCACTTCTGCTAAAAAGTTAGTATTATGAACATTCTTTGTTCAGTACCAGTTAAATGATATGTTGGCTATTAATGGAACATATAGAAGTTGAAAGGGTCTTCGCAATGCTTGCGGAACTGTTGTTATAAATATTTCTTTTAGGTTGGAGATAATGATCCCTGCATAAACTGATAGTGACGAGTTCGTTGGAGTAACTTGGTGGATACATACACGGTCCAACGAGTCGACAGTCTCTGATGCAAGTCAAGTACCGGTGACTACAAGTTTTATCGGATTTGGTGTATGCATTTAATGTCGCACTCATAAATGGAGGTGGATTTATATTTTAACAAAACTAGATGTGGTGGTTATGACAGATCTAAAATAGCTGTGATAGTTTGGAATGATGCGGGGTTAAAAGAAACGTCACACATAAGAAAATCTGTCACAACTCAAGCAACAAATTTAACTGTACAATTAAAGGTATCTCCAGCAATTGCGTGAATGAGCAATTAGTGTGTTTAATAAGGATGATAATTGATCTAGCCAAAGAAATTAAATTAACATAGAGTATGAAATCTCTAATGGGACCATTATCGGGTGATGGAATTGCCGTTGACGACTGTATTACCACAGGTGACTGTTGCTGCAACCAATGTTTTATGTTGAATTTGTGCATTCCTCCATACCGGCATTCACAAATGTTGGCAGCCTACCTTGGCTGGATCGGTATGGCGTTAGGCGAGCCACCTGTCCTGTCTTCCACGGAAGGACTGAAACACCCCAGTTGATTCTCAACAACGGTTAGAAAGCATGCCACTCCGTTGATGTTCCCGTGCTCCGCAGATCGTAGGTCTCTGAGCAAAAACCAAATTCAAAATCAGAAATCACCGATGCCTGAGTCAAATATACAGTAGCTCTTCCCCTTTCACGCCACCTTGAGTTTACCTCGGTAGACCTTGGCTCAGTGGCGCGCCTTGCTCACCAATCCCGAATCTCCACATCTACTCGATTTGCCAACAATGCAACAAATTGTGTTCGTACCGCTGTTAGGTATTTTTGATTGAGTTATACTTGGTTTCGACAGGCGAGCGGCTACCGGCCGAGAACCAGGGGAAGATAGTGGATAGAAAACTGATGGTAACATTGAACGTAAAGACAAACCTTGCACAATGCACAATAGATGGTTTTAATTTATAACCTTTAGATGCGTACAAATACTAGGGTAGCAGGTTCTGCTTGCCCTCCCTTATTTTATCATGTATGAATAATGAGATAGCTGAAGGAAATCACATCCCTCCTATTGTAGTAACCTTAAACTAAACAGAAATGCTGTAGCTAAGGGAAGTAAGCTTGTCACTCCCTTATACCTTTAGAGAATGCTGTCTTATATCACTTAGTCATATAACAAGAATGCAGGTATGGTTGCTAAAAGAAACAAAGTCCTATTCCCTCGTAGCACACTTAGGAATAAAACAGAATGCAAAGATAATGTTGCTACGAGAAACACAGTTCTATACCCTCGCAGAACAAGTAAGAATATAATAGAATGCAGAGGTAATGTTGCTACGAGAAACATAGTTCTATACTCTCGCAGAACAAGTAAGAATATAATAGAATGCAGAGGTAATGTGGCTACGAGAAACACAGTTCTATACTCTCGCAGAACAAGTAAGAATATAATAGAATGAGATGGCTACTTAACTGTAAGTATGGAGATGGCTGGCTGAGACCTCAAGAAAGACTTATACACCCACTGTGGGGTAAAATCCAAGTTCAGAGTAGCGCTTGGCTAGCGACTAAGTCCAGATGATTGCGGTGAAATAGTGCCCAACTATTCCCTTTTGCTGGTTACTGGTGTCGGAGTTCTTCTTGCTGATGTGGAGTCTGTTGGTTGCTGAGCTACGACTCTGTCATCTCGAGGTTGTGGCCCAGTTTATATATGTTTGCGTGAACGATTTCCCTTGGATGTCTCCATAGGGGTTGAAAGCGCTCTTACTTTCTACAGGAGTTCCGTGTAATTTTCGCTTCCTTGACGGTGGCGAGGCGGACTTGTAGCAAAGAGACAATTTCAGCGCCGTAATTATTATAAATGAGAATCTAAGGAGGCTGTGTCGTAGTATTAATATCGCAGATATTACACATGAAAGTTTCTGTATTTGACCAACGTTAGCGCATCTTATTAATAGGCCTTTTACCTCCAACGAACCGTGAGTTCCAGTCAGCACTTCGTATATTAACACTGCTTTTGGTAAGTCTCCCCAAAAGCCTTTTCCTTCTTTTAGGCGCACGAACTCCGGATTTGTTTGCCTGTCTACCTCCACACTTAGAAATTGCCCCATTGCGAACTCAGATTCAGGCGCGAAACGAAAGCTTTGCTACCCGTAGTTCCACACGGCTCTATAATCCTTCGCCGGAAGAAACAAGCACGTACCATAAACAGTTCTCCCCGGTAAGACTCGACGCTACAGCGCTAATGACGTTGAGGAACGCTTAGTACGTTTAAGTAAGAAAACACTTTGAGCTACAAGAACTACTGCAAAGTATGACTATAAGTTATAGTTTTTTTTTTACTTATGGCTTTACGCCTCGTCGATGTCGAGGTCATTAGAGGCGGGGTGGTATTGGGAACAAGTAACGGTAAGGAATTCGGCCATGGCCTTTTGAAGGAAGCATCCCGACATTCGCCTGGAGTGATTTGGGGAAACCATGAAAAACCCAAATCTGGATGAACGGACCTGAGGAAAAAAGAAACAAAATCACCTTCATATTGCTTCATCATTCTCAATACTATCTAGCGGAATACTTTGTCATCTCAAGATCGGGAATAATCTCTAAGTCATACTTGATGCGCTCCATATTTCCATTTTCATCTACTCTGGCTTGACAAAATGTTTTGCACAGTTAATTTATGACACATGTTCATTAAGCCCCACCAAAATGGAAACGAATAAGTTAACTGCGTCTTGTTTTTAATTCCAGGGTCACCCAGGTATCCCTCAATCAAAAATTACTCGTTACGTGGACAGAAGAACACAAAACACATTTGCACAAAGTTTACACAATTTGTAAACAGATGAAAACTCTTGCTAACCTTCCAGTGCTTATATCGAGAAAAGACCTTAAATCCAAGGATAAAAATATTCTTGTTTGTTTTATTGAAAGACATTAAAACTGGCTGTGATTAAAAGCGAAATCAGAAATATCTTACGTATTTATCTGCCATACATCGCTTTGCATCTACACCATTTCTGAAATTCTGTCATAAATTGTGACAGAGGGTGCCTCATTCCACTCAAATTTACTACAATCCGTAACAGCATGCAAAAGAAAGAAATATTTCACGTCATGGCGACATCTTATTTCAAAAATCTCGTCTCTTTCATGTTTAGGAGTCGGCCTAACAAGTATTTCATTCCAGACACAACAGAATGCCAGCGATGGCAAATAAATCAATAAGTCTCCTCGAATACCGAGTCTTACAACTCTGCAATAAATACAACGCACATATGAATGTTATTAGTTTCTTTTAGATACTTCGAACATATATAAAAGACAAAATACCATATAATAATAGATCCTCTAAAAAATCCGCTACATTCACTAAATTCGTTCAAAAATTATTTATGTGGAACCCGTTTATACTGAATATTTACCATTCCTATTGTAAAAATTACCTCATGGTATTCGTAAGTTTAAATTTTCATTTAGTTGAAGCATAGTTATTAGTCAGAAAGTCTAAACGTTGTAATCATTGATTTACCCTTATCTAAAAAACGAGATAATTTTATTTTCTCTACAACATCTGCAAAAATTAGAAACATGAAATTTCGTCCACATTTTTTTTTTAGCTACACAGTTATTTTTAAACAACAAGAATCCGATCCGCTTTCAAGTGAAACGTTAGCTGAAACATCGAGAAAAGATTTTCTTTGACGAAACTGATTTCTGTTCATTATTAACGACAGGAGACATAATTTGTCGTCACCCTCTTTCAAGGTCTCTTAGGGAACCATTGTCGATACAAATCTTTTCCCATCTAGTTTGACACTGATTAGGTTATTACAGCAGGAAAGAAAGGCGCTAACGAACAGGAGTCATATTCCTGACGAAATGCGAGATGTAATGAAGCGGAGGACTATGGATGTTACATCGATCATTGATGGGCGCACACTTTCTTTAAACATTTTAAAGAAATATTATTCTCTGTTATCGCTGGTATAACTCTGTCTGAAAACTCGTCAAATACGAAATAATATTTTATCCATTTTCAAAGTACTTGAGTCACTCCTAAATTTGGATTTAACCTAATGCATCCTAAATACACTTTTGTTTTAATATTCGTGAGTTTCAGCAGCAGATTCTAGTTTCAAGCAGAATCTCCTAAAATCTAATCACTGCTTCAAATCAGTAGTTCAAGCTAGCTTGACATGCAAAAAAAAAAAAAAAAAAAAAAAAAAATGTATATATATATATATATATACAAAATTTAGAATAAGGCATTTAATTTAAAGAATTAATCTGTATTATACAATGAAATTTATTTCAATTGAAGAGTAATTTCAATATTCACTATTGAGTATAGAGAAGCCAAAATTGTAATATTTGGATATTTTGCCTGTTTGTCTGTCTGTTTTTCCGCGTATTACACAAAAACTAACTAAACTGCAAATAGAGATAGCTTAAGTAATTTGTTATAACATAAAATAATTTTTATACAGGTTATCGGCGTGTAAGTAATATAGTTCCCAATAATACAGAGGTCAAAATTGTAAAACTTGGAATTCGTGTCTGTCTTTTCACGCATGTCGTAAAAGATAATGAAAGCACTTCAACGAAACTTTTTACATAGGGTAACTTCACATTAGATCAAATACTGAGTTTGATACTAATTTATTTACAAATACCTGCTGTGTGATTATACATACCTCAAACGCAATTAATTGTGATTGTTTGTTACACTCGTTTTATTTATTACTAGCTGGTGCCCACGACTTCGTTCGTGTTTGTAAAGAATTTGGATTGACAGCTACCGACATCTAACCACCATAGTGGCCGATGGGAGACTCGATGCTATTACCACACACAAACGCCAGTCATCTGTGCTATGTAGTTCAGGCATAAAATTAAAATTTCCAGACACACATGCCTTTGGTCGAAATACGAAAATATCCTTGATCGACCCCTTTCAAACACCATATCTCCCACACTCCCACAGTTACCGACATTCACCCAACGTTGTGATCGATGGGTGACTGTGCTACTACCGCATAAAAAGAGCAGTGATCTGCGCTAGATAGTTTTGGCTGAAAAGTGATACACAGGGATACATACCTTTTTTGGTAGAAATTTGAAAGTGCCGCAGGTAGACCACTTTCATCCCCCACCTCTCCCACACCCCTATAGCTACCGACATCTAACATCCATAGTGCACGACAGGAGACTCGATTCTACTACCACACACAAACACCAATGCTCTATGCTATGTAGTTGTGGCAGACAAGTGATATATGAGGAGACGCATGTTTTTCGTCGAAATACGAAAATATCCTTGATCGGCAACTTTCAACCACCATGTCTCCCACACTCCCACCGTTACTGAAATTCGGCAACGTTGTGATCGAATGGTGACTCTGTGTTACTATCACACACAAACGCCAGTGATCTGCGGTAGATACACAGACGGAAAAAAAAATCCCAACACCAAGAAAAAATTATTGTAGAGTAATGAAATTTGGACAATGCATTTGTCAAGTCAACATGTTTAATTGATTAAATTTTCAAGATC
This sequence comes from Vandiemenella viatica, assembly GCA_031002005.1. NCBI lineage: Eukaryota > Metazoa > Arthropoda > Insecta > Orthoptera > Morabidae > Vandiemenella > Vandiemenella viatica. Next base: position 151,295,072 of record JARYHS010013631.1, on the reverse strand, counting down.
ACAGGTTAATTTAAGCTCAAGAAAATGCATTTCAAATGTGAAATACTGTTAAATTAATAGCCGGTGTAACCTCCAGAATTTTGAATGCAAGCCTGCAAACGTGAATGCATTGTGTCATACAGGTTTCGAATGTCACTTTGTGGTATGGAGTTCCATGCTTGTTGTACTTGTGCTGTCAATACTGGGACGGTCAGTGCTGGCTGTGGATGATGCTGGAGTTGTCGTCCAATGATATCCCATACGTGTTCAATTGGAGACAGATCTGGTGATCTCGCAGGCCAAGGTAACATGTCGACACTCTGTAGAGCACGTTGCGAGACAACAGCGGTATGAGGGCGAGCGTTATCCTGTTGAAAAACTCCCCCTTGAATGCTGTTCATGAATGGCAGCACTACAGGTTGAATTACCAGACTGACGTACAAATTTGCAGTCAGTGTGTTTGGTATAACCACAAGAGTGCTCCTGCTGTCATAGGAAATTGCTCCCCAGACCATGACTCCAGGTGTAGGTCCAGTGTGTCTAGGCCGCAGACAGTTTGGTTGCAGGCGTTCCCCTGGCCTCCTTCTGACCAACACTCGGCCATCACTGGCACCAAGGCAGAACCTGCTTTCATCAGAAAACACAACAGATCTCCACTCCGTCCTCCAATGAGCTCTGGCTTGACACCACTGGAGTCGCAAACGGCGATGGCTTGTAGTCAGTGGAATGCACGCTACAGGGCGCCTGGCTCGGAGCTGTCCTTGAAGTAACCGATTTCTAACAGTTCGTTGTGTCACTGTGGTACCAACTGCAGCTCGAATTTCTGCCGCAGACGCAGTACGATGCGCCACAGCTGTACGCCGAATACGGCGGTCTTCCCTCTCAGTAGTGCCACGTGGCCTCCCGGAACCCGGTCTTCTTGAGGCAGTACCATCCCTTGACCACTGCACCCAACAATCATGCACAGTGGATACATTCCGGCCAAGTCTTTCTGCAATATCGCGAAAAGAAATCCACCTTCTCGTAGCCCTATTACACGACCTCGTTCAAACTCGGTGAGCTGTTGATAATGACTTCTTCGTCTTCTTAAAGGCATTCTTGGCTAACATCAACTCACTATGTCAAATCTCAGCGGTAAATAACGTTCACAAACTTTACAGCGCGTATTTAAAGCAAACCTGATTTGCAAGCTCTGAGTAGCGCTACTAGCGCCACACTTATGCGCGAAGCGCGAAATATGAATCGATGTCATCTTTCAGATGTATAAACACGACTACCAAATTTCGTTTATCTAACACAAGTCTTTCTTGGTGTTGGGATTTTTTTTTTCCGTCTGTGTAGTTTTCGCTGAAAAGTGATACACCAAGACACATGCGTCTTTGGCAGAAATATGAAAGTGCCGCCGGTCGACCAATATCAACCACCATTTCTCCCACACCCCCATAGCTACTGACATCTAACCACCATTGTGCACGATAGGAGACACGATATTACTACCACACACTAACAACAATGCTCTATGCTATGTAGTTGTGGCAGAAAAGTGACATATGAGGAAACACATGTCTTTGGTTGAAATACGAAAATATCCTTGATTGACCACTTTCAACCACCATGTCTCCCACACTCCCACAGTTACTGAAATTCGGCCAACGTTGTGACCGAAAGGTGACTCTGTTTTATTACCACACACAAATGCCAGTGATCTGTGATAGATAGTTTTGGCTGAAAACTGATACACCAAGACACATGCGTCTTTGGCAGAAATGTCAAATTGCCACTTTCAATCCCCATATCTCCCACACTCCCATAGCTACCGACATCTAACAACCATAGTGCACGACTGGAGACACGTTTCTACTACCCCACACAAACACCAATGGTCTATGCGATGTAGTTGTGGCAGCAGAGTGACATATACGGAGAAACATGTCTTTGGTCGAAATACGAAAATACCCTTGATAGGCCACTTTCAACCACCATATCTCCCACACTACCACAGCTAACGACATCTAACAATCAGAGTGAACGATGGGAGATTCACTGCTACTACCACACACAAACATCAATGGTTTATCCTATGTATTTGTGGGAGGAAAGAGAAGTGTAAGGAGACACAAATTTTTCGTCGTAATATGAAAACGCCCTGCATTGACCAACTTTAATCATCATATCTCCCACATCCCCACAGCAATCGGCATTCGGCCAATGTTGTGCACGATAGGAAACTCCATGCTACTTCCTCACACAAACACCAGTGATCTGTGCTATGTATTGGTGGCTGAAAAGTGATATATAGGGAAAACGACGTCTATTTATATATATATATATATATATATATATACAGGGCGTTCGCCGGGAAACGCAACCCACTGTTAGCGCTACAAGGAAGAAACTGCTCCCGGCGAGCGAGCGCTCAGTTTCCGGCATTGTTCGACCGTCGGCCGCGGACTATTTCATAATAATTACGCTTCATAAACTTCATAAACTTGTATGTGCTAAGCATTTAAATGTGACGTAATTCATTAGCTTACCTTATAAAAGATGCTGGAAGTGTTGACCCTCTTGTGTAATGCACATTTCACATCTTCTGAACATATTTCGAGACACACCCTGCCCTAACTGACTTAATGATTTTTTGGGTGACTGTTCTAGTCGAAAAGTGATATCGTCAATTTTCTCCTCTGTGAGAATACGGTTGACCGACAGTCTCTTTTTGTTAAAAAATGAACCCCTTACTCTTACTTTTTTAACCAGACGCAGAATTGTTGATTTAGCTGGCAGTAAAGCGCCAGGAAATTCGCGACGAAATTTACTGCGACACTTTTTAAACGACTTCTTCTTCACATATGTATCGTAGAGAAATATTCTTTGTTGCAAACTGTAAGGTACCATAATTTTACTCACACTCAAACACGGTACAGATTAATAAGGGTATGAAGCCCCAAACCAGCCAAACCGCAAAGAAACGTTTATTCACAACACCGATTAATAAGAGACTGAAGTCACAAACTATCTACAATGCAAAGAAACCGTTCTTAACAATGTAAGGGTCACTGCACTGCACTGGGGCAGCGGAGGTGTTAAACAGTGCGGTGATTCACGGTGCCGTGTGGCGGAAACTGCTGGCACGACTGACCGAGCAAGTTGCCGACGGCAACAGACTGGGAGGGTAGCGTTTTCCGGCGAACGCCCTGTATATATATATATATATATATATATATATATATATATATATATATATATATATATAACATAAGATTTCATCCTTCAGGTCTAATCGTTAAACTATGTTGATAGAAGGGATGATGGATGCAGCTACTACCCGAGGATCATTCATATTGTTTGTAAACGTATATAATGACTACTAAGACTCCAGTTCGGTAGCATATGACTTAAGTGGATGGAGAAATTTGATTTCAAGGAATCTAGCAGCAAAATAGCTCCTCAATGAGCCAGCTAGAAGGTGGAAATAAAATCATCGATGACAAGCTTCTAATCTCATTATACTCAAGGGATGTTCACGTGGGTCAGAACATGGCGGTACTATTAGCATCAGGCATGAACTTTAGCTGCTTATGAAAGCATCTCTTACCAATAGCAGTTTGCAATAGGAGAAGTTAAATGTTGCGAAGCCAGGTTAGGCTCTGCGTTTTAACTGTACCCATCCAGAATTGTTTCGTAACTGCGGAAAATATACCAAAGAGTGTCTCATTTACAAAACGTAATATTAATGAGCCATAAGCCTTTTCCATTTAAGTTAAGATACCAAAGACCATTGCCTTAGAAAGCCTGGAGAACGTAATGTTAGATCTCCAAGATACCGATCTACTTCTTTCCCTGCATGAGAATGAAACGGATGGAAAGAATTAACTGCGGCATTAAAAAATTAATAAACTCATTCTCACCAAAAAAATTGATTTAGACAAAAGGAAAACTTTCTGACCAAATACTTTCCCTGACAACTTGCACTATACCTGGTTTACAGAACAACTAAATCATCAGTTGTGTGTGTATATATTACTGCAGCATTTTGAGACAAAGACTGCTTTATAAGATTCTTCATATCATGTCAAGCCGAAGACATGCGAAATAATTAACTGGAATGATGAATAATATGATAATGTGATAATAGACAAGACAATGTATGCATCAGAAAAGTGAATTAGAAAAACGGTCTTCCTCAAGACTCAGTATAGAACCCTCTGATTTTCTCTTTAAGATGTGCATTTGCGATAACAACAATATCCTGAAGATTCCAGTATTATAGAGAGTGGACATAAGTCATATAAAAAAATTGTAGGCTATATTGCGGCATGGTCACTAATATTTACTGGAATACACTTGTAAGCACACAAATAAATAAATTCCTATTTCAGCAGCGCATATTTGATCACTAAATTAAGATAAGTCTACGTAGCACATGTAAATAATACAAGAAATACGAAGCGATTCTAGTAAATGTGAGGTCAATCCAATCATTTCCAAGAGTAGCAGGTGAACTCTTGCGGGCCAAAAATGAATTAGGATTTTTTTAAACATCAATAATGGTTTGGATTCTGTGATGTCTACGGGGATGCCATTTCAACGAACAACCGAAATTTTGGTTTCAGAGACTATCAACGTAATGCTTTAAGAACAAGCATCTAGCATATAAAACATGAAGCGTCCGAGTGGTAATTGCGGCATTCGGGAATTGCTGCAAAAAGTTCTTAATTGAATTTGATTCCTTCGCCTTCCTTCACACTTGTCTTACTATTATCATCGACCAATCCATCTGTAAAATAGGTGCGATGATTAAATATGTAATACAAAAGTTATAGTTGGTTGATTTTAATTTACGTTTAAGGTTATTATTTACTATATTTCGTAACGAAGAGTTACAATTCTCATTATGACAACTATTACAACTAAAAACACCGAAATTGGATGTGAAATCAATTAAAATTAATTAATAAAGCATACCACTGGATTTTAACAAAACCCGACAAGTTTGCATTGAATTAAGAACATGAAAAGTTTTGATTAATTTTCATTGATATCCTTGTTTGTGGGCATTTGATTGCTACGGACAATCTCATATCGACAAATTTACGACGTTACTAACAGGCAGGTGTTGTCATACTGCATATTTGTGAGAAACAGCTTGCAGGGAGGTGTTGCGAGAGATGATTTCTCGTACTGCAGGTAGCAGTGAATCTAGCAGTATTGTGCGTGACCCTTAGCTGTGGCGCCACTACGTTCAACCGATGGTGAAAGGATTTTGCCACTGCCATAGAATCATCCTAATGTACCTGACACCACTGAAGTCACTGATGTTGGATTGTAATTTTCTCACCACACTTCTAGCGATCTGCTCGTACGAAACGTATAATATTTTGATATTTCTACTTCGCATTGTAAGATTCGTAGAAAAATGACAAAAAGGAATGTTTTCTAATTTTTTCTCGTCCATTTGGCTGTTGTAGCCGCGTAATTCTGCCGGCTTAGCACCGATTATTTCAATGGAAGACGTAGTTTCCTAACCGCAAAACCGAACCGTGGGCAAGTTCTCGTTGTTTCCGTATATCATGGTTGAATAGGTTCCTAAAATGCAGTTGATATACTTTGACATTGTTGATATGAGTTCGAATAATCGTTAATTTTCCAGATACATGATTGAAATACCCGAAAAATTTACTTGGATGGCTCTTAATATGGTCTTACAACAAAAATTATTTTTGTGTAAGATACGGTGATTTTTCATCCTAATCCATAACATTATTTTTTAGTTATTGCTTTACGCCTCGTCGACGTCGAGGTCATTAGAGATGAGATGGGAGTGGGGACAAGGAGCGGAAAGCAATTCAGCCATGGCCTTTTGAAGGAAGCATCCCGACATTCGCCTGAAGTGCTTTTCGGAAACCATGGAAAACCTAAATCTGGATCAATGTAGTCTTCACGGGTGTGCAGCCGGAAGATTAAATTGCTTCAGTACGCCGGGAAAGTCTCCACGCACTAAATCTGGATGCCCGGATGTGTAATAGAAGCGGCGTCCTCCCGAATGCGAGGCCAGAGCCTTAACCGCTCACCCACCATGCTCGTATTCCATAACAAACAAACAATATAGTTATTTAAACTCATTTGCGTCATTTGTGCTGTAACTTCATAGATAGATATGTATTGTTACTCGAATTTTATATTGCTGAATAAATATTCAGAAACTCAATCAGTGTTGTGATATTCATACTTAGCTATTTATTTCATGACATATTAGATGGGAAACTCATTAACAATATGTTAGACCAATTTATTTTGCCAGCTATACGACTGCAATAATTCAAGACGATGGCACTTAATAAGGACTTTCAACTATAAGTACAGTATGTTGACTATGATGTGATGTCATTTTTTATAGTTTCACATTATACTGTTACAAAAAACCTCATTTGAGGTTATAAACTCAAGTCTAAGCATCAAGCGACGTTTACCAGACTGACCGGTTAGCTCAGTGGGTAATAAACCTCACCAGAAAATTTAGGTTTCTTGACGTATACGAGAATCATTTCTAAGGAAGTATAAGTAAATTCTAAATAAACAACAATAGGTGTCTATTGATATGAATGTCAAAAAATTTCTTCTTAAACCCCTGGTGACAATAGCCAGAAAATTAATTCCATGTCATCTAATGGGTGAGGAAAGATTGGGGTTAAAAATTACTGTTGTTTTGCAACGCATTAGATTGTGTCTCTGGAAAGTGAACTGGTTTTGACCTTTCGGTAAAAATATGAGCTGCTTAAATAGGTTAAAAACCAATCACGATAGGGCTCTCTTTAAAATGGAATGTAAATCCATCCACTGAATGCAATTATAAAGCGGTAAAACAGGCAATTGTGCGCATAGCCGAGAGTGAAACCTGTAAACATATTTCGGACAACCCGATGATATCTTGGAATCAATAACAATTTAATCAATTGTCTATTGGCTACATGTTTAATTTTAATCTCGATGTTTTAATATACAGTTTTCAACGTGGTGTCAGATTTTATTTTCTATTTTTGGAGCGAGAATGATCTCAGAAACCAGAATAGTAGCCTACTAGTGGAAACAACTTTCTTTAAACAGAGAAATCTTTTAGTTTCAACCAATGAATTTAGTTCTCTGGAATACGTATTTGACTTGTATTACTGAGCCATCAATGCATGGAAATGGCTCTTGAAATTCGATGAAGAATAAAAATTGAAGTAATCGAAATATGATACTAAATTTGCAGAAAGATGTTAATTAAGTGGTAACATAAAGAACAAAATGATGAGGGAGGAAACAAGTTTGTGGAAGAGTATCGCAGAAAGAAGAATCTTAATGGTGGGTTACATTTTAAGACATACTGCGTTGGTAAATTTTTTATCAGGGAACACAATTAAAGGAAAGAACCGTAGAAGGTTTCGCGAATTTCAGAGCTTTTATAATGCAATATAGACTCAGCTCATATTCCACAAAATTTTTCACAACAACTATTGGGCAAGACAGACTAGACATAACATCTTAAGCGGATAATAGAGAACGTTGCATGTAAATGATATATTGATACGAACATTCGTTTTTTTCGGGCTTTAAGCCTTGTCGAAGTTGGGGTCATTAGAGGCGAGAAAGGACTGGAGTCAAGGAACGGGAAGGAATTCGGCTAAGGCCTTTTGAAGGAACCATACTGGAATTCGACTGGAGTGATTTGGGAAAACTATGGAAAACTCAAATCTGGATTGCCGGACGGGGATGTGAATCTCAGTTCTCCCAAACGCGAGGCTAATTCTCCAACATGTCTCAGGGATAAAAAGAGAGTTCGAGATAGGAAGAAGTTGAGGATTGCATTAAGCCGACCGAGAGACTATTAAGAGATAATAAAATTGTAGTTTAAAAAACTACAATCACGCTTTCGTAGTAATGTGAACTAAAAGATAAAAATAATATTTAAATATAAACATTTTGTTTAACAGTGATAGGACGTCCTACAATTCAGGATAAATTAATTTTTTTGAATAAGCTTAAAGAATAAAGTCACTGATTACAAAATTAACTTTAATGTAAAAAAGCATGGGGTGCTATTTCAGTTGTCTTATATTTTTTGTCGTTGGCTGTTTGTAAAGACAGAGTCTTTGTCAAAAGTTATGTAGAGCGCACCCCACGATTTTTTAACATTAAAGTTAATTTTGTAATCAGTGACTTTATACTTTAAGCTTATTCAAAAAATTAATTTATCCTGAATTGTGGGACGTCCTATCACTGTTAAACAAAATGTTTATATTTAAATATTATTTTTAACCTTTTAGTTCACATTACTACGAAAGCGTGATTTTAGTTTTTTAAACTACAATTTTATTTTTAACTTTTTAGTTCAGATAGTTTATAAAATATGTTTCTTACTGTTGGCTTTTTTTCGCCAATCTCTCTTTTTCTTTGTTTTAGTTGTAGTTTCATTTTTAATTATTATTCCTACTAGTAAAATACAATTAAATGGTCAACTCAACAAGACATCCAATAGCACGGTAAACGAGGAAGGCTACTTTTCTATAATAGTACGAAGTAATATTTCGAATACTTACTATTCAAAATCACGTTAAGCGACTGCAGACAGAGAAACCTTCCTGGATAGGAGACAGCGGAAGACGATCGTCTACAGCAACCAAGGCTCGTAAATCACACCCGGGAAAGTGAAGAAGGTCCCCAACGATGATGATGATGATGGCAATATTGGGCGGCAAATCTCCGAAGGGTGTGGCCGCCAAATGACGAAGATTTCTCGAATCGCACCTGTGCACTAATGTCGCGGCTGCATTTGCCTAACTCAGTAATCCCATCAAGTATTGTATACGTGTAGTTCAACTTGCAGTCCTAACCATGGGTTATCCTAATCTTTTCCATTTATATTATCCACAAAAATGCGAACCGAAATCGGGATTCGAGCAGGGAATGTCTGCTCGCCAGTCACGCGCCTTAACCAACTAGGCCACAAAGACGATTCGGAAAGTGGGTGAAAATGAGCCACATCTTTCATAAGATGGTTAAATCACTTTAGCGTTTTTACTGTCAAAGTAATGAGATTACCAAGACATAGATATGAAATTATTGGATTGTCATCTGTTCTTAATGCATGTATAAAATTTCAGACAATTCGGACTTTCTGAAGTGGGTGAAAATTTAAATGGAATTTTCCATTACATTCAACCACTTTTAAGTTGTTTTTGAAAACGTGGTGAGAGTGAAATTATTGAATTTTCATCGGTTCTTAATAAGTGTGCAAAATTTCAACAGATTCGGACGTCAGGAAGCGGGTAACACTGAAATGAAAGATTGCATTACATGCAACCATTTTCCTATTGTTACCGTCAGAGCAACGAGAATAGCAGGACGTTGCTAAGAGACTACTGTATTGTCAACGGTTCTTAAAACGTGTGCAAAATTTTTATGTTTTTACTGTCAACGTAATCAGAATATCAAGACATAGCTATGAAATTATTGTATTGTAATCAGTTATCAATACATGAGCAAAATTTCAAACAATTCGGACATTTGGAATTGGGTTAATATTAAATTGCAAATTTCCACGACATTCAACCATTTTTGTGTTGTTTCTGTCAAAGTAATGAGAATAGCAGGATATAGCAATGAAATTATTGTATTGTCACCGGTTCTTAATATGTTTGCCAAATTTCAAACAGCTTGGACATCTGGAAGTGGGTCAAAATGGAGTTGTAAAATTCCGTTACATTCATTCATACATACATACATACATACAAGTCAAGCTAATATAAAGCGTGTAAAAATGTTTAAAATTTACTTCGTATTGTTGTATAGGTAAGTAATCGCTGTGCCATGTGCACGATAAATAAATAATTTCATAGTATGTTTTTCTGTTTGAGAGAAGCATTTCTGGAGAAAAAAAAAATCGTGGTGATATTTTAAATATTTCGTCCTTGACAGACGGATTCGCGCAAGGATTTATTACGCTTCTGTGATTGTATAAAACAGCGCGCATGGACGCGCTTGTCTGCCCCGGCGGCTTGGGTGACTAAGCAGGCATCACGTGAGTCGGTTGCCAGGGAGACGGAGTCGGGAGTGATCGCTAACAAAATCCGCTCGTGCGGCTGACGTCTGTGTGGGTTGGGGTGGAACATGCGCCGTTCGTCGTGTGAGCGAAGGTCGATACAGGTGCGGCTATCATTGGGGGCGCCGGATGTGGCGGGGTGGAGAGGGGGGGGGGGGGGGGGGAGCGAGGAGCAGCCCCCGGGTGGAGGTAATCCGTTTATGACCTCGTCAATAAGCATTAACGACGAGTGATGCCCCCGCCAATGAAATGAGCGATGGCGTCCACTCTCGCTAGACTGAACTCGGAAATTTCGTTAAAAATATGGGACGGGAAGAAGCGGTTCAGTGTGTATTCTGGCCGAACGAAAATAGAGCGCAGCAGGAGGAGTGCTGGGTCTGGGAAATGAGGCCATTTCCCGGATGTTGCTGAAAAGTTTTACGGCTATTTTGGTAAATATTTGGCTTATTGTGTCTTCTAGTACTCCATTTGGAGCCTCCTTAGCGGATTGAAGCTCTAAAGAAGATGTAGGATTTGGATCGAATCGAGTAAAAGAAAAAACGGAGAATGCAACAGATCGATATGTTAGGTCTTCTGTTCCTCCGTATGGTGCTATGGCGTCCACTATCTAGCCTCTATTATGTACCCTCTTACTCCTTTTGAAAATGGTGAAGTCTTGAAGATCCGGACTGTGATCGAAAGTTTAAAAAAAAGAGATAGTAGATGTTACAATAGAAGCGGAATATTACCTTTCTTCTAATATCTCATCTACTCGTTCTTTCATGCGTAGACGTGGGTTAAAATTTCTGTTTGGTCAGACAAATTTCGCATTTCTTCCTCGATATAACTGCAGACGGAAACAGAGATGATTTCTTCAGAATGCCATAGCCGAATTCCTACTCGTTATTTGCCATCGACCCTTTTTACCCTTACCAGCCTGCCTCTGATGACTTAGATGTCGACGAGACGTAAATCTTTTTAATTAAACAGAAAAATTATGTATTCTTTTGGAGACTGAGCAACAAGTGGATCCTTAGACAGGAACCGGGACCGAGCGTGGTGGTGTAACGGCTAGCGTTCTGGCCTCGCATTCGGGAGGACGGTGGTTCGAATCCCCGTCCGGGCATCCGGATTTGGGTTTTCCATGGTTTCCCCAAATCACTCCAAGTGAATGCCGGGATGCTTCCTTCAAAAGGCCATGGCCGAATTCCTTCCCATTCCTTGCCCTCCATCCTTTCCCGTCTCTAAAGACCTACTTGTTATAGGAGACGTTAAGCAGTTAAAAAAAAAAAAGGAACCGGGAAATAAAAATAAAAAAAGGCTACGTTTTTTCCGTAGCAATAAGGAAAACAATGTTCTAAACACCAAGATCAATTAGGTACCAAGTTCTGCTTAGATTCTCCTCGGTTTCGTTATGAATTAATGCCTTTGCAACAAAATCTTCTCGGGTGTCCCGCCGGATGGTGGTGCAATAACACGACGTTTCGACAGCTGACTCTGCTGTCTTCATCAGGTATCTGTAGTTGTTCTCAGCTGACTTCGACTGCCTTTGTCTTCTGAAATTGACGAATTATTTTCCGAAGAAATAATAGTCCTTTCGATTCTAAGACAGAGTAACATTTTAATTTTATATATATATACACAAAAAGGTTTCTCCCAGTTCTGAGCTGACAGTTGTTTTACTTCAATGTATTTTCTCTGTCGTTTGATAAGATTTGATAGATCTGATTTAACAACATCTCTTTCAGTCATAATAAATTTGGGTATCTAATAAAGCAAATGTAAGTTTCTATCGCAGGAATTCATCCATTACGTGCTTTCGCTGTTTTTTCCCCATTACTTGTAGTAATTTTGGTGTCAATGCATAAGATATAGTGCAGACCAATAGCCAATGTCAAAATACAAAAAAAGATGCAATTCTACTCCGCACCCGAAAAGTCATTACTAAAAAGTGTAGTCACAGGATAGAAGTCCGAATTTAATGTATCTGATACTGTACATTAATACGTAGATGTAAAATAATGAGCTGATTGTTAGCTTCAATATAGTATTATGGAAAGAATAGAAACATAACATCTCCCCTTTTTATAAATTTTTGTTCACATTCCTTACAACTGAAAATTTGAGTACAGTGTTTTATAGAGTATAAATACATTATATTTGTCTATCTGAAGGTTCTATATTAGCTAAACTAATGACAAGAGCTGATGTTTTTCACAGTCTCTGTTTATCCTGTAAAATTCCAACTTACAAAGCAATTAAACAAAAATAATGCTATCAGTAATGGTTAAAGTACTCGAACCATGAACCATTCCTACTTTACCTTTTGAAATTTATCTGCACTTAGCTTTGCCATACAGCCAGTGGACTTAACATCGATTCTGAATATCAGAAATAAAGCCCAAGCGGCATCTAGGAATTAATAATACTTCGGTACACATTAATATTCCAAACGGCTAGGGTATGAGCAATATAAGCAATAAATTCAATATTGAACATCTGTAAACATGCAAATTGATTGTATGTATACCAGTCCAGAAAAAAAGTTATTTACGTCGGCCACACCGTGTAGGTCGTATTTACTAAGCGGAACGAGGGCACAGTCGCACAGGATTCGTATGTTGGTGAACTGGAAATCAACTGTGGTCGTACTTTGGACGAGATGTGTTAGATACCAGTTTTCTTGGCGATGGAACAATCCAGAATCGCGCAGCAAAAGGATATTGTTATGATTCATTCTATAGTTCCGTTTTATCCCCATCTGTGATAGTTCTTATACATTTGGTTCTATTTAACCACACATTCATCTCCAGTTTTATATTTCCTTTAGGGCTATAATCAGTTTCCGTCTTTATTGCTGTATAATTGAAAAAGAGGTAAGAAGAAAAATTTAAATCTTAATTTGGATAACTTCTATCTGTGACCACACATCATCCGATGGAGGAATCACTAACCAAAACATGGTGTACCCTCGATATATATGCATTTAGGAGAAGTAAGTGAATTAACTCGGGCGTTTAGTAAAAGATTTGATCAATGGCAAGTACTATACAGAAACTCTTCTACTGCTAGCGAAATTCATTATAGCGCTCGAGCAAGTTAATACCTAAGTAAAAAAAAAAAAAAAAAAAAAAAAAAAAAAAAAAAAAAAAAAAAAGCTGTTACAGTTATCGAAATTGTTACATGAGTTGGTTTCCAATTCTTTTCTTTGACACTTTTAAGTTATTACCAATATTGTAAGAAGGACAGCAAGGACAGGTATAGCTTCGCAATATTTTCCGGTAAAAATGTAGCAGGGGGATGAGTTTGCTGTATTTTCACAGAACTCTGCCGTCACTTTAAGTATAGAAATACTTTGAAAGTTTATTACTCAGAGACTATCAGAGGTGTTGTTACATTATTTGCACGACAGCGTATCAGGTACCATACAAAAATTACAACCTTCACACCTCTGGACCACACGTAAGGGTACAGACATTCGCACAAGAATAATGGTCCCTCAGCTGAATTTAGAACTTCAGTGAGAAAGTGTGTGCTATCCGTTCTTTACGAGACAAGCGTTAGTCGATAGCCTACTCTTTCTTATTTTAGTTCGAAGCCAGATGAGTAAAACAATAAACACCAGTTTGTGGCCACTAATGGAAAAATTACTGCTTCGATTATCACAGCACAGTATCATAATTTCACGTCAGAAGATTCAAGTCAATATCGTGGTACACATTCAGGGTACGTGCGGCGGTAGAAAATACTTTTTTTCCGACATCTAGGACGGATAGGGTTGGAGGCAATGAACGGGATAGAATTCTACCATGGACTTTTTGAAGGAACCATCCAATCATTGATAATTTACCGGAAACATTGAAGGAATTTAAAGTAGAAATTAGTTGAGGGCAAAAGTAGTTTGGAAGAGGAAAGGAGTGTGTAGGGAGATTATCACCGGAGGGAGTCGTCCATCGCAATTTATCAATCATTATTATTATAATTATATTAAGTGCAATGAGATATATGAAAGAGGAGAATGGCCAAAAGACTTTTTAACAACAGTGTTGATACCAATTGAAAAGAAAAATAATGCAGTAAAATGTGAAGAGTTCATAACCATTAGTTTCTTATGCCACACTGCTAAGATATTACTAAAAGTGTTAAATAGACGAATATCTAGCAAACTGCCCATGTCAATTACTGAAGAACAGTTTGAATTTCAAACAGGAAGAAGTGCAAGAGACGCTATTGGTTTGCTGTGAACAATAGGAGAAAGATACATTGAAATGGAAAGAGATTGTTACATGGTTTTAATAGACCTGGAAAATGCTTTTGACAGAGTACAGTGGGTGAAGTTAATGACGATTCTAAAAAATAAAAGGTATTGATTGGCAGAAAAGAAGGCTAATAAGTAAATTATACATCGAGCAAGGAGTGAAAATGAGAGTGGGGAATGATCTTACTGAAGAGGGAAAGATTGGAAGAGGTGTAAGACAGGGATGTTGATTTTTCCCCATATTATTTAACATATATTTGGAGGAAATTATGAAAAGAAGTTTAAGAGGTAAAGGAGGTGTATGCATGGGAGGACGTGCAAAAAGGTTTGCTGATGACATTGTTTTGCTGGCAGAAAGTGTCAAGATACTCAGAAGAATGTTAGAGACTTTAGACAAAGGGTGTGAGGAATTCGGGATGAGAATCAATAGGACTAAAACTAAATGTATGATGGTGGGAAAGAATAAGAAAGAAATGATGATAACGCTGCAAGGAGAAATAATTGAACAAGTGGAGTCCTTTAAATATCTCGGGATTATTGTGTGACATGAGCTACAAGAATGAGGTAAAAACTAGAACAGCAATGGCAAAAGAAGCTTTCAATAGATTTTTTTTTTTTTTTTTTTTTTTTTTTTTTTTTTTTTTACTATGCGCAAAGCTGGACAAAACCCTGAGGAAAAAATTAGCTAAATGTTTTGTATGGAGCGTAGGACTGTATGGAGCAGAAACATTGACGCTACGCAAAGAAGATCTAAAGAGGTTGGAAGCTTTTGAAATGTGGGTATAGAGGAGGATGGAGAAAATAAGTTGGAAGGACAAAGTAAGGAATGAGGAAGTGCTGGAACGAATAGGAGAGAAAAGGTCACTCATAAAAACAATAAGAAACAGAAAAAAGATCTGGATTGGGCATGTGCTGAGGAACGAATGCCTGCTTAAAACTTCTCTGGAGGGGACTGGAAACGGAGAGAAGAGGTCGGCGAAGGATGAAAATGATGGATGATATAACGATAAACGGGATATATATAGAAACTAAGAGAATGGCGGAACAGAGGGAGGCGTGGAGGGCTGTCACTGTGCGTGGATCTGCTTAGAACAGCATTTCCTAACCTTTCGCAACCCGAGGATATGTAGAATTTCAAAAATAATTCAATGGACCACTGCCTTATATGGGCATATTTTTTACTGGTATGATATTAATTGTTAGCAGCACGTATCACGGTCCCTTCGACGTATGCCAATAATAAGTCCCTCTTAAAACGGTCTTATTTTAACCCTCTCTTTGGTGAAAATTTGAAACTTATTTATCGAATTAACCGCTGTAGCAACAATGCAGTCTGTTCGCGTACACTAGCAATATCAGATTTTGACTGGCCGTTGGCAAATTCATGACTTTTAGAAAGTTTGGGTTGCAGCTTATACTCGTTTATAGCATTATACAGTGCGACTACAGTTTCCATTTTATATGAAAAATTATTTTTAATATTATTCCATACCAATCACCTGTCCCATCATCGCGGAACACAGGTTAAGAAACACTGGCGATGGGTTATTTCGTAAAAACCAAGTAAAACCAAAATTTATTAGCCGGTCAGGGGATAGAATTCACATCATTCAGACTATCAGCCCCTCTTGTTAAGCACTCACCCACCAGGCTCTTTAGAAGGTAATTAATTACTGTCTTGCTTTCTGTGAGATAATTCATCCGTACTTACTAGCACCTCTTTTAAATTATTCTTTTAGTTGACCTTCAACACGAAAACTCAATGAACATTTGGATTGCTTTCATCAGTGCCCTTAATGGCTGGCCTGAAAGATATTTACGCATAACTATTAAGCTACGTATCGACTATGCGCCAGGGCCGGCGTTAGGGGGGGGGGGGGGCAAGCGGGTCAAAAGTACCCGGGCCCCGCCGGCTGATGGGGGGCCCGATCACCCATTATAGGGGCCCTCGGGCCATGAAGCCAAGAATACGCCCATTGTCGCCTGGCCATTTTGTACAGCTACAAAAAAAAAGGTCGCCCATTTTACACCGGGCCCGAAATTCCTAGCGCCGGCCCTGCTATGCGCGACGCCAAACCAGGTATTGCCGCGCCAGACGTTTTGTTGTGACGAGCGCGGCTGCCGCGCGCGGCAAAGCAATTCAGCCAGGATTGGGCGGCCAATTATCTAGGCACGGTTTTTCGTGAAGCCACGGTGGTCGTTTCACATGCACGAGTAGCTGCCACTTTCACTGTGACACATCTCATTGTAAACTAGAAATAGAAACGAAAAGTGCATCGGTGGATAAGGAAATTGTATTAATAGAAGACAGTATGGTGTGAAACCTATTGAAGACATAACATATGAATCCATCGACGATACAATTAACAAATTTTACGAGAGTGACAAAACTGGAGTAAGAGTTCTTAAAATCATTATTTGAGCCAAGTGTGAATAAAGTTAATGCGTTATGCAAAGCTCTGAAGGAAATGACACCCATTTAATATTAATGTTTTTATTGTTAGTCAGTTTTCGGATGCCATACTTAAAGAGATATACTCTTACTTAGGTAAAATGTATAGAGTTAAACGTATAACATTGTAGAAATAGATACGTAGGTTAAATCTCGCCTCATGCACCTAGATGCAAATGACTGTGCCGGCTCTAGAGAGGAGGGAGGGGGCAAATCGTGGCGCTTACCCCCGGCCGCAAAATCATCTTTAAAGGGGCATTAAGTGACACCGGAAAGTGCTAATTATGGGACGATTTGTGGTTTTCTCGAATGGAGTAGCTCGAGCCGACTTTGACTATATATTAAACGGAAGCTCTTACGTTTATAAACTCTTCTTGATTAATTTATTAAAAAAAAGATATGTGAACAGGAAGCTGGATTATTATAGAATTTATTTTTCATTTTTTGCGTAGACGATCTCTCGCTGCCTTTTCGGCGCCTCCCATATGACGGCGCCCGGTGCGGTCCCACCGCTCGCACCGCCATAAGGCCGCCCCTTGAGTTAATCATGTCATTTGGCGATTCTGTAGATTCGTTGATTGGAGTTTCAAGTGATAATTCTGGTGGTAATGGAGGTGACACCATCAGAGTCCGATTAGGCGGCATATTTGCTATTCCACCAAAATCTTTAGCACTGTACAATTGTATTAAAAGGAAACATTTTTAGTTATCCATGGTAGCAAATGGTCGCTGTGCCGCATAAGCCAACGCAAACAACGACACGCGATCCTTTGCCGCGCGCCTGAATACCGACAAAGAATGGCTCGCAGTTCGGTATGTTCGACCGCTCCAATGAATGAGTCGCCTCGCGAGCCAACAGCGGCGGCTGCCGCGCGGCCTGTGTTCAAGTGTTTGCCGCGCGTAGTGGATTCGCAGCTTTACAGCCATGTCTTAGAACGTATACCTGTTGGGTGTTTATTCTTTGTGATACAGGAATCAATTAACTACTCCGGTATGTCAGCAATTAGATACGAAATACCATTTTTGATGAGTTAATAGTGGTCGTGTCCTCCATAATTTAAGTGGCATCCATAGAGTTTTTGCTTCTTTCCAACGCTCAGCACCTTCTATTGACGTGCCAAAGTCGATACAACACACACACACTCAAACAAGGTTTATGTCTCGAAATGTACCCTCCCAGTCTGTCCGTAGTCGACACGTTTACGACGCCGATTGCTGCGTTTCAGCGTTTTACTGCACTATTGCGAAATAACTGCCTGCGTTATGGTACTAACCGTAAATTAAAGCGTAGTCATTAAGTCAGCTCCCGCAGCCAGGGTGTAAGTTCTCAAAACTAAACCGTCTGTCTACCCAGTGGATTCGCATGGTTAGGAGCTTCCGCTTAACCTGGAGCTAGCACAGATTTCGGCGAAGTGTTTGCATCAAGAACAGTGGCTACTACACGTCAAATTTTCCTATATTCACATTGGCCCATAAGCCAAGTGTGGTCACTAGTCTAGTATTAGTTGATCATTCGGAAACATCGAAGTTTATAATGCAATGAATGGAACCGATTCGAGATATCATCAGGCAATTAGGATTCCGAACTGTAATAACGTTAACATATATGTCGTAAGTGGAAAGGTAGACGTTAGTAAAACATACTGCTCGACCTATTTCAAGGTAAGATAGAGGACTTTGCTCTAGGATTATCCTCCAAAGCACAACATTGCCCCTCACGCTGTAGTTGTTGGAATCAAATCAAATTCGTTACAGGTACGTTAGGATACAATGAGGTATGAGTTAAGAACAATAATCTACTGCCGATAGTATAGTATAAATACATGATAAAGTAACCTCAAAATTAGAACTATTACTTCTTTTACTAATAACATATAAACTATAAACTACATTTAATGGAAATATTTTTCATATTTGTTGTTTAGTCATAGGATATGTTAGATATTTTTCCAAATTTCAATTTCCTAGGTAATAGCATTTTCGAGATACATTTGGTAATGTAACCTTCCGACCCCCTATCATTAATAATTATCGGCTAATTTATTAAGGGGCTCCAGTAGGGTGTATCTTTCCCATGTATTTTTTGCGAACTTCAGTGTACCTTTTCTCAACAAAAAATTGTAATACATATCTGAAACAAAGAAGGGTGAATCTATGATGGTTTTCAAATATTTTAACGCAGGGATTTCCCAAAGTTCCGATTGGTTTGGCAGAATAAATTTTTTTTAAAATATTCCAATTTTTTTGCACTTTTGGAGGTGCTTTCCAGTCATAATTTACAAACTACTAGGAATAATAGAATATCCCGGTGTTAAAATACTCACAGAAACATACTTTAAAGGCTGTAAAAGTTTCAGAAAGTTCTTGCAGGTAGTTTCCAAGAAAAGGTACACTAAAGCTATCAAAAAGTAAACTTGCGGGAAAATGCTGTCAAAGTTTCAGTGCATTCCAACCCATAACTAGGGTGATCTGGATCGTCCTGATAGCTTTCTTCCAGCCTTCTCTTTAGTTTTCTTCTCTTCTCTCGTGCCTTTTATTCTACTTCCCTCAATGCTTTCTCTGAGGCAGTAACTCTTTCCTGGTCAAGCCTGTACATAGCTCGTATGGTGTGATAACCAACGCTAATACTCAGTTTCTTCAATGCCTCACACCTTGACAAATTGCCATTGTTAAAAGTCATTACAGCGTCATAACACCAAACATTAATTGATACCAAAACAGTTTTTGGAATTCTTGACCAAATAACACTGTTGATGCACTCATTTGGATTTTGGGTAATACCATGTAAACACTACTTCAGTAGCTGCACATCAGATAGATCCCTGAATATAGGCTTAAGTTCCTCAATGACAGCATATGATAAACCATCCTTGTGCACAAATGTTTGTCCTGCTGCTTGTGCTTTGTTGTGCTTGCACCATGAATCAGTTTCTTTGGGGCAGAGTCGTGGTTGGTACCAGAATCAGTTGAAGCGACTTGAGATAAGACAGCCCAAACAGTTCGTTTCATTTCTTCGACAATGTTGTTGCTATGTCTAATGGTCATTCCATAGTACTTTCTTAATTTATTAATAATGCCTTCTGTAAGTCTATTCTTCCCCAGCAACCCTTTACAGCCATCCATATTTTTACCCCTCCATCCTGATATCAAGCGTCGCAAGCGGGTACCCATTCTTTTTTGCACATTTGCAATACATTTAACCTTATTTATTGTCACATCTGGTCCATTAAGTTTCAGATCTTCAATTTCCTTGAATGCCTTTGAATCCCTATCCCCTAGGTAATTTATATACTGTACCCCATCAGCTGCTGACCTCTCAAAAATCCTTTTCACCCCTTCCATTTTGACTCTGTGGAGACTGCCACGCCAACACAGCCATTTTTAATGCATTTCTAGGTTAGAAATATGCATGTATTATACACCAAATTAAAGAGGACATTCCAAAGATCAATAATCAGAAAAAAAAGAAAATGACAAAATTCAACATTTTCCATCCTACCGGAGCCCCTTAAATACGTGTTTGCCGAAGAATGACAGCTTTCACATTTAGCAATAGCAATGTAGCAGGCGACGGGAACAATTACAAAAATAAATAAAAAATAAGTGGATAGATGATGAACCATGCAAATTCCAATTATATTCGGTCCAACTTAAGCACATTGATACAAAGATCTAACCTTGTAATAGGAACCCGTATTCAATCTAGTTTGTAAAGTTGTCTAGTAACCAATTTGTCTGCACTTAAGATTCACATGTAAGCAACTAAACAAGTCATACAGTTCTCCCGGTAGTAATACTAAATATCGGCAGCTCGTTATCATTATAGTAACACAAGGTAATTATACACTTCATTTTAATGTTCTTAATTTACTACACTTCATAACCTGTACCTAGAGTGAGTTCTTTGGCAGATTACACATAGAGAAAGAGAGAAATACAATGGACTTACATCTAGCAGGAAGTCAGTACCACTCTGGATCATTAATAAGCAACACTGAGAAAACTCAGGCCCCTCTTGTATTCCGGTGGGGCGTAAATACCCTTTGGGTAACTGTAACTTGGATTGTCTGATGTCCTTCTGGCAACTTCCTAGTTTCCGTGTGTACAATCTCTGCCAAATGGGAGAATATATTGGCTCCCACAGATACTATTCCTCCCAAAAGATGCCTTTTAGTGTTCTTGGGTTGGCGACTGCGACACAACCTTCTCCTCGCCAAAGGGGATGGCTCGAAGGGGTACCGAGCGTGGTGGGTGAACGGTTAACGTTCTGGCATCGCATTAGGGAGGACGCGGGTTCGAATCCCCGTCAGGGCATCCAGATTTGGATTTTCCATGGTTTCCCCAAATCACTCCAGGCGAATTCAGGGATGCTTCCTTCAAAAAGGCCATTGCTGAATTCCTTCCAGTTCCTTGTCCCCAGTCCCATCCAGCCTCTAATGACCTTAGCCGTCGACGAGGGTGTAAAGTAATAAGTAAAAAAAAAAAAAAAAAAAATAAAAAAGTCGGAGGTGTGACTGAAGCCTAGGCTTCTCCTTGCTGACACAATGGCAGCTAAAGTAGCCTCCTGAAATTCCTAAATATAAACCACCACCTGCCTCAACCTCGTTACCAAATTTTGAAATTCTATTCCTTAATAACTATTTAACCCTTTCTTTCGGAGTTCCTACTTGTATTTTTTAACAATAACAATAATCATGTCTTGTGGAATCACAGTAATAAAAAGTGTAGTAAAATTTACAATTTATACGGACCTTAGAAAAGAAATATGTTACCCCTTTACTGAACGATCTTTATACCTCACCTTCAATACCATTGTACCAGCTATGTATGTAATTTGACAACATTTTAAATACAGTATTCTGTTTTGGTCAACGAAACACATAACAAGTGTAAATGTGTAGTTGAATCTTATTCTTTTTGAGACTTAGAAGCCTTTGTCAGGCGAACGGACAGTGAAGCGTAAGCAGTAAGGACTTCATTTCCCTTCTTTTTTTTTGTTTATTACTTTGCTAGGTATTGGTTATAAAATTCAGAGATGTATGGTACTATCTACAAATTACAAGTTGTATGATTCAAGGTGTCAATGCCAGGTATAAGATAAAAGACACAAAATAAATGTGTGGTGCAAATACAAAGATTTAAGATACAGACTTCTTGGATGTGAGATACGAAGATACATGCTTCTTATAGTCTGTTAAATTCATCATTCACAATATTCACTTCTTGTGGGATTGCAGCGTGGTCGTTCGGTGAGTTTTGTTTTCTTCGACACCTGTCTTCTCCTGCGCTCTTCCGGGTTGGCACCCCTATTGTAACATGACGCGCTGTCGCCACGTTACAAGGTGCATTTTTATTATATACGTCATAATTTTAGAGTAATTTACATAAATCTTGGGCGACCACCTAAATAGATTTTTGTTGTAATTTTATAAAGTACGCAAGATTCCAAGTGAGGACTGTAATGAAATGGTGAATATACAGTGTATCTTGGTAAAGCGAATATTAAAGAATTATTGAGCTATGTAGGCTTGAAGCTAATCTGGTGTTCCCGAACCTTGGCGACAAGGAGTCGCGGATTTGGGGTTTGCCGGACCACACACTCTGCTCCCTAGGGATAGGCGGTCAACAAGATTATTCACCGGGCGGGAAATGCCTGCCGCCAGAACACAGAGTCGTCCCCGAACGTAGCCGAAAATGTCCGACCTCTGTTAGATACTCTGGCCAAATCACATATCGAGGATATCACGTGACATTAGGTGCCGACCTGAAGATCCAATCCAAATGAGCGTATAACTTAAAATCCTGGGAATTTCTGTTGTATGTGAGCTTCGAGACTGCAAAGGGGCGGAGCGAGAAGTTTCCTCGTGGACTCGAAGAGCGAGGAGCTGGACATTGTGACTTCGATCTTCGTGTCCAAGCTATGCGAGTCTAGTCTGAGGTTGACTTGGAAAGTTGGCTTCTCTCGCCAACTGCCGTTGTACGATTTCTGGCTGCCAGCTTGCCTTGCTGGAGCAAGCTTATCACAGCAACACAGCTGGTAATGCGATGATGCGCATTGTCAGACCAGAGATGCCTATAGCCGACTTGTGAGATAATCTCACATATCGTGGGTCCGTTACAGTCACCGCAGACATCAGATGCAGGACTACAATGGTAACTTATTACGACCAAGCCATCTGATTGTGCATTCCGTGAAACAGAACCCGTAAGCGACTTTGAGAGGATAGGTCCATGTTCTCACTTTGTAATTGTAAAAACCCCTGAGCTAGCGGCATAATTTGCCAGAACTAGTTATTTTCGAATGATATATTGTTCATTCTGGCGCCCATGATTTTCTTTTTTTAACTGTAAAGTCACAGTATTATGATACCTTTGTCTGAGGTCGTCATAACTTGTATTTTTCATTGTTTCCAATTGTCATTATTTCTCGCATTTTGATTCTGAGATATATTTAAAAGTAAATATACAATTGTTTGCTTGCTCATGACGGCTAATTGTAACTCTGAGCGTTGCTTTTATGATTTTGCCAATTTGTGTTAATATTAACGGTAAATTCGCTCAGACTTGTAATCGCCAGTGATAAGAAAATAAATGACATATTGTGACAATTTTTCCTAAATTCCAACTAACGTCGAGATTCTTGCAAAATTAATAAATTTTCACTCCTTCATAAAAATTAAAATTAAAAATCCACAATTATTAATCATAAAGGTATGAAAGATAATTGTAACGTAGTTTGCCCACCAAGGCACCCACTACACTGTGTGTGTTGCTACGGAATGCTTTGATGTCCGCCCATTACGAGGGATTGCAGTGTGTTGCCGTATGAGCTGGCGTAACGGGGAGAAGTGGTAGCCTTAGCGAGTTCTCTCTCCATGAAGGAGATGTAATCGGTGTATTCTTTGTCGTGATGTTGACAAACATATAGTAGTGTATGGCCTAGCAGCCAAGTTGTGGCGTTTTGTTTCCGTGTTGGTTTTCGGATCTTATCCGGTCTGAGGATTTCTTGTAGTGAAATTGTGGTTCCGTCCAACTGTGCTATCTTGGATTTCAGCCATATCCAAATGCGCTGTGTTTCGCCGCACGAGAAGCGGGGGTACAGAACATTAAAAACGAACATTTTCAATTATTAATCTTCGTAGCATCGAAAAAATGGGAGTGCCTGTAAATGAAGAAATCGGATTTAGATAGCGAAGGTTTTCTCCGGGAGACAGAATTCGGAATCAAATATTCTATACTTCGGGTTTCCAAGGTTTTTCGTACTTCGCATCCCATCCTCCCCGGCCACAATTTAATTATTAGAAAAGTAAATGCCTACGTCTCAGTACTAAAAATAACATCTCAGAGGAAACTCACTAAATACGTGATGTTAAAATAAGACGCGGTCCCTCTAGCTTGACTTGATATGCTGCATCCCACTCATCCACCAACTACTGTAAACAATACGAATCAATGGTGACTCCCACGGAATACTCGTTTTAACTGATAAGAAATTAATTAAATAAAAATCAGCCACTATTGTATAATCCAGGAGATTACAATTATAGGAACAAAGCAAAAATAGAAGGTGCTTAGAAGGAAATACTCCAAATAATGAAAACAATGGCATCGACCTTAGAATCAAAAATGGAAGCTTTGATGGGAATGAATGAAAGTGAAAAAACGGAAAAGAAAATCTAAATAACTCGATAAAGAGAGTAATAATTTTTTCATGTTTATTAATAATAAATTATGTGGTTCATCAATTCGATCGTTTGCCATGTCCCAAATTAGTTTGTTGGCGTAGTGGAATCGTTGACAAAAAAATAATTGTTTAAAAAACATAAAAACCGCCTTCAAAAAAAGCACTAAAAATTTTAAAATAACTTTATACCTTGCTTAGGAAAAGGTATATCTTTTCTTTTTTTTTTTCTTTTTTTTTGTAACTGCTATACGTCTCTTTTTAACATCGAGGTCTTTAGAGACGGGAAAGGATGGGGGGCAAGGAGGGGGCAAGGAATGGGAAGGAATTCGGCCATGGCCTTTTGAAGGAAGCATCCCGGCATTTGCCTGGAGTGATTTGGGGAAACCATGGAAAACCCAAATCTGGATGCCCGGACGGGGATTCGAACCGCCGTCCTCCCGAATGCGAGGCGAGAACACTAAACGTTAGGTAAATCTAAACAGACAACATTTTACATTACTTTAATTGAAATTTTGACATTAATTAGTTATTTTTGGAGTCGGTGCCAGCTGTCACATCGCGAAGATCAAATTACTGAACTTCTTTTGGCGTTAGAGGCGAAACGGGGAGTACGAACAAAATTTCCCCATATTTTACAGCATGTCGTGAGGCAGATGGTGTTATTGTGGGAGACAGCTTAGGGAAAGAAATTAAAAGTATTTTAATCTGTGGCTTGGCCTTATTGGTCATCCAGACTAACCCCCGGCGCTACAGTGTCAGTTGGTAGGTTGCATCATGAAGAAAACGATTTACAGAGTATAATATCGGCGTATCGTCTGTTTTGTTGAAACATGTTTCTAGCATTAATTGTAAGTAAGCAGTAACATGATTTTTTATGTATTATTGTTATTCCTTATTGTTTTTATCTTTTTGTTTTTCTTGCATTCGCTGGCACCGACTCCAAAAATAACTAATTAATGTCAAAATTTCAATGAAAGTAATGTAAAATGTTGTCTGTTTAGATTTACTTTTTCCTAAGCAAGGTATAAAGTTATTTTAAAATTTTTAGTGCTTTTTTTTTTTGAAGGCGGTTTTTGTGTTTTTTAAACAATTATTTTATTTTGAAATTTTTAGTGGTATTATACTTCGTTTAGTATTTTAAATATGCTCCACCAGTTCCCATTTTGCGAACTTCCTAGTAGCTCAGAGATTAAAGCGCTTGCTTTCAAAGAAGAATTCTGTCTTTATATACCACAACCACTTCCAGAACGGGGTGAATTGGGCGTTGTGTTAAGGAATGTCAGGCTATGTTTCGATCTGATCATAACATCTGTTAAAGCTGCTGCTCGATAACCGAAACATGTAACATCTGGGCATTAATACATACCACATACAGAAATCTCTCTGGAATATATCTGTTTGCTCCGGCATCACACAGAAAATATAGATTTTTAATTGGTGAAAGCTTGGGATCAAAGTTGAAATCTGAAGTACATGTTGAGACATTACGACACATTTATTTTATAAATATTATGCCATGACTTAAAAATAGCTTAACTTATTTTGACGGGATTTAAAACTGTGAATTCTTGTAAAAAACACGTGAAATTAAAAGGGGTGAGGGTAGAGAGGAAGAGGGATTGAGCTTTTGTATACCAAATGTAGACTGCGTTTTCTGATTGATTTAAAGTATACGTGTGTAAATTTCTATTGATATCAGATAAAACTGTAGGTATGTATAAAAAAAAATAATGAAGGGGTGTGGAGACGAAGAGTAGTTTGGTTTTTGTAAAGCTAGTGTGGGCAGTATTTTTCTCTTTGTTTTAAAGTATACACGTGCAAATTTCCATCGAAACCAGATAAAAACTGTAGCTTTGTGTAAAGAACATTTGCCAAAATTAAATGTGGTAAGGGAGTGAGTTGTAGGGTTTTGTTAACAGAATATAGACACTATTTTTCTGTTTTTTTTTTTTTTTTTTTTTTTTTAGGTACATGTGAAGTGGTTCATGGAAATCTGATAAAACTATGGGTATCTGTAAAGAACATTGGAAATTAGGAGGGGTGGGGGTAGAAGGGAAGAGCGGTTGGGCTTCAGCAACCTAATTTAAACAAAATTGTTCTGTATGTTTTAAAGTATTAATGTGCAAATTTCCTTCAAAATCGGATAGAAACTGTAGATTAAATGATGGAAAGGAAGGAGCGGTGTTTGGACTCTCCAAACCAAATGTAGACAGTATATTTCTGTTTGTTTTGCAGTATACGTGTGCATACTTCCTTCAAAATCAGAAAGAAACGGTAGCTTTGTATAAAGAACATTGACAGTATTTAATGGGGTAGAAAGGGGGATAGGGTTTGCATTTTTGTGAAAGTTATGTGGACAGTATTTTTCTTTTTCTATTTGTTTTAAAGTATACACATGCGAAGTTCCACCGAATCGAATCAAAATGTGAGTTTTGTAGAAATATTAAGGGAAGGGGAGCTAGGGTAGTTTTTTTTATTTTTTGGTCAGAGATCTTATCCATAAAAAATATTACATACGGTATATATGTGCCAACTTTAATAAAGATAGGTCAAATGGTGTCGACTGTAGCTTTCTAAAAGAAATTGACAAAAATCAAGGGGGTGGAAAAGGGGAGAGGGGTTCATTTTTTGCAAACCAAGAGTTGGCATCATTTTTCTCTTTGTTTTATAGTAAAAATTTGCCAAGTTCTGTCTAAACCAGATAAAAACTGAGATTGTGTATAAAAATTAAGCAGTTTAATGGGGAGAGGGGGTGATTTTTAGATTTTTGGTCCGACACCTTCTTCATGAAAAAAATACATATAAGCATCAACTTTCATGGTAATCGGTCAAACGATTGTGACAGTAGCTTTTTATAAAGAACATTGACAAAAGTTAATAGGGTTGAAGGAGGAAAGGGGTTGAGCATTGGCAAACCAAATATTGACAGGATTTTTCTCTCTGTTTTTAAAGTATACATGGGCAAAGTTCAATAAAAATCAGATAAGAAATGTAGATTTCTACAAAATTAAGGGGTGTAAAGGGAGACATGTGGTGGTTTATTTATTTATTTAATTTTTATTTTTTTGGTCAGAAACCTTCTCCATGAAAAATTACATGTATATTCCAACTTTAATGGAGACCAGTTAAATGTGTCGACTGTAGCATTGTATAAAGAACATTGGTAAAAATTTAGGGGCTGGATAGGGGCAGAGGGCTTCAGTTTTTTAAACCAAAAGTTGACAGTATTTTTCTCTTTATTTTTTACTATACATGTTCAAAGTTTCATCGAAATCCGATAAAAATGTCGGTTTCTATAAAAATTATGGGGTTTAAAGGTGGTTTTTTTAATTTATTTTTTGTCAGATTCTCCATGAAAAATTATATGTATATGCCAACTTTGATGATAATCGGTCAAACGGTGTCGAGTGTAGATTTTTATGAAGAACATTGACAATAATTAAAGGGGTGGAAGGAGGGGGGGGGGGTTTGAACTTTAAGGACCAAATATTGACAGGATTTTTCTCTTTGTTTTAAAGTATACATGGGCAAAGTTCAGTAAAAATAAGATAAGAAATGTAGGTTTCTACAAAATTAAGGGGTGTAAATGGGAGAGGGGTAGTTTTTTTATTTTGATTTTTTTGTTCAGAATCCTTCTCCATGAAAAACTACATGTAATTTCCAACTTTAATGGAGATCAGTTAAATGGTGTCGACTGTAGCTTTGAATAAAGAAAATTGGCTAAAATTAAGGGGATGGATAGGGGGAGAGGGGTTCAATTTTTTTAAACCAAAAGTCGACAGTATTTGTCTCTTTATTTTTGGCTATATATGTCCAAAGTTTCATCGAGATCGAATAAAAAATGTGGATTTGTACAAAAATTAGGGGGCGGAGGGGCTAGAAGGGGTGATTTCTCAATTAAATTCATGTGGGACCACTTTGGAGGTATACCCTATCCACCAAAAAAATTTAATTTAAATAGGTTCAAATTTGGTGAAAATATCGCTGGTCCTACATACAAAATAATAATAAAAAATACAGACGAATTGAGAACCTCCTCCTTTTTTTGAAGTCGGTTAAAAATATTCGCTAACCCACGAACAGAGTTAACATCAATTGTCGATTTTTAAAATTGCAAACACGGTTATAAATCAAAATACTCTTGCATGATGAGTTATTGGTGCTAACGAAGACACCCTCTCCATGAGTACCTTGCGAAAACTGTTTTCGCATCTCGCTGGATCGCAGATCACTTTCTGAGATCGCTCTGTGACTGATTCGCATCATTTTTCTCTTTGTTTTATAGTAAAAATTTGCCAAGTTCTGTCTAAACCAGATAAAAACTGAGATTGTGTATAAAAATTAAGCAGTTTAATGGGGAGAGGGGGTGATTTTTAGATCTTTTGGTCCGACACCTTCTTCATGAAAAAAATACATATAAGCATCAACTTTCATGGTAATCGGTCAAACGATTGTGACAGTAGCTTTTTATAAAGAACATTGACAAAAGTTAATAGGGTTGAAGGAGGAAAGGAGTTGAGCATTGGCAAACCAAATATTGACAGGATTTTTCTCTCTGTTTTAAAGTATACATGGGCAAAGTTCAATAAAAATCAGATAAGAAATGTAGATTTCTACAAAATTAAGGGGTGTAAAGGGAGACATGTGGTGGTTTATTTATTTATTTAATTTTTATTTTTTTGGTCAGAAACCTTCTCCATGAAAAATTACATGTATATTCCAACTTTAATGGAGACCAGTTAAATGTGTCGACTGTAGCATTGTATAAAGAACATTGGTAAAAATTTAGGGGCTGGATAGGGGCAGAGGGCTTCAGTTTTTTTTAAACCAAAAGTTGACAGTATTTTTCTCTTTATTTTTTACTATACATGTTCAAAGTTTCATCGAAATCCGATAAAAATGTCGGTTTCTATAAAAATTATGGGGTTTAAAGGTGGTTTTTTTAATTTATTTTTTGTCAGATTCTCCATGAAAAATTATATGTATATGCCAACTTTGATGATAATCGGTCAAACGGTGTCGAGTGTAGATTTTTATGAAGAACATTGACAATAATTAAAGGGGTGGAAGGAGGGGGGGGGGTTGAACTTTAAGGACCAAATATTGACAGGATTTTTCTCTTTGTTTTAAAGTATACATGGGCAAAGTTCAGTAAAAATAAGATAAGAAATGTAGGTTTCTACAAAATTAAGGGGTGTAAATGGGAGAGGGGTAGTTTTTTTATTTTGATTTTTTTGTTCAGAATCCTTCTCCATGAAAAACTACATGTAATTTCCAACTTTAATGGAGATCAGTTAAATGGTGTCGACTGTAGCTTTGAATAAAGAAAATTGGCTAAAATTAAGGGGATGGATAGGGGGAGAGGGGTTCAATTTTTTTAAACCAAAAGTCGACAGTATTTGTCTCTTTATTTTTGGCTATATATGTCCAAAGTTTCATCGAGATCGAATAAAAAATGTGGATTTGTACAAAAATTAGGGGGCGGAGGGGCTAGAAGGGGTGATTTCTCAATTAAATTCATGTGGGACCACTTTGGAGGTATACCCTATCCACCAAAAAAATTTAATTTAAATAGGTTCAAATTTGGTGAAAATATCGCTGGTCCTACATACAAAATAATAATAAAAAAATACAGACGAATTGAGAACCTCCTCCTTTTTTTGAAGTCGGTTAAAAATATTCGCTAACCCACGAACAGAGTTAACATCAATTGTCGATTTTTAAAATTGCAAACACGGTTATAAATCAAAATACTCTTGCATGATGAGTTATTGGTGCTAACGAAGACACCCTCTCCATGAGTACCTTGCGAAAACTGTTTTCGCATCTCGCTGGATCGCAGATCACTTTCTGAGATCGCTTTGTGACTGATTCGCAAGGAATCCTCATTATTACTGTTATCGATGAATCGTCGCGGTCGCTATTACATGTTGCAGATAATCCTCACCAATACCGTTTGCGAGGAAGTCGCTCGCTCTCTAAACAAGGCTTAGGCCACCGAAGTGTTCAGGAGCATTGCTTTTCACCTCCCGTGTGAATATGTGGCCGTCATAGATTTACCGTTGTGTGTTAAGTAGATGGGAATTATATATTTTCACTAAAAGATCCGCTACCTGGGCAGGCGATATCAGCCGTGTACCCAGAAACTTACTCGGTCGTTAACTTTTTCTTCTTCACCACCTTTTCCCAATATTTTTTGGTCTGCTACCTTTGATGAATTTTCCTGATCGTTGGCGTGATCAAATTCGGAACTTTAGTTTTACGGCTGCATGTCCTTGCTGACGTCATGCATTTTATATCTACTGCCAGGTCGTACTACTGGTGGATGTGAAGTGTTGCCATCTATCTATGAATCGTGTAACTATATTCAGCGTGTGTTAAGTGTATTTTTTGTTGGTGAAATGTGAAGTATATTAGACGGAGATCGGGGATTGTCCCGACATTCGCTTTGATACCTGCGGAAAACCACCTATAAACCGCAGTCAGGCCGGTCGATATGGCCGCTCCTGGGCTCGTGGCAGGAAAGTTGATCCTTCGAGATCGCGTGTACGGAATCTCAGCTCACTGAGCCATATTGGAGGGTTCACTCGGTCTTTAAATGAATAGAATCAATCACACAGCAACTTTATGAATCGTACCACTGAGTTGTCACAACTCGCTTCAAGAAGAATCTCTTCCAAAATTGACCAAAAGTTGTTTTAAAACGCTTATATGATACCGTTGACTAGTGAAACTCGTGGTAAGCTATAGATAGGATGTTAGTCAAATAGAAGGTATGTTATATCTAAATTATTTTCCTCCGCATCTGCCAGTTGCAGGATTAATCTCAAATCTAGCTTGACCTACGCGCTTTCTTGAGCGTTTCTGTGAAGGTGATGACAATCAATGTGATGTGCTGAACTCCAGGGTTGTGAGGTTGTTGAGCCTTGTTATCAGAGCCTTTGGCCTGTAGCATCAGCCTTAGATGATGACACCAGTGTTGCTAATGCAAAAATCGCCTTTCAATAGCTCAAGAGCTAGCAAGAGTTCCCGTAAAGGACACTGATATTTCTAACTGAATGTTGCGTCTGTATGAGTGCCCTTCCACTTGTGATTACGATTTAAAAAAAAATAATAATAAACAATGAGAGGTGGCTGTATGGCATAATGTCATTAAGTAATAAAAGATGCCGTATCGTACCCACGGCACTTGGTTTTCCACAAAGCAACATCCCCGAGTGATATGAAATTTTGTGTTCACGAATAATTTCACGGTTCACTCACATTTAAAATAAATTTCACGAATCAAGCTGATACAAAATAGAAAAGCAAATAAATTAATCTTAGATGTATTTGAGTTGAAATAAAAGATTTTTTTTTTTTTTTTGTAACAGTTTAACGTCCCTTTTTAACAACGTGGTCTTTAGAGACGGGAAAGGATGGGGGCAAGGAATGGGAAGGAATTCGGCCATGGCCTTTTGAAGGAAGCATCCCGGCATTCACCTGGAGTGATTTGGGGAAACCTTGGAAAACCCAAATCTGGATGCCCGGACGGGGATTCGACCCGCCGTCCTCCCGAATGCGAGGCCAGAACGCTATCCGTTACACCACCACGCTCGGTAGAAATAAAAGAGAGATATAAGAGATACGTCTTCAAATTTTGCAATCCTAAATATTTATTACGGTTTGTTGATAGGATTAGCTGTACTTACACGTCACTTTCATTTACAGAAGATATGATAGCTGCCTTCTACTGTAATGTCATACAACTAGAAGGAAATAAGCTGAGCGTGGTGGGTGAGTGGTTAACGCTCCGACCTCGCATTTGGGAGGACGGCGGTTCGAATCCCCGTCCGGGCAGCCAAATTTGGGTTTTGCAAAGTTTCCCCAAATCACTCCAGGCAAATGGTGGGATGCTTCCTTCAAAAGGCCAAGGCTGAGTTCCTTCCCATTCCTTGTCCCCGGTCCCACCCCGCCTCTAATGACCGCAACGTCGACGAGGCGTAAAGCCATAGGTAAAAAAAAAAAAAGAAGGAAATAATGCCAGTGGTAGCAAATTTCTCGGTACGAGACCTCATGTTTGAAGATTAAGTCAAAGTTGGGATTTGTTGCTGTTGCAATGAGATTACGGTGTCGTGTTCACAATAAAATTTTAGCTACTGAAAAGCAAATTATAAACGATATGTGATTGACAACTGACAAATGAATCCACGATTCCTGGTACAGACTGAAATTTCGAGGGGAAAATCTAGAGGAACAGTGACGAGGAACGCAGTGGGTTGATTGTCTGCAGGCTGCCACAGATTCCCGAGGCTATTCTATGTCGAGCTCTATCTCGCCTGGCCCTGCATTCCGGACATAGTGCTAGCTCGGTCTACCGCGCGCCATCGCATTGTTGCCCGGATATTTGGTCTCTCCGGCTACTGGCGAACTGCGTGTCGGCAAAGGCTCCCATGACGCCTCTTGTATCGTTCTCGGAAAGGCTCTCTGACTACTTGCTTATTAGTAGCTAGGTATTTAGATATTGCCTGAAACTTCGATCATTCACGTGGACTATAAATGTATGGACCTCTCTCTTAAACCAAACAGCATATAGCCAGCAAAAAAATATAAAATAATAATAAAAAATATTGCAATTTAATTTCTGCGAATAATACGGTGCCACTCATACGCTGAAATCACAATAAACATTTGCACTGCGAAAAGTAACTAAATGATATCAGTAGTGTCCTTGTGAATTATGTTCAGCGAAAAATCAAAACTATTTTGTGGACATTTTTATTTTAACATATCAGCGGGACCAGGAACTGTATATTATTCAAAACATACCAAAAACCGGCCGGTAGGTTTTCCATGAATCTCATTTATCCAAACAAACACTAATTTTAAAAACAGTTGATTCCTTTTCTGTATCTCATAAACAGTGGCCCAACTCATATTTCAAAAATATCTTAAAGGTACACACTTTAGGGAGCGTGCATAAACCACGTAGCTCCATTTTGACTTCCTGTGAACTCCCCCCCCCTCCCCCACACGTAGCCCTACGTGACTTTCGCTTCTCCCCCCCCCCCACGTAGCACGTAGCTTTTTCCCCTATT
This sequence comes from Vandiemenella viatica, assembly GCA_031002005.1. Taxonomy (NCBI): domain Eukaryota; kingdom Metazoa; phylum Arthropoda; class Insecta; order Orthoptera; family Morabidae; genus Vandiemenella; species Vandiemenella viatica. Next base: position 151,261,562 of record JARYHS010013631.1, on the reverse strand, counting down.
GATTCCACAAGACATTTTGTACTGTTTTCTCGTGTCAGACTATCGTAAATTACATACGGAGATAAATAACTGAGGGAAATAAATCCACATGCTGTTGTGTGTTCTGTTTCTCATTTTAAATGTGAAAAATGTTATGAAAGGAAGGCTACGTGCCCTGGCTCGGAACCCCCCCCCCTCTCCCCATGTAGCCCAGCGTAGCCTTCCAGCCAACCCCCCCCCCGGACCGAGCCACGTAGTTTGTGAACGGTCCATTGTCATTCATTATTCTTGGCCACCGCTAAAAAATTCTATCACTCTTATCTTGCACAATCCTACATCAATGTCATCCCAGGAAACAGTAACGCAATACTGACGAGCCAGTATTGCGTTACTGTTTCTTAGGTCTAATGTGAAAAAAGGAAAAATAAAAAAAAACGCCCTTTGGCTTAGCAGGTGACGGTATCGTAATGGTGCCCAATGCTTGAAGCTGTTGCTAGTTCTGGTAGAGGAAGAATATTGAGGACTTGGTGGCAGGATTAGAAAGATGATGATGCACAATTCCTATTCACCACAAATCGCGCCAAAATCCTAGGTTTAACCCCAATCTCTCAACAGTGTGTATGGAGTGAGAGCGTACGACATTTATGATGGTTATTCCTCCATCGTATGGGGAAGTTAAGGCTTACTGTCCTGGTTTCCTTCAGAAGAGTGGGCCTGACTGGGCTGGATCACCTCTCCCTTCTTCCATTTTTAATTCATTCACAACAAATGACAGTGATCAGATACACATTTAAGTCAACCACAGAAAACAATAAAAAAAAAAATATATAACTCCATTACTGTAGAAGGCAAAGAAAAACCACCACAGTTTAAATTTTCCAAGATAAAGTGGAGCCGACAAACTAGGGACTGAAGGAAAGAAAGAAGAAGGTTCACAAAATATTTTAATAATTTATACTCGTTAATTTTTGCGGGGGTAAAACTTGACTCAGATCAATGAAACAAAAGTTCCTGTAGCAATAGGATGGACACCAAGTCGATTGTTAAACTCTACCTCAATAGAAAACGTCTTGCTCGATAGATATTTTACATAATAGAAGGCAATTCGTATAATAGTTTGAGTATATACGGTTGCGAATTACTTTAATACAGATCCTGCTGTAACATGTTTTTGTTCTCATTTCTGTCTAGTGCTTGCAGTAAAATTCCTCCCTCAATAGTTTCTAGGGCATCCCAATATTCTCTCCTCCTGAAAGGAAACTGAATCCCAAGTAAAACTTGAATCTAATTATTCGCAGATGATATAGTAATCTTCAGTGATGGTGTATTAGTATATATCTTTGAGAAAAAATTCAAAATAATCTTTTTTTGAAAAGTATGAAAACTGATAAGTAGAATTAAACAACGAAAATGTGAATATTTGGAATTTATAGAAAAGCAACCCCATAATTGATTAATAACATGTTAAAACTTGCCGCTTAAGAGCATAAACTGCGTCATATATCTGGGCGTAAATTGTAAAACCATACTGAATTTAGTAACTGTACTATCAATCAACGTTCTATACAATGTTGTAGATATTCAGATTTCTTTTTTTTTTAAGTGTTGTATTAATCTTAAATTTTGATTAAAAAAGTCCCATTTTTTTACAGTTTTCTAACTTTGTAAGGATATTAAAATACTGCTAAAAATTACAAAGTATTACAGGAAAAAAGCTACTAAAGGAAGATCATTCAACTGATCCGTGTGACCGAACATTTTCTTTGTTTGCTTTTTCAAGAGATAACCACCAAAACCAACTGTAGAATCCATAGACTAAACATGTGTGAATAAATAACAACTCTGTCTACTAACACATGCACTTAACTTCACTAAGATATTTCGGCCTAGGACTGAAAAAGTGGCACTCACACTTGGTGCAGGCAAAGTTTCCAATATTCACCATGATGACATGCATAATTCGTCATAGACAGGAACTTCTCATGACAAAGTGAATAATTGAACTACTAGGGGAAATGACTGTGATTCGAGGACAGCCTGCGAGGAAAACTAGAAATTTCTACTAGTATGTGAAGTCACGCCCTTCAACATAATGTGGACTAATAAGAATCTTTTTGAGGTTCTAGCAAGCTGTGATTGCCGGAGGATGAACGGCGTTACAGAACAATTTTCGTAGTGTCCGAGGGCACAGGGAGATGATTTTAGTATAATACAGTGTACAGTATGCATATTAGAGCCAGGAACCCCATGACATACCGACTAAACAGTCCAAATCAGAGTCTAGCAGGGTGGGTCCACTGCGAAGCGACCTGTACTGAGCAGAGGGACCAGCACTGGGTGCGGAGAAGATGATGCTGTCACAACTGGCTCCTTTTCCACTTATAAGATTCATTCGCTTGAAAAAACTATTTTGGGTATTTCTGTTCCTTAAGGAAAACGGATCCCTATTATTGTTCGCAGCAGGTGTAAGCACGTTACTCTTTTATGCGTATTGTCACGGGTCTAGAATAGTTCCAGTTTTTAGGGTCAAGATTATGACATACGAATACGAATTTGACCTGTGTTTCTCTCTTAAGGTGAATAATATCTATTGAGCTTGAAAAACTCAGAAGTATTAATGGACGTATTAAACCCGAACCGAGACGATCGCGCTATCGTATAATTGTTTCAAAGGTCGGGGTTGCTAGACTCGTATTGCTTAAAATACAAAATTGACTTTTATTTGACCATAAAAGATCAATCTGTAAAATTTAAAGAATTTCTGTTTAAAGGGTGTGCGCAATTGCTTCTAACCATCACATTGTATTTGTTTGAGGCTGAGCAAACATACATAATGTAATCTTTGGTCATAGTGTCCGTAACGGCCACAGAACTTAATACAGATTCCAGTTTAATAAATAGTTTAGTAACTCCGAAGAAATGAATTGGCTCAACACTTGATTCTGTAGCAAATCTGGTCTGATGTCCATTTTAAACAACCTTGTAACTCACGTACAGTGAACACGGGGAAAGACCACTAACGAAAGTGGTCAGTAAGTTACGTAAAAAGCAAATAAACCGTAATGCACTAAACTTTAGTCAAACATGAACATTAACGAGTTTTAATTAAATTGAAATTTAGCTTAGGTCGGGATGACAGTTAGTATTTGTGGTACAGATCATTAATAATTTAAGTTTTATTTAAGTTTTTGATGTTGCTTCCATTAGTGACATGTTACTGAGAAGTATTCGCTGTTGTCGTTTTGTTCAACCATAAAGTTTTTCCATGTTTTTGAAAGAATAAAATGCTACTAAAAACAAACTTAATGAATGTATTCTGGCAATTA
>JARYHS010013631.1:151217725-151257257 GCA_031002005.1 Vandiemenella viatica | reverse complement strand
CCGAAGCTGGCAGTGGAGGCAAGGTTTTCTTCTGGTTTGAGTGTGGAGGTGAGCAGACGGACTGGCGAGACAACAGCCATCATCTGTGGGTCAAAGGTGGGCTTTCTGTCGCCGCACACAGGGGTATTTGACACAAAAAGTCGATCAAAATTATTTCTACATAATTTAGATTTTTTTTCGCTTCTTTTGTGTATTAGAATTTATAACTGTGAAGTAGGAGTAATAATAAAAAACACGTACTGTGTTCATACACTTTATAACATACTAAGCGAATATTTACAGAATACCTAAACAATAGTCATACATGTACTGTACACTAAAATATCATTCTGACGAATCATCCTATCCTTCGTCGTCGGAACCTTCACCTTATGGCTCGTTCTCGTCTTGAGTACTCGGGTCCCATTAAAGTAATATTTTAATAGTTTCTAGATTGAATGATTTAGATGTTTTGGGGGTTTTGTGCCTGATGAAGCTCAAATACGGATCCTAAGTTAATGAAAGCCTATTAATAACATCTGTGTTGCACTAAACCCAACTAAGTTTTTCTGGACTGTCTCGCTAAATCGTCGAAAATATTTGTTTCTAGCTTCTGCTGCTGCTTCTGACAGATTGCCTATCGACAAAAGTGCATACTCTATTATAAGTGGGCCCTCAATAAATACTTCTTGTATAGGTGACATTGGATGCAACGAGTACAGTTCAGTGTACAGTACATCTTAAATTTTTCGTGGCAGTGGGGAGTATTTTTATATATATATATGTAGATATATATATATATACATATATATATATATCTTGTGCCCACTATATATTTTTCACATAATAGTATAAAACCTGTCAATCAATGTTTTGTTAATACCTATTATCTCTGCGGACATCATTTCCTAAAATCGGTCAAATCATCGAAAGATTTTCTAGGCCGACCCACAGTGGTCGGATTGAATTTTATGGGGATTTCGATACATCTTTTGAAACAATCATGGTATTTATTTAAAAAACACACTCTCACTTCTCTTAGCAGCCTGCCATTTTCTTTTAATTTCAAATTTAAGCCTTTAAAACTTTTGTTCGTGCTGTTGCGTTTGTTCGACCGTGAATGTCGGTTGATTTAAAATATTTTCCTCAACTAATTACAACTTTTGCACGTAATCATTTCCTTTCTCGTATTTAATCATATCATAAATAACTTTTCGGGTCATGAACATGATACCAGAAGAGCCCATAACAAAGAAAATCTTAGATGAATTAATGTGACGGAAGAAAAGTAGGTTTGTTCATTGTAAATAATCTTGAATTTTTTCGAATAAATAGACGTTTGGCACTTTTTGGCACCTAATTTCCAACGAAACACCAAGATAGTACACTAAACTAATACCATACAAGAAATCAGACTAGGGAAAGGTCCGGAAATATTACAAAATCACTCTTTAATACTTTTCGTAATAAAAAGAAATCGGTACAAAATGAGTCAGCTTACAAAAATGTACAGAAATAAAGTTGTGCGATACTTTTGGATGTATGTTACTATTACTTCATTTCTAGGTACCTGCCTGAACAATATCCATGATTAAAATCACCACTACTCACTTAACATCACTCACAAAATAAATTGGTACAACTTATAATTTTCTTGTATTTGCTTGGTAACAGTACGTGGGTCTTGGAATGTGCTCAGAAGATGACTGTTCACAAGGTGGGGAATGAAGCTTATCTAAAAAAATATAGCTGATTGTTATTCTATAGACATTTGCCTCAAGTCAGGTTATAAGGGGTTCTTGGAATTTGCTAAAAAAAAAATTTTGACTTTTGATCGGCTTTGTGTATCAAATACCCCTGTGTGCACCGGTAGGTTCCACAACAATGCGCGGACTAGATAATGTGTCACAAAACAGTGCGACAGTTTGCAACAGGTCAAAGCTCGTAAAAGAGTATCAAAAGCAGAACCACCTACTAAAGAGAATATTACAACTTCCTTTTATCGCAAAGTAAAATAAAATTCATTCAGTGTTAAACCAACCATACTACGGTTATTTTAGTAGAATTGTTTTAAATTTTTAGTTTTTATATATATATATATATATATATATATATATATATATATATATATATATATATATTATAAATTGCTAATGAGGTGAGCAACGGAACTACAGTTTTTTTCGAGTAGCATTTTATAAATAAATTAGGTTTAAAACTTTTATATGAATTTAATTTGAAATTAGCCCCTTCAAAATAACCTTAACTTTTAATGTTGAAATTTGAAAATAGCCTTCCCATGGCAACCAGCATTAAGGGCACGTGTGGCAGTAACAGAACTCTCATGTTGCTGCACGCTGCAGCGCAAATTCTGTAAATAAATGATGATAAATAAATGGACCGTGTGGGGTATTCAGATATGTATACAAACAAAAAAGCGCTAAATAAAACGAGCAGGATGTTTTGTCTCGTTTCCAATTTTGGCGCCAAGGTCAGAAATAAAACTGTACGAGAAGGGGAACTGGTAATGCGAATGAGCAAAGAGGAATAGGTATAACAAGACAACAACACATATCCAGCAAATATTTTTTTCTTGGAATATGGTAAACATAAAAAGAAGTATATGTTCACTAACAAGGAAAAATTGTTAACGAGGAATATTTCTTTTATTTTTAGAAATAGACTGCAAAAAAACCATGTCTAATAATCAATTTGAGGGTTATATCACATTTTTATTGGTGACATGTGGTCATTTGAACAATGATTACTGGCCAATAACTCAGATAAGATTAGTATTCTCATAAATCTATGTCGGTGACAGTAAAACATTCGTCTTTCATAATATTTCAGGTACTTTGACGATCATTTTCTACTTAACTAGCTAGTGCCCACGAATTCGTTCGTGTTTTTCAAGAATTTTTAAGGTTTTCTGTTTTTTCAGGGAACATAAATATTACCAGCATAAAAAGTTGCCTATATTATTCCATGTCAAAACGGTAACCCGCCAGTGAAACTTCCATCAAAATCGGTCAACACACTTAAAAATTTTGCATATAAATTATTTATATTCGTTAACAAATGAAAAATGTGCCGTATTCTAGAACATTATTGAAAAATATTCCAGAATGTTTCAGTATATTCAAGAACTTTCAAGTTCATTCCAGAAATTCCAAAGATTTTTTTAAATAGTTTGATCAAAATACCCTAGCTTGATCACTTTCGACTACGATATCTTCTACACCTCCATGGCAACCTACATGCCACCACCGTAGTGCACGATGGGAGACTCGAGGCTACTTTAAGACTCAAAAACCAGTGGCCTGCGCTAGATAATTATGACTGCAAAGTGAAATATAGGGCCAGACACGTCTTTTGTCGAAATATGGAAATACCCTAGGTCAACCACATTCAATCACCATATCTTCCACACCCCTACAGCTACCGACATGCAACCAGCAGACTTGAGGCTGTAACAACACACTAACACCAGTGGTCTGCGCTAGATAGTTGTGGCTGCAAAATGAAATATAGGGACATGCAAGTCAATTTTTATATATATATATATATGTAAAATTTCAGCAACAGATGTTCTAATTACTGATCTCCTTTACAATTTTTCCCTGACAGTATTTAGATAATTAATTTAAAACTGATTACCAAACGAACTGGGCGACTTTAAATATTTCCCGAAGAACTGTTTACCAGTCTCAATCCCACCACCTCGTGCTCGGAATTATATTATTTCCCGATCTCAAATTGGATATCTTATTTCAGTAAAATGTGCACAGTTTCATTTCGTTTCAGATCTCCAGCTCTGTTTTCACGATAGCGACAGCCAGTGAAATGATTTTGGAGACAGCCATTGGATGTTGCTATAGTAATAGTTGGAACTTACCGCCAGAGACGAAATAAACTTTATAAATATGTTGAATTATAGTAAGTAATGAGTTATGAACGGAATGTGTGCATAGTGTGTCTCCCTATCTAGAGTCATGAATTGAGATTAGTGTTATTTAAAATCAATTCTGTATCCTAAACACTACAAATTTCTTTCAAGGAATGGGGAACAAATGATTTTGTTGCTGACACGTGGCTATAAAATATAATTTCTGCGTTCTTATCTATCTCTTTATTTCTACGATCTTTTTCCGTCGTAAAATAATTTCCTCATCTCAACGATTCCATAATGATCTAGGCCCTTATTATCTGTTATCTATGTTCTATTTTTTTATCTTCTTCGATGCTTATCTTTGACTGTTCTCTCAATCAACAATACCTCATATCTTAAAAGGTTAGCCGCAACATTATCTCTTCTTTTGTGAGTTTTATCCACAAGTTGCTTCTTCCGCTCATTATTATACAACTTTTTTTTCTGTTCCGTAACTGTACTGTTTTCAGTTGGCTTCTACAACACGTTTTTAATGGCTCTTGTATTTCAGAAATCCAAGTTTCACTTCACTAAACAATTGTGCTCCATAGACACAGTTTTAAGGTGATTTTTTTGAGTCGTAAATCAATGATTAATACTGTAAGGTTTTACTTCTCTAAAAACGTTTTGCTAGTACTAAATTCCTTTTAGAATAATTCTTTCTCAGGCTGTCAGTTGCCATTTTGTTTGCTAAATAACACAATTATCTTATATTACATCTGCTTCTATATTTATATTCATTCTGCTGATATAACAGAGTTTTTTACTGTCGCTAAAATGAGGTAACTGCGTATAGTTGTTGTTTGACCCAAAGTAGCTTCGATCTATTACTGACGGCTGCATCAGTTTTCATAAGCTGGTAGTTGGCTAAGAGGACAGGAGATGTGGTGTTTCTTACGTGCTAGATGTGTGACGACGTCTCCAACGGGTTTAGAAGTCTGTAATGAGGGAATACGACATCATTGGTGATTTGTCCTTTTGAATGGGAGTCGAAATATAAAGGCAACCTTCATGTCTTTCGCAACAGCGGGGAACCCAGTCTATCACGCTGTGAGCAGGAAAACCCTATATGGATTTAACCAACGTGGAATCAATAAAACAAAACATAAAAATTATTTTAACCATATTTTTCTTTTTCTTTTTGCTTCTGACTTTATGACCCGCTGACGTTAACGTAATTAGAGGCCTGAAATATATGGGAGGAAGGAATAGGAAGGATTTCGGCAATGGGCTTTTTAAGAAACCATCCCGTTACTCCCGTCAAGTTATTTCAGAAATCAAAGAAAACCGAAATGTGGACGGCTTGTCGAGAATTCGGATGAAAGTTTTGAGCATTACTGCTCACCCATTTAGTTCGGCTATTTTCCAAAAGTACGAGTTTATTCCATACTCTGAAAGATGTATGCTACTTCAAGTGAAAGGGCATTCTACGACATTAATTTGATCCAGGTCAATGAACCAACTTCTGACAAAACCAAAATTTCGGTGACCTAAATGCAAAAAATTGGCAATGATCACGTTTATTAGACGATAGATCAACATAACCGTGACCTAAGAAATGACTGAGTTGATACATACTTGCAGCTTTGACAGAAGAGTAGCTTGTAACCAACACATGAATTCAGTTATCCCACGTCTAGTGTTCACCCATAGATAATACACAAAATATCATTTCAAATCATATTTATTTTATCATGATCATTTTGAAAATGTAGATTTTTTAAAAAAATACATATCCAGGTATTGTCATCACCAATTGGTTGTTGTACAAGTAATGAACTTCAAAAAGTTGGTATATATAAACAAAATCTCAAAATAGCGAATCTGAAAGTGAAACCTGTTCCAAGCTAAGATGAAACTTGGAAAGATCTTAATAAAACAATGACTGAAAAAATCTCACGATCTATTCGGCCTCCAAATTTCAGAGAGAGCAAAAGGGTGGATGAATGATGAAATCCTTAACCTAATTCGAGCGAGAATAAAATGTAACAACCATAAAATAAATCACGAAAGTACAAAAAAAATACCATAATGAGATAAAATTGGATAAGGTAAAGAAAACTAGATAAATGAAAAGAGTAGAGAAACAGAGGAGCTTCGAACTAAGCAATGCAGTTTCAATATACAAAGCAACATATTCTGTTCGAAAACAAATTACAAAGAATTAATACAGTCAGATAAAATATACCAATTTATGTAAAAAATACAATAGGAATTTGCAAAAAGATAGATAACGCGTTAATCTTCTTGTGTGGAAGTAAAACAGAAAGAGATTCAAGATTCAAATAATCATGATGCTGAGAAGGGTGACGCTGAATACGAAGTATAGATTGAGGTCGATACAAAGGTAAATCTCGTATGATCGTAATGACCTGTTGACATGATTTTATTGGCTGCGAAGCCGACTTAACCTAACCGGGTTATCCTACCGGCTGTAGAGGACCTGCAGTTAAACGTGGAATACGAACTACGGAATGGTGCTGAGGTACTTCACATTACAAAACAAACTGTGCCAGAGGTGATGGCTACATTTCTTCGACCGAGCTTGGTGGGTGAGTGGTAACGCTGTTGCCTCGCATTCGCGATGACGCGGGTTCCAATCCCCGTCCAGGCAACCCGATTTGGATTTTCATGGTTCCTCCAAATCCCCCCAGGCGAATGCCGGTATGCTTCCTTCAAAACGTCATGGCCGAATTCCTTCCCGTTCCTTGTCTCCGGTCATTTCCCACCTCTGATGACCTCAACGTCGACGAGCCGTTAAGCTGCAAGCAAAAAAAAACGTTTCCTTCAAAAATTCGAGCCAAGACTGGGTTTTGAACCTGGGTCCTTAATCACTAAGCTACTAACTGGCTCTCAAGGTCAGCAATGCGAAGACAACATTTCATTAGCTTAATTATTGTGTTTGTAGTTGCCACCTATATTTCATCGCTCGCTGCCGAGTATAATAATGTTGTGTTACCGGTATTGCCGTAAAACTGTACACTTGTCCGTGTACCGGTTGGATGCTTTAGAAATGTGAAAGTACTCCTAAATGTTAAAAATAACTGTTGGACAGATTACATAACCCTTCACTGCGATAAAGCAATCACTAAACATAGGAAATCATTGTATTGTTTTCCAATTTTTTCTAAACGATAATGAAACGTATGCAGCTTTTTATTGAAGGCACTGTAGACAGATCTAGAAAAAGAGAATTTTCTGGTTGTAAAACAAGCGCCAGTAGTTTTACAAATGGTTAGCGTAGACTTCAACCTGAAGGTTGGTTGTACACTCCTGATGGAGACATACTAAGCCCGATATCAGAGGAGGGATGAGCAAAGCCTTTCCTCCTCCTTACCTACTCTTAGCCAATAATCCATATTAGGTGAAGGGTACTTACAGTTTAATGTGGAATACGAACCAGGGAAGCGTTCCGACGCAAGCTGTGCCAGATGTGAAGGTCTGATTAAGGGCCTCTGAAAATACCGCCGAAACACGGATTCGAACCGCGGACCTTCCGATCTCCAGTCAGACTGCCTAACCTGAGCCACCAGATCACTCATCCACCTTAATATGAGAAACATATAACGGGAAGAAATATTCTATTATGGTCACCAATGTTTTATTTTTTTACTAATAGGCTTTACGCCTCGTCGACGTTGAAGGTCATTAGAGGTGGGATGGGACTGCGAACAAAGAACGGGAAGGAATTTGGCCATAACATTTTGAAGGAAGCATCCCGGCATTCGCCTGGAGTGATTTGGGGAAAACCATGGTAAACCCAAATCTGGATGCCTGGACGTAGATTCGAACCCGCGTCCTCCTGAATGCGAGGCGAGAGCGTTAATCGCTCACCCACCACGCTCGGTGTTCTGTAAGGAAACGGCGCCAGAAGAAGAAATAACAATAAAGTGACGCGGGAAAGAAAAATAAACAAGCACATGAACGCGGAATAAATCTGCGTAACGGACGAACGGAAAATCAAAAATCTAATAAGCTCCAGCGCAAACGAGGCGCACAGTTTGCATGTACTGCATGTCGGATCACAACGGCGTTTTTATGCGGCTGCCAGATAAAACTGAGACAGTAAAAAAAAACACATTATCGCAGCGTTTTTGCGCTCCGACAAAGCGTTGTCGCATTACCAAGATAAGCCCTCCGCACGGACACAAACGTATCTGCTCGGCGCTGGGTCTGGAGGTCGAAAGAGACACGCACACAAAAAAGTCAATCTGCACACTGACTGAAGAGAGCAATTTTACGAGCGCTCCCAATGAGAGCCGCCTGCGACTGCTGGACAAGAAAGCCACGAACACGCGTGCTCGGAGACGGACAATGGGCGGGACAGATAATCCCAGCCCCTTTCTTCCCCTGCGGTATTCGCTTTATATTTTATGACGTATTACAGTGAGCGGATTGCTGCCGTAATCCATTTTTTTTCTCCTTCCTATCGTCGTCGTACAGCCTTTATGGCATCTAACTTTTACAGCCACTTACGAAGAATCGAAATTTCGGCTGGAATAACGTCAGAAACGTCGTTATAACGCACTTATTTCAAAGCACAAAAACCGAATTTAAACCATATTTTTTGATATATTATTCTTTTATTTTTCAAATTACATATTTAATTTTTAAAAAATCACATAGTGAAACTAGAATATCACTAGAAACAAGTATCATCTAAAAAGGGTTAGAGGCAAGATTGTGGTCTGTCAGCAGTAATATTCAATTTTGCGGAAAATAACTAATAAAGGATATGGATGAAAATGTTTAATGTTCCATAAATGAAAAACAATCACTGTGCTAAAATATGTTAATGACATTTTCCCGCTATTAGATATGAGTGAGAATATCCAGAAATTAGACCTACTGAATAGAATGAATCACATAATTATTAGAAGCATTTGTACTAAATTTAGTTGTAGGTGAAGATCAGTTGCGATTTTTGAAAAACCGTGATACAGGAAAAACGAGTCTCGCTTGAAGATTAACATTTGTAGGGCGAATCAAGACAATCTAAGATACTTTTAGAGTCTTACAGAAAGAAGAGACGGGACAATTGGTCATGTTTTAATACATCCTGGGTTGGTTAGCAGTCGAAGGTAAGAACTTTAACGGAAGATAGAGATTAAAACATATGAAGCAGATAATTGAGGACTTATGTTGTAAAGGGTATATTTAAGTGAAGAAGTTAGGACAAGAGAGGAAGAGGTGGAGGATTCCATCAAACCAGTTGCAGACTGATCCCAGGAGAAAAAGAAATTATTGTTACATTAGTATTATAAATTCTTTCTGTTGTCAGTAACTTAGTCCACTTTTTTTTTATGTTTGGCCTTCCGCCGAAGCTACTGACCTTCTCATTTGCTGTGAACTCAAATCCAAGAATGTCACAACGAGAAATTCAGTGATGTCATGACTCTCAGAAACGGTACCGGGAACCTACATTTTAACGTAGAAACCGAGCCACGGAATCTGCCAGAGGTGAAGGTTATTATCTATTCCCAATAATTTCAGGCCCAGTTAATGTCGTCGTTATTAGTATAGTATCGTATTCTAAAAAATAATGGTTGCCGAGAAGTAATTTGTCTCCAAGTGGGTACTAATTGGCGGACATTTTAATGATTTTTTCTTAAAACTTAACGACATCACGCCAAAAAGAAACGTACCTAATTTTCAGCTTTACATGGGTCGAAACCGCTTGAAAATCTGACCAGCAATTTATGCGTAAATCGCTCTTGTTTTTTTTTTTTTTTTTTTTTTTTCGGATACTTTTACATTGATTTCTCAGATGCCCGAAGTGTTGCATGAAACCAATTACTGTACTGTACTAATCGGAACTCCATCAAATCCAACCAATAGTTACTGTGTGAAACAGATAAGATAAAAAAAATTAAAAACAGTGCTCTCTGCAGCTCATTAATAGTGCTCGAACGAATGTCTTAAATGAAATATAATCTTCACGGGTTCGTTGCCGGATAAAGACAAGCTTTCATGCCGTTTTCTGCTGTCATCTTCAGGACTTTTGCGCGTGCTGCGACAGCCTGCATCTTTAGCAATGGATCTGGATACCAGTCAGAATAAAGTTATAACGGTGTGTAAAACATTTTAATAGTTTTCTACCCGGCTTTATTGTCTTTCATACTGATGTATCTTGTTTTTACTGCTGTTGGTATTTCCCCATTTACGACCCAGCAAGACAGACCTTTAATCCTCCAACTCAGATAGTGTCACTGCTGCACATGTGCACTTTTCCAATGAGCGGTCTGGTTGCTCGGTGGTTAGCGTGTCTGACTGGAGGTCGAAGGTCCCCGGTTCGAATCCCTGTTTCGGCGGGGATTTTCACAGGCTTATAACCCAACCTTCATCTCTGGCACAACTTGCTGTGTAATGTGAAGTACGCCAGAATGCTTCCGTGGTTCGGATTCCACGTTAAACTGTAAGTCCCCTATACCTGGTAGAATTACCGGATTAGGTTACGGTGGCTACGACAGGGGCGAAATGTGCAGCCAATAGAAACCCGTCATCAGGTCTTTATGATCACACGGAATTATTATTATTGTTATTTACCATTACATCGTCCACGTGCAGTAGAGATAAGCTAGCTTGTTGTTTTTAGAAAAATAATTTACGAGGATTTAATTTTTAGAAATTAATATCTTTTCTTTATATTTAGTAATAAAATTCACTCAAAATAATCAGTACTGACTAAGGATTGCAATCCCGCAGTGTTTTCAATCCCGCGGGATCCGCGCGGGATTTGCGCCAATCCCGCGGGATCCGTGCGGGATCGGTACAAACAGTTTTTTAACGCATGTATTTAAAACATAGTTACTTAAAACGTTAATAAATTAAATAATAATTAAATTAATAAATAATTTTTAATGTTAAATGATAAAAATTGACAGTTAGCAATATTTTGATTGGCAAAATGACATTAAAACTTTTTAGCGTGTCTTAAGTGTATTTCGAGGTTTTACATTTTTGTTTTTTAATCTAAACCAATTTTTAAATAAATAAAAATGGAAAATATTGAGTCTTAGGTCATATGTGCCTTACAATACATCACATAGGTTTAAAAATATGGTTTGCTTAATGGCCAAGTTACCAGAATTTTTTTTTTTAATTCTAAATAAACGTCCCATAACAACGAGAAAAGCATTCCATTTCGCAAAGTGAAGTGAATATACTCTGTAAAGTGTAGACTTGGCTCAGAACAAGATCTCATAACTTTTTGTCACTGCACTAGCACGAGACTTGGCCTTTTTTGCGTGATTAATTATTATATCTCCTGATTCCTTGATTGATATTACAGTTGATTCAATGTTATTAAAAGAAACTACTCACCAACACGTAAACTGTCAAGTATTTCAGATTTACTTATGTGGAGTAACAACGTTTTTAGAGTGGAAATTATTAATTTTAGTAAGAAAGGAGACTTTCTCGGCGAATGATTGCAGTGAAGTCCTCATAGGTTGTATCTCCGGATTTCATGCAAACACACGAAATTACACACGTGTGGAAGACGGCGGAGGCAGCCGTCGAAGTATGGTGTTCCTACAACACAATTCGTCTATACACCCGTGAAAATTTCACTATAACTTTTTTTACCTTTAGTCGAAATAATAACAAGAAGATGGATTAATCGAAAGCCACAGCGGCACATGTAAACAGGTGGCTTTCGTCAAAGAAACGCATTGAGGCAGCGGCCAAAACAACAATAAGTCAAAGGATATACAATTTCCTTTTGACAGCTGTTAAATAAATAGGTACGCGATCGTTAAAATTACGATTACATTAGTTTCATATCAACGAATAATCAAATTTTCAGCCGCAAATTAGGAATTTGTCACAATTACTTTATCTGCAAATACAGAAAATGGGAATAATGAAACTGTCAATAAAAAGCTGTAACCGTGTAGTTCAGATAATGTGGTTGACAGTTAAAAAATAATTATATAGTTAGAGAATCTTACTAAATACGCACCATAACTCAAATTACAGAAATGTGTACTCGAAACAAACGTAAGTTTTGATGAATACGTAAAAGAGTATTTATTCACTTACGAATGACGAAGGTTGACAAAAACAAACGCTTGTTCACATGCGTCAAATGCCAACTGGAAGAGTACAGGCAAACAGTGTAAAACATCCGATAGAGACCGAGTGGGGCAGCGAGTCACGCAGACTGACACGAGTTTCCGCCGGATTTTGCGGATTGCGGATCCGCTTAATTTTGTGCGGGATCCACCAGACTGTCTAATGATGCGGGATCCCGCGGGATTGCGGGATCCCGCTTTGCTGGATTGCAATCCCTAGTACTGACACTGAATTCCAGAAGTTGAAAATGATATGGAACGAAAAGTAATTCACTATTATGCCAGAATAATGGAAGCTCAAGATGTAATTTAGAATCTATATAATTTTCAGCGCTGTTCAGAAGAATAAATTGTATGATACACAAGGGTTCAACAGCTTCTTTCTCTTTATTTAAGAGATGTAGTAGTATTCTGCGGTAAATTGCTGTAGTAATTTACCGCCAGAATATTACTTCACTGCTGAAGACAGCGAAAGAAGCAGTTGAAAGTTTGTGTACAACAGAATTGATGCTGCTGAAAAACCATGAAAACTATGTAGAAGCGACTTACCGGGTAATACTAAATTCTCTAAGCAATTTTAATTCTGAAACAGTGGGTGCAATTTAAGTCGAGAGATGGCTCAACATTAGTTAATACACCGAGCGTGGTGGGTGAGTGGTTAACGCTCTGGCCTCGCATTCGGGAGGACGCCGGTTCGAATCCCCGTGCGGGCATCCAGATTTAGGTTTTACACGGTTTTCCAAAATCACTCCAGACGAATGCCGGGATGCTTCCTTCAAAAAGGCCATGGTCGAATTCCTTCCCTTTCCTTGTGCCTAGTCCTTTCTCGCCTCTAATTACCTCGACGTCGACGAGGCGTAATGCCATAAGTAAAAAATAATAAAATGAAAATAGTTAATACCATATTATACCTATATCTGAAACTTAAAAATTTTGGCTTCTGTGGAACAGGCAAAGTTACTGTATACGAAAACTAGCATATACAAAAACGAAATTGCTAAGTATTTTCGAAAAGTAGTCATTGCCCTGGCCCTCCCCATTTCCTGGAGTCTTAGTAAAAGAACAGCTGATTACAAATAACGAGCCATTGGTGATGTTGGCCTTACTGATATTCTGTACTTTGCTGGTATTTTAACCAGCAGGTATTGCTGTTTGTACGAGAAATGTTTCCTCTATAGGAGGTGGAGGTGGAATACATACAACAGGTTTTTGCAACGTGGTTTGTTGTACAGAAAGGAGCACTTAAGCCGTTTCCTATAACGCGCAAGAAGGTAGACGTGTGCTAGGAAGGTAATGGTATGCTAATATCTGTTTTGAGAGGAGTAAAGAGAAATTTTAGAAGAAGATCCAGACAAGATCTCAAAACTCAGTAAACTCAGTAAAATGTCTACTTGTTGAGATGTTTTTTGACGAGTTGTTCCATGGGAGATTTGTTCCTGGACCAACCAGGGTATGAGGACTACCGCTCAGCATTGGGTTATACGTTTTTGTACAAATAATAATTTTATACTACGCCAACGGAATATAATTTTTTTCTTTTTATTTTCTTCGGTACGCGTACTATCCCATTTTCATGAGTATCTTCAGCGGTTATATATGTGGCATTGGAACACGTTGTTAGCCACATTTAGTTACGAAAACAATATTAAAAACAATTAGTATAATTTTTACTTGCAGTTATAGCTATTTCATATTTGTTCCATGACCATGATTTAAAAAAAAAAAGTTTGCTATTTGACTGTAATTTTCAGAACAACATACGAGTATGAGAAGTTTATTCGATACACTGTTCGGCTTGGATTGAGGCTTACGATTTGATGTTTCATGTCAATTTAGGTTAAATACATGTTGAGTATTTTCAATTTCTGGTGCATTTATTTCGTAGCTTACTTTCATGTTGCTTCTTGAGATGACCTTTAGTATTCTGCAACCAGTTTCATACATGTACAGTACATATATTAAGTAGTGAATTGATCTATACCCTGTTCATTCCTTACTGGCGGCTCAAGGTTATCTTCCTCTGGCTCTGCTCTTCACTTCACCATCTCCCTTCCTGCCTCTGCGAGCTGTGTCCGCGAAGGCGAGCGCCAAATTTCTCATTTGCTTGTAGATTTTAGGGGAAGCGAAATAGGGATAGAGTAAACTAACCCTGGCATGCCTCTGTTAACTGAACGGACTATAATGAACATACATTTAAGAATATTAACAGATATATTTGAAACATTTGAAAATCCTAAGGAATTACAAAAGTTGTACAGTTGATTGGTACGTTTTTAAAATGCATTGAGTTTACTAACTTGCTATGTTTCTCCATCTGCACAATCTTGTTTATTTAATTTTTCACCCATCATGTTGGTACAGTTCAGTAGAATATAGACTACTGGTGATCGCCCAGCTATCGAAATTCGACCGTAATTCATTAAGTTGTTTAGTTTCTATCATGAAAGAGTAATAATCTAGTAATTCTCTGCATTACCTATAAATTTAAAACGATACACACCACGCGTGACTGTATGCTAAATTTGAGCTTCTAATCTAACTAGCAAATGATGAAATGTATTTATCGATGGTTCATTTGAATTCAAAATATTCATTTTGACTTAAGGTCGGAAAACTGCTTTAACTTTATGAAACATGCACATTTAAATGTATCTATCAATATAATTTCGTCATTTTGTGTGTTCGCTATTTAAATTTGGTCTATTATCATTTTGATTTCACGCAAATAAGTATTCCTTATTTCTTGTCTCTCTCTCTCTCTCTCTCTCTCTCTCTCCAATGAAATTAAAAAATCAAAAGACACTTAACCAAAGTTCAACATTTTGAATAATCAAATGACCATATAGTATCTGGCAGAATCGCTTCATTATTTTTCGAAGTATTCCATTCATAACTTCAAACATTAATCTCTACTTTATCCGAGTCTTTCGTTTTACAAAAGACCACAGAGTGTCTCAATGCGGGGAATTCACGTAAGAACGTTGGCTCCGATCCTACTTCACGCACACACACACACACACGTTCGCAAATTAATTTTAATTTAATAATCTATTTGCAACATGTATGAACTATGGTTATTATATTTTTGGGTGGGGGTGGGGCATTCTCCACCAGTGTAAAAACTGTTACTGACCTGTTGAAATTTTGATTAACTGCTTTCTTATAGTGGCCTCTTCACGTTTAGCACTCTCCTTTTCCGGAAAAGTCGCCACGAATTAAATTAAAAATGCCGAAATATGGGATGTTCCGCTACCGCGAAATGTTAGCAGCACTGTAAAAATGCCACAAAAATTATCGGTACAGGGATCATATTAACCTAAATAGGTTCGTTTTGTCATAGTGATCATGTTTAGGTTGAAATTCGGCCTGGACCAAGAGTAAAATGTTTACGGGAAATTCATTCAGCGGCAGGCCATGTCGCAAACCAGAAACAAACTGCGCATTTGTTTACAACTGAAGTAATCGATTATTTCTGACTGCTTATATCGATTCCAAGATGATGAGCTTTATAATACTGCATTTCGGATAAAAATTTTGTATCTGTTAATTTTATGCGACGTAGTAGTAGACTTCCTGTTCTCCACGTTCAGCTAGTTTCGCTGAGAAGTTTGTGGCTCAATTAACTTTATCGTTATTCGAGTTACAAATGGAAAGTATTGCTCCTTTTTTTTCTCTTTCATTTTCTATTTTCCAAATTTTATTTCTGTAGTTTTAGTTTTAGTTTACATTACTTTCATTTATACGTCCGTTCTCCGTCATCCTAGTATCAGCTTTTATCAATCTAAAATCTGTGATACATTACTTCTTTTACGGCCCCATAATATTAATTTTTATTTATACACTTAAAAACTGTGATCCTTTTGTGGAAAATCACTGAAAATTTCACGAAATAATCCTACAATTCAGTAATTCTTTAGAGTTTCCAGATGTTTCAAATATACCTTAATATTCTTGAACATTTATTCATAAAATTATTAATACTACTAATAATTTCTATTATATATTGCTCAAAATATTTGCTCAATATCAAGAATCAATAAACATAAATTTTCTGCAATAGTGAAGCTACGATGCTAACTGTCAACATCCATTTAGTTAATGGATTCTTGAGTTTGCTGAAGTCAATTTCACAAGATGCAGCGAAATGTGTTTGAAATAAAAATGAATGAGTGAACCATAACATGGAATAAGTAATGTGATATTTTTCCGACCCACTGACAGTTAAGATCTTTCAGCGGGTGGCTGGAATAGCTTTAAAACATTCACAAAAAAAAGGAAAAATACGTCCCCAGCAGCTGCGACAGATAAACAGATGCCATTCATCTACACCAATTATCTTAAAATAACGTTAACAGCCTCTTTCACTCCAGGTTTTCCCCTTCGCTCCACAGAGGCGAGGAAAAAAAAAACCACGGAAAGCAGAATGAATTGAGTAATATTTCCTCTCACTCATCCGTGGCTAGCCTGTTTTCTTTAAAGTAAAAAAAGTATTACATTTTATTTTCATTTATTTAAGTGGATTAATAACGTCCATGTGAAAATTAATTGCAATTCCATTCATTTTGTTCAGTGATTCTACATTATTTCAGATGACTATTGTCGCCGAATATGGCGGTGACAATTTTTGAAAAGGCACAGCGGTGTTACTCCTGGTGTGGGGAGCCGTCGGGTATGACTTCAAATAACAACTGATAGTGGCTGAGGGAATTCTAACAGCTCACCGAGCGTGGTGGTGTAACGGATAGCGTTCTGGCCTCGCATTCGGGAGGACGGCGGTTCGAATCCCCGTCCGGGCATCCAGATTTGGGTTTTCCATGGTTTACCCAAATCACTCCAGGCGAATGCCGGGATGCTTCCTTCAAAAGGCCATGGCCGAATTCCTTCCCATTCCTTGCCCCCATCCTTTCCCGTCTCTAAAGACCACGTTGTTAAAAAGGGACGTTAAACTGTTACAAAAAAAAAAAAAAAATCTAACAGCTCACCGTGCGACTTCATGTGTTACTTCTCACGTGACAGTATCATGATTCCATATTTCAACAGGACAATGTTCGAACAGACACGCCATATGTTTCTATCAACTGTCTGCGTGATGTTGTGGTACTCCCGTGTGCAGCAAGATTCCCAGATCTGTCCACGATAGAACATGTACGGGAGCTGCTCCGACCCCAACTCCGTCACAGTGTCATTAACCACGATATCAAGGACCAGTTACAAAGTTACAACAGTGGTGGGTCAGCTAGCCTCAGGGGAAGATACATCGGCTTTATGACACGTTCTCAAACGAATCAGTGTATGTATCCGAACCATAGGAAGTATAACGTCATACTGGTAAGCGGGTTCGTACTGACAAGTTCGTTGTAAATTTGACAAGATTTTGTAATCATTGAAATAATATGAAGTTTCATTTCGTTTCCACCTTGCCTTCTGAGTCCTTCAAATTTTTTTTTTTTTTTTTTCGGCAGTATTTTTGTGTGTGTACAAGGGATATTATCAAAGACAGGTTATTAGAGTCAGAATACAATTGGGAGAAGTAACTGAATGTAAATCACTCCTGATCCTATTTATCTCGATGATCGGACCAGAGGTTGAAACTACATCGTCCCGTTAGCCAGTTTCGAACATTAACCACTGTGACAAGTCAACTAAATATGTTTTCGCATTGTTACAGTCTCACTAATCATACATGAATGTCATTTGTATAGGATAATTTTCAGCACATCTTTATGATCTTTTAAGGGGGTAGGTAAACCTAACACATACAAATATTTGATAAAGTTGAGATGTCATTTTCTCCAAATCTATTTAAATTTGAGGGTTCAAATTTCATAGCTCCATAGAACTGTTATAGCTAGATAAAAAAATTGATTTTTAAAATAAAAATATTGTTTAACAATAGGATAATGTACCATCCTAATTGAAAGTGAAAAATATATTGTTGTAAAGGGTTTTAAAGATAAAAGGCATAGTATTTGAAATTTTTCAGAAATGTTCTTTTAATATTGTAAACTAATATCAAGGCAACAAGTTGAACCTATAATATAACATATTTAACTCTATATTTTTTATTAATAATTTTTTTTGTCAAGAAATTAAAATTTTTGCTTTTTTTTGCTTAAATAAAAAGGCATATTTTCCATTTGGGAAAAGCTGCATAAACAATAATGGTTCAGACTGTAGTAAGTAAAACATGTCCTGCAAATTTGAAAAAGATCTATGCATATGGAAAAATGTTATCTTTAAAACCATTTGGATCACCTTCAAGTGCAGTAAGATTTAAATGGCTGTCAATCGTGCAGGGCATTGCTTAATCACACATAATTTCCACACTGTTGAAGATATTGAAATAATTTTTTCACTAAAATGAAGCCAAAACTATAAACTGTTATTGTGAATAATAAAACAAAAATCATTTATTTGAAACCTGATAAGTGTACCTACCCCCTTAAGGCACTAGTAACCAAGATGTCCACATGAATAAAAACAACTGCTGCATATGAATATCTTTTGTGTTTCGTAGTTTGTAGAAAGCATCATCGTTTATCGTAGAGAGGGAAAATATTTCATAGAACAAAAGCTCTGTTTCGTGGTCTTAAGTGTTATGGCTTTTCTTAGGTCTGTGTGTTAACCCCGTTGGTTCCGTAACTGCATCAATATGAAGATAAGAGTACGTTGTCTCTATGATGCAAGTTTTGCATCATATACAAACAGTACAAAGACTGAGGGAGATAAATAAGGAAGGTAATGCACTATTCACATTAAGGCTACACCTGCAATTTTAGAGTCGTGTCAATAAAGAGCCAGGAAGTCACAAGCTACTGTCGATTCAGAATTTTTTCAACTCATCACCAAATGGCTTATACACTCCTGGAAATTGAAATAAGAACACATTGACGCCGGTGTGTAAGACCCACCATACTTGCTCCGGACACTACGAGAGGGCTGTACAAGCAATGATCAAACGCACGGCATAGCGGACACACCAGGAACAGCAGTGTTGGCCGTCGAAGGGCGCTAGCTGCGCAGCGGTTGGACACCGCCGCAGTCAGTGTCAGCCAGTTTGCCGTGGCATACGGAGCTCCATCTCAGTCTTTAACACTGGTAGCATGCCGCGACAGAGTGTACGTGAACCGTATGTGCAGTTGACGGACTTTGAGCGAGGGCGTATAGTGGGCATGCGGGAGGCCGGGTGGACGTACCGCCGAATTGCTCAACATGTGGGGTGCGAGGTCTCCACAGTACATCGATGTTGTCGCCAGTGGTCGGCGGAAGGTGCACGTGCCCGTCGACCTGGGTCCGGACAGCAGCGACGCACGGACGCACGCCAAGCCCGTCGCATCCTACGCAGTGCCGTAGGGGACCGCACCGCCACTTCCCGGCAAATTAGGGACACTGTTGCTCCTGGGGTATCGGAGAGGACCATTCGCAACCGTCTCCATGAAGCTGGGCTACGGTCCCGCGCACCGTTAGGTCGTCTACCGCTCACGCCCCAACATCGTGCATTATTCTTGTTTTTTCTATTTTCATTGACCCTCGCCTCTCGTTTACTATGGTCAATGTGGTTGCACTTAAAAGAGAGAAATGACGAGAAAAGGAATAAGTCGTATCCTGTATAAAGCGAAGCATTCCCGTCGTCATTTCGAACTTGTAACATGACGCGCTGTCGCCACGTTACAAGGTGCATTTTTATTAAATATGTAATAATATAAGAGTAATTTACATAAATCTTGGGCGACCACCTAAATAGATTTTTGTTGTAATTTTATAAAGTACGCAAGATTCCAAGTGAGGACTGTAGTGAAATGGTGAACATACAGTGTATCTTGGTAAAGCGATATTAAAGAATTATTGAGCTATGTAGGCTTGAAGCTAATCTTGGTCTTCCCGAATCATGGCGACAGGACGTCGCGGATTTGGGGTTGCCGGACCACACACTCTGCTCCCTGGGGATGGGTCACTCACCTGGCGGGAAAAGCCTGCCGCCCGATATCCGAATGGGCTCTCACCCCGGCGAACTTAGCCGAATATGTCCGACCTCTGTTAGATACTCTAGGCAAATCACATATCGGGGATATCACGTGACATTAGGTGCCGACCTGAAGATCCAATCCAAATGAGCGTATAACTTAAAATCCTGGGATTTCTGTTATATGTGAGCTTCGAGACTACAAAGGGCGGAGCGAGAAGTTTCCTCGTGGGAGAGAAGAGCGACGAGCTTCACTTCGATCTTCGAGTCCAAGATATGCGAGCCTAGTCTGAGGTGGACTTGGAAATTTGGCTTCTCTCGCCAACTGCCGTTGCACGATTTCTGGTTGCCAGCTTGCCTTGCTGGAGCAAGCTTATCACAGCAACACAGCCGGTAATGCGATGATGCGCATTGTCAGACCAGAGATGCCTGTAGCCGACTTGTGAGATAATCTCACATATCGTCGATCCGCTCCAGTCATCGCAGACATCAGACGCAGAACTACAATGGTAACTTATTACGACCAAGCCATCTGAGTGTGCATTCCGTGAAACAGAACCCGTAAACGACTTTGAGAGGATAGATCCATGTTCTCACTTTGTAATTGTAAAAACCCCTGAGCTAGCGGCATAATTTGCCAGAACTAGTTTTTTTCGAATGATATATTGTTCATTCTGGCGCCCATGATTGTCTTTTTAACTGTAAAGTCACAGTATTATGATGCCTTTGTCTGAGGTCGTCATAACTTGTATTTTTCATTGTTTCCAGTTGTTATTATTTCTTGCATTTTGATTCTGAGATATATTTAAAAGTAAATATACAATTGTCTGCTTGCTCATGACGGCTAATTGTACCTCTGAGCGTTGCTTTTATGATTTTGCCAATTTGTGTTAATGTTAACGGTAAATTCGCTCAGACTTGTAATCGCCAGTGATAAGAAAATAAATGTCATATTGTGAAAATTTTTCCTAAATTCCAACTAACGTCGAGATTCTTGCAAAATTAATAAATTTTCACTCCTTCATAAAAATTAAAATTAAAAATCCACAATTATTAATCATAAGGTATGAAAGATAATTGTAACATAGTTTGCCCAGTAAGGCACCCACTACAAACTGGTTCCTGAAATCATCAAGAACAGAAATCTCCAATGTCATACAGAGAGTTGGATTCAGTTACTCCAAAATCCCAATACTAAAAACTAATTTTCATTCACCACATTGTATTAGTCACGTAGAGTATTTGAAATAATACAGTACTGAACATTTATTTCCCATATTCTCGGCTTCAAAGTTATTTCTCGTAGCTAATTCCAACAGTACTGATTTTTAACGTATGAGGAGGAAAAAACCTTTTGCTTAATATCAAGTAAGAAGAACCTTTTACTGCACAAATTGTAGCTCGCAGAATCAGCCATGATGTAGTGTTGAATAAGACGTCAATAGCAAACTGTGCAGTTGTGAAGACTTATCACCAGATATACTTGTTTTATGAGTGGAGACTTTCCCGGCGTATCGATACAACAAAATCTTCTCGGGTGTCCCGCCGGATGGTGGTTTAAAAAAAAGACGTTTCGACAGCTGACTCTGCTGTCTTCATCAGGTATCTGGCAGTTGTTCTCAGCTGACTGTCTCTGCCTCGACTGTCGAAACGTCGTGTTTTTAAACCACCATCCGGCGGGACACCCGAGAAGATTTTGTTGCATACATGTTTTAGTTGTGGATAAACTGTAACGTTCGGGCCAGTCACGGTTTTCCATAACCTGTTTTCCATTTCTCCAGAAATCAATCCAGCTGGGATGGTTCCTTCAAAAGACGTGGTTTAGCCACATTTCTCTCTTGACTCTAAAGACCTCAACATATACGCACCTTAAACTAAAAGAAAGAAACCAACACAAAACTAGTTATTACCAATTATGATACCAGCTCATCCCCACTACCAAAATTTAGCTGTCGAATATCATGTAACCACAAGACTAGTTGTCAACTATACGCCAATAAATGAAAAAATCGTTTTGAAACAATGACGTACAGGTATAGCCTAAATTGATCTCGTATATGTCTGGGAAAGTAATTGAAGAATCATATTACCAGAACACGTGCTCTCCATCGATTTATCAGAAGTCCAAACGTTCAAACCTTACGCAATTCTATACGAAATTACTAGCTGTCCACTAAAAATGCAGTCATTTTTCAGAATCAACTAAGTCTGTCAGGAAAGTATTACAGTGACTTATTTTAGGACACGAGTCGGTAGTTAACACACACTTCATCATTCCCTGGAGACTTCATGGACTGAAATAGATAACGATTCGGAGCACGCTTCGTTTGTAATAGTAGTACGTGACAGACGACAACAGTCGGAACTTAGAGATGCATGCTGCGTTGTATTTATATCAGTGAAGGGGTCACGCCCAGAATAACACTGTCTCCTGCATTGGAACTCTCATCTTGTATGGAGCAGATCAAGTGTGTTCCGGTGCAACTGAGAATCGTAACATGAAACTACTCAACAGGTAACAACCCTCAAACTACCCGAGTGTAATAACCATTGAAAATCAGATATAGTCGATATAAATATCATCTCTTAGTATCTCGTAACATCAGAAATTTTCTGCTAAGACGTCAAAGCGCGCCCAAGGTATTGCTTAAATGTTAGTATTGACCTGGTGCTTCGTGCGTGGAACTTGGTGTGTAGAAAACGCTTTACGTTTTTTGTTTTTACCGTACCAAATATAACGTGGAGAAACAAAAAGAAATGTAAATGTCATCTAAGAGATTTTCTACCTGTTAGTTACGGTTTTCATACTGATGGCTCAAGATTTTCGTTCTGTTTTATTTATATTTTAAATAGTATATTTAAGATAGTTAAGAAACTATATCGTTAATTGCTCAAAATTCTACATAAAAATTATCAATATTAATAGGTAGAGGTAATTATTGTACACTAATATTATCTTAATACACTTTGAAATGTAGCCAAAAGCTTTCAAATCATATCGGTCAGTTAGTTTTGTGTGTCGTGTGTAATACAGAATCTTAATAACAGTTAGTGCAAGTAGTAAATTAAATTTTCAAATACCGAAAAATTGTAATGAACGAAATTCCGGGGAGAGATTTTAGGTCAACACTTTCAAACAATGCTTCAGTCTATGAATAGTTGCACAATATCAGGCAGAAATTGTTTTATGAATCTTTGGCACCTATTCGCTCAGGACACGTAACCATTACGGTAAAATAAATATCACAATTTCGTATAGATTGTTTTTTTTTTTTTTTTTTTTTTTTTTTTTTTTGCTTATGGCATTACGCCTTGTCTACGTTGAGGCATTAGAGGCGGGAAAGGACTGGGGACAAAGAACGGGAAGTAATTCGGCCTTTTCCTTTGAATGAAGCATTCGTCTGGAGTGATTTGGGGACGTATAGTTGAAAGCGATAAATTAGATTTGTTTAAAGATGGCATATTGAAATAACACAATCTTTGCCGGCTTTCCGTTCAAGTTAAGTAATCTTTACACTAAAGAAAAATAATCATTATTTCCTCTAGTTAAAGGCTACAGATTTGATCTTTTGCCTGTCGGCCAGGGAAGTTCTCGATGATTTTTCGTCCATTTTTGAATTATCATCATTAATATACTAACATTTGAAATAGTAAGAATTACGTAATGAATCAATGAAGTGAGATATTTGCGTTGTTTACGTATAGATTCCTCATTAACTTCTCGACTCTACTTACAGAAAATGTTTTTTGACTAAATTATTATTTTAATTATAATGTACTGTGTTTCAACAAAGTGAAGAAATAAATAACCAAATTCAAAAATCATTACCAAAACAGAATCCAAAGACTGGAAGTGATGTCTGTAGTGAGTGCCTCTTTAAAGCTCAAAGATGTTTACTGTAAAATATATATATATATATATATATATATTTCTTATTATGTTCGATTAAACTATTCCGTTTATTTAATTTACTACGTGGAAACTGAAAAATAAATAAACGAAGTAAAAAAATAAATAAATAAAAAAGAAACCAAGTAGTTATTGAGTGATCTTTCGTGGGTAACTTATGTATAAAGGAGTGCCCACGTCAAATACAGAGTGATCCGTGTCGCCTATCTCTCCCATCTATAAATGATTATAATTTCTTGCTCCGTTCCCCGAACACGTATAATCATAAGACATATCACAGATTTTAAGCTTTGAAAATATGATAAATCCATACAAATTAATGATGTAGTTTTTGCATGATGCTTATTTAAACCCTCAGAGGCAACTAACTTTTAGGTTTATCGTCCATTTAGGATCTCTATATTTTTTCCTTCGGCTTGTAATAAATTATAATAATCGAATATCTAAATTTTTTTACGAATAACAGCATTGAGAATTAATAAACAAAAACTGTTTCAGAACAGAATATAAGTAATCGACATACATATTTAATCTATAATTTATCAACATTGAAATGAATCAGATCTAATCATGCACTACTCACAGGATACCTTCGACTTCGCTAAATTAAATTGGACTAAACATTTAAAATGCGAAAAGGCTAGTGCCATATGGAATATTTTTTTTATTGCTTACCTTGCCGACGTTAAAGAAAAACAAAAGGAAAGTTATCATTATGTTCATTTTTGTTGAAATGTGTGAGTTGGTTTTTTCTTCACCCCAGCTAAAAAGAAAAACGAATTTTGTCTCGGTATTATTAGATTTATGGCAAAGATTGGTGTAAAAGGTAGCCTATATATAAGTCAATGACTATGTGCTGAAACCTGTTCGTTATTTTCTTCGTCATGTGCAGACAGTTTGACGAGGAAAATTCAAAATTTTATGGTTTTTACATATCTAACACCAGTACGGACAAAACCTTAATAGAATTTTATTATTTGTAGAGGTACTGCCTGCTGTCCACCTACCAATGTACTACGAGGAAAAAAATAAGTGCCGGCTACAGTGTACACGGCAACATTCAAACAATATCATTTTGTCCTCTAAAAAATATAGTATTTCTGATAAGTTTACATGTTAAGCGATTTTTCTAAAAATCAAGCCTATTTAAATGTCAGGCAGGACCTGTAAATAGATTTGGGTCGTTCTTCCCTTCAAAAGTTCCCACACAGTGATCCTATTACTCAATCTGACAGGATCGTTTGTCTTGAAAACGTATTTTCATAAATTTTGTGTTTCAAATAAAAAACTATTTGTTTTTACAACTTTTATCTTCATTAACTACTATTGTTCTAAGATCTATGACTTTCAATCTTTTTTTTTTTCATCTTTTTAGTCAGTAAGCTATGCATGAAGTGCAAAACAAAAAGTTAACGCAGTAGTTTGAAATTTAATATATTAATATTATTTATATTATATTATTTCTCTTCCCTCCTGGTGGCTCAATTGAAGTAATAAATATACCATCGCGTGTGTTAGGAAACCGTCATCCAGCCAATCCAGTTTAATGAGATTGCATGGGACTGATGTCCAAAATTAGGCTCGTACATTCATCTTATTTACTATCTTATGTCAGTGCGAAGAAATATCTTTCTAAATCTGTTCAGTTTTTTTATATGCCGTTTTACTATTTGAGTTTAATTACGTGGAGATATCGATTTCATCAGTGTACCTGAATATTTAGACTCCACTATTAACATTTTTCAGACGGTTAATGATTCACTGTTCCACCTTGATCCACAATAATATGGAATGTTATTTCAGTACATTCAGTATTTTCATCCAAACAACTCATATTTTGAGGCAATCGCGATTTCAGATTACTGGTAACGTGACAAAACTACATATATAAACCTATAAGGAGGCTGTATCCGTTTTATTTTTACCGCTTTAGGGAAAAAACTACGAACTTCCCTACAGATATAACATCAGTGGTCTCCTTACTGTGGTGATTTTCATTCAGTCTTGCTGTCATGAATCTACCCGTAGGCTAACTGAATTTCGTTTCAGATTCCGAATACAATCACGTCATCAGAAAACAACATTCCGACCTTGTTTAGTTCCAGCCAACGATGGCAGCGCTGCAGGGGTCACCGGTTCGAGTCCAGCCTCAGGTATTGTTGGTTTCAATTAAATGTTGCGTTGTCTGTACTTCATAAAACAAATATAATATGGAAATTCAGCATACAAACGTGAAAATGATCACTACACTATGTATATGTGTAAAGCCTCATAGCCAAATGCTATTATTTTATTATTTTTTCCTAACTTAGCTTCCCCTTTTAGTGTAATTGCAATGGACTGCTTGCTACGGTGGCAATTTCCCTACATGCCCATATTTCCCTTTCCCTTTTCCTACCAACTTTTTTCCTCTACTAATTTCATATTTAAATTCATTCAGCCTTTTTGGTAAATTATTCATCATTTCTCTTGGTAATTTGTTCCAATCCTGACATCCTTAGCTACGAAAGAAAATCTTCCTTGTGCCTGAAATCGAGTGCCAGTTTGTGGTCATGGCCATCTTTTCCTTTCCATGCACTACTTCTAATTCTTCCACCAATATCTTTCCACCTCTCATCACCAATATACTCCTTATACACTCCCACGATTCTCATCACCCTCCACCTATCTACCAATGAATCATATTTCAGATCTTTATCATATCACTTATTGATTGTGTTCTATTGTAATTTCCAGAGACAAATCTAGCAGCCCATCTTTGCACCCCCTCCAACTCATGTATTTGATGCCCAAAATGTGTGTCCCATACAGCACTACCGTATTCAAGCAATAGTCTGATAACTGCTTTTTAACCGACTTAAAAAAAGGAGGAGGTTCTCAATTCTTCTGAATTTTTTTTTTTTTTTTTATGTATGTTCAGCGATATCTTCGCCAATTTTGAACCGATTTAAATGAAATTTTTATAGTGGATAGAGTATACCTCCAAAGTGGTCCCATATGAATTTTATTAAGAAACCACCCCTTCTACCCCATTACACCCCTTAATTTTTATACAAACCCACACTTTTTATCCGATTTTGATGGAACTTTGGAAATGTATATTAAAAAACAAACAGAAAAATACTGTCAACTTTTGGTTTAAAAAAACCGAACCCCTCTCCCCCTATCCACCCCTTAATTTTTGCCAAAGTTCTTTATACAAAGCTAAAGTCGACACCATTTAACTGATCTCCATTAAAGTTGGCATGTACATGTAATTTTTCATGGAAAAGGTTATGACCCAAAAAAATAAAACAACACCCCTCTCTCCCTTTACACCCCTTAATTATTATACAAACCCACATTTTTATCCGATTTCAATGGAACTTTAGAAATGTATAGTTAAAAATAAAGAGAAAAATGCTGTCAACATTTGGTTTGAAAAAACTGAGCCCCTCTCAGCCTATCCACCCCTTAATTTTTGCCAATGTTCTTTATAAAAAACTATAGTCGACATCATTTAACTGATCTCCATTGAAGTTGTCATATACATGTAATATTTCATGGAGAAGATTTCTGACCAAAAAATAAATAAAAGCCACCCCATGTTCCCCTTTACACCCCTTAATTTTATAGAAACCTATATTTCATATCTGATTTTGATTGAACTTTGTCAATGTATACTTTCAAACAAACAGAAAAATCTTGTCAACATTTGGTCTGCCAAAGCTCAACCCCTCTCTTTCCTACCAACCCCTTAATTTTTGTTAATGTTTTTTCTTATATATATAAAAAGCTATATTCGCCACCATTTGACCTATTATCATGAAAGTTGGCGCTTATATGTATTTTTTCACGAGGAAGGTTTCTGACCAAAAAATATAAAAACCACCCCCCAATCCTCATTAAACCGTTTAATTTTTATACAAACCCACAGTTTTTATCCAGTTTAGATAGAACTTAGCAAACTTTTACTCTTAAACAAAGAGAAACATAATTTCAGCTTTTGGTTTGCAAAAACTGAACCCCTTCCCCCATTTTCGCCCCTTCACTTTTGTCAATTTTCTTTTTGATAAGCTATAGTTGACACCATTTGACCGATCTTTATGAGAGTTGGCACATATATGTATTTTTTTATGGAGAAGATTTCTGACCAAAAATGAAATAAACTACCCTAGCTCCCCGTTTACATCCCTTAATGTTTGTACAAACCCATATTTTAATCCAATTTCGGTGGAACTTAGCATGTGTATACTTTAAAGCAAATAGACAAAGAAACATACTACTCACATTACTTTGACAAAAACACAAACCCTATTCCCCTTTCTACCCCTTTAATTACTGTTAATGTTCACTATATAAAGCTACCATTTCTACCTGATTTTGAAGGAAGTATGCACATGTATACTTCAAAACAAACAGAAAAATACTGTCTGCATTTGGTTTAGAGAAGCCAAACCTCTCTTCCCCTTTCCACCCCTTTAATCTACACAAAGCACAGTTTCTATCTGATTCTGAAGAAAATTTGCACACGTATACTTTAAAAAATACATAACAATTGTGTTTAAATTAGGTTGAAGAAGCCCAACCCCTCTTCCCTTCTACCCCCACCCCACCTAATTTCCAATGTTCTTTATAGATACCTACCGTTTTTATCAGATTTCGATGGAACACTGCAAATGTATACTTAAGAACAATGAGAAACATTCTGTTTACAAAACCCAACCGCTCACTCCCTTAAACATTTAATTTTTATAAATGTTCTTTACACAAAGCTACAGTTTTTATCTGGTTTCGATGGAACTTTGCACATGTATACTTTAAAACAAAGAGAAAAATGCTGTCCACACTACCTTAACAAAAATCAAACTACTCTTCACCTCCACACCCCCTAATTATTTTTTTATACACACCTAAAACTTTTATGTGATATCAATAGAAATTTACAAATGTATACTTTAAATCAATCAGAAAAGACAGTCTACATTTGGTATACAAAAGCCCAATCCCTCTTCTCCTATACCCCCATCGTTTATAATTTCCAATGTTCTTTACAAAATCCACAGTTTTAAGTACCGTCAAAATCAATTAAGCTATTTTTAAGTTATTGCAGAATATTTATAAAAGGTATGTGTCCTAATGTCTCAACATGTACTTCAGATTTCAGCTTTTACGCTGTGAAAACCAATTAAATATCTATATTTTCTGTGTGATGCTGGAACGAACAGATATATTCCAGAGACAGATTTGTGTATGTAGTATGTATTAATGTCCAGATGTTATATGTTTCGATTATCGAGCAGCTTTATGATTAGAACGAAACACAGCCTGGATCAAAATGTAAACTAACATTCCTTAACACAGCATCCAATTCTCCCCATTCTGAAAGTTGTTGTAAAGACAGATTTTTTTAAAAGCTTTCGCTTTAACCACTGAGCTACCAGGAAGTTCACAAAATGAGAACTGCTGCGGCATATTTAAATACAAATTAACTATAATACCACTAAAAATTTAAAAATTAAATAATTGAATTCTTTAAAAAACATAAAAACCGCCTTCAAAAAATGATACAAAAAATTTTAAAATAACTTTATACAATGCTTAGAAGAAAGTAAATCTAAATGGACAATATTTTACATTACTGTTATTGAAATTTTTACAATAATTAGTTATTTTTGGGTCGGTGCCAGCCAAAACAATAAAATTAAAAACAATAATAAATAACAATTATACATAAAAAATCATGTTACTACTTACCTACAATTAATTCTAGAAACATGTTTCAACAAAACAAACATTTAGATGATACACCGATATTATACTAACTATAAAGTATATACTGCATGATGCAGCCTACCAACTGACACTATAGCGCCAGAGATATGCCTGGATGACTAATGAGGCCGAGCCACAGATAACATGCCATTAATTTCTTTCCCTAAGCTGTCTCTCGCAATAAAACTATCTTCCTCACGACATAAATATTTGGAATTTTTGTTCGTTACTCTCGGTTCACCTCGAACACCAAAAAAGTTCAGTAATTCGATCTGACAGCTGGCACCGACTCCAAAAATAACTAATTAATGTAAAAACTTCAATAACAGTAATGTAAAATATTGTCCATTTAGATTTACTTTCTTCTAAGCATTGTATAAAGTTATTATAAAATTTTTAGTATCATTTTTTGAAGGCGGTTTTTATGTTTTTTAAACAATTATTTTATCTAGTAGATTCTCTCATCACTCTCTCCAACAAGTGAAGGATTTTGAAACCTTTTCCTACTACCTAACCAACGTGTCTTGCCCAGTTGAGTTCGTTATCAAATGTTATCCGAGGTCTTTCCCCACCTTATAACTATAATCAGTATTCAAATGTAATGCTGAAAATTAAATGTGTACAGACAAAGTACGAAATGAACGAGTTTTGGAAATGATTGGTGAGATAAGAAGTTTGTGGAAGAGACAGGCTGGTAGGTCATATTTTGAGACATGCTGAATTGGTTAATCTGTTAGAGCAGGGAACAGTCGAAGGTAAGAACTGTAGAGGAAGACAGAGATTAGAATATATGAAGCAGATAATTGAGGGCGTGGGTTGTAAGAGATATGTAAACATGAAGAGGTTAGCGTAAGATAGGAAGAGATGGAGAATTACATCAAACCAGTCGAAAGACTGACGACAGCAAAAAAAACTATAATCAGTCTTTAGTTTTTTATTTGTGTACCTAACATGCTGACCTGTCTCTGCATTTATCTTCTGTTGATATTGCATTTTCTATAGTAACTTCTTGCTTACTGCCTTTTAAGAATTCTTCTAACAAATCTTCAAAACATTTTAGCATCTCATGATTTCTTGTTGGATAGCACACAATTTGATGACATTTATTGATTAAACCGCTTTCTGCTCGATGAGTCGTAAACGTTACAGTGGTAGTTTTAGTACCGAACACGTGTTAGCTGAGTGGCGGTGCCTGTTGTTGTCATGTCGTATCTGCTCGTTTTACGAGCACCAGTAAACGAACACAGGAACAATCCAGTTCTGACCGTCAACACACACACAATAGTGTCCTGCTATCAACGCTAAGGAGTAGAAAAACGCTCTGGAAATCGTCGTAGGTAACTTTCGTAACTAAGAGGGAGGGTCAAACTTTTTATCTACCACGAATTAAGTGTTTCTAGATTCTCCACGTCATTAGGCAAAGGACCTCACTAGAAGTACTAATGGAGTTTGTAATTATTTTTATAAGGACAATTTTAATTATTATGTGCTAACTTTAAGATGAAATATTGCTCAGCAAGAATAAATATGTAAACTCTATGATGATCACTGTTTTTTGGTCATGTTTCCGAGTTGCAAATAAACAAATGCTTTTGCTGGCAGACAGGTTTCGCTTTTTGATTGTCTCAATCTTCAGCCGCGTTCCCACGATCTCTTGTAACGGAGGCGAGACGCGACCTCATTAGCCGAAGTGTAGGGACGAGCACGCGCCGCAGGTTAGCCCTCGCTTACCTCGCCGCCACCTCCCCACCACGTTGCCTAGTGTCTTTTGGCACAGAGCACTTTACAGCAACAGAAGGAGTGCGCACCGCTGCTGCAAACCGATGGCAACAGCGCACCTCTACACACGCCTGTGATGTTTACCGACACAGCATGGGTAGCTGCGTCTCATCTCCGCAAGCTGAGGGCGGCCCTGTTCTCCATGGCGTGTTGTTGAGTATTCGTCCCGTCCCGCCTCCGTTACAAGAGCTCGTGGGAACGTGGCTTTAGATGTTAGAGGAATAGCACCTAAGAGATAAATGTGCTATTGAAGGTGGAGTACTTGTGATAAATATTGTAGTTGTTGTTTTTTTTTTTCAAAACAGAGGGAGGTTAACAACAATATAACTTTGATTCTTGTAGGACAAATTGTGGCAGAAAGAATCATGGTAATTAATGTTGGAAAGCGATGTCGTTGTTATGTTACGGTATGTTTTAGTGTATTTTTACGTCGTCTCAGAGGAGTTCAAGATTAATGTTAGTGTGGCAGAATATGTCGTAGGGGTAAGTAAGGGACAACAGATGATGATGTTCACTTAGACAAAAAGAAAAATACATTTCTTTATAAATGCATTGAAATTTCGTTCAAACATTGTATTAAGAATCATCTTTGGTTAGTACTTATTTCTGTTTCCAACTACTTAGTGCAGTTAACTGCTCAGTATCGATAGCAGAGGACCCCAACTAGACCCCAATTACATTGGCTATGCCTGCAGCGTGCTCGTATTACCGTATCGCCACTCTGTAATGGTAGCTCTAATCATTACGCAGTGCAATCGGAGGCTGTCAGTTTAACGCGGAGGCTATTATATCCCGTTGCAATGGCAGCCGTCGGTTAAGATTTAAGCCTGCCAGAACCTCAGTCCACAATTTGAGTATTGTGACATATCTGACCAATTGTGTTCCTCTGACACAAGAGAAACACTGACATTAACATATAGCATACACTGATGTGCCAAAACATTATGACCAGCCCCTTAACAGCCTTTGGTCTTTAGAATGAAATACTGAAGCGGTTTGGCGTGTAAATGATTCGACAAGTCATTGGTAGGTTTCCGGAGATATCTGGCACCAGATGTCTGCGCAAAGATCACGAAATCCCTTAAATTACGGGCCGGTGGTTTGTGAACATAGAGTTGGTGCCAGATAGCGTGCCAGATGTGTTCTTTAGGGTTGAGACCAGGCGAATTTGGAGGCTAACATCACCATAAGTTTATTAACATGCTCCTAGTACAAATGTAGCACGATTCTGGCATTGTGATACGGGTAGTTATCCAGCTGGAAGATGCCATCGCTGTAGATGAAGACATTAAGCACGAAGAAATCTAGTTGTTCACAGATATCATGGTGTCTTCGATTAGTGCCCCACGTACTAGGGAAGGCAAGGTGAATGTCCCCCATAGCGTCCATGAGGTGGTGCATGTTTGAGTAGACGTTTGCCTGGAAGACTACATAACAATCTACCTGGTGTATCAAGAAACGTGATTCATCCAACCAGACACACGTTTCCATTGATTCAAGGTGTAATTTCGATGATCTCGTGCCCACTGCAATCGTAATTGACGATCTTATTGGGTCAACATGGGAACACGTAAGGGATGTTTGCTGTGGAACTTCATGTTCAACTATATATGTGCTGAATGGTGTGCTCCGAAACCCTTGTGGCTGCACCAACATTGTACTCTGCCACAGATCTCCCCCTATCCTGCTTTACAGAGCGGGGAATCTTCTGAGCTCCACATTCTGTGATCAGGAGCGGATGATCACCACCTTGTTGCCTACAGCGTCCATCACTTTCCGTAGATGCTCACTTCAGTAGTACACTAATTTTTTTGCTTATGGCTTTACGCCTCGTCGACGGAGACGTCATTAAAGGAACTGGAGATAAGGAACGGGAAGGAATTCAGCCATGGACTTTTGAAGGAAGCATCCCGGCATTCGCCTGGACTGATTTGGGTAAAACATGGAAAACCCAAATCTGGATGCCCGGACGGGTATTCGAACCACCGTCCTCCCGAATGTGAGGCAAGAGCTCTAACCACTCACCCACTACGCTAGGTAGCACGAGAAAAGGCGACCACCCTCGCCGTTGCTGAGATTCTCGTTATCAGGAGCCGCACAGTGGTCTGAAATCCAGAAAAGCTGGCCAAAAGTCAAAAAAAAAAAGTTACTATTTAGGATCTTTCACTTTACTAGTTCCACAGAGCGGTATTTCTTTGATGTAAATCACGTGTCGGTTTCGCTTTGTGACTCATGCAGAAGGGCATATACTCGTTTGAAAGTGCCGACGCGACGTGGCGAGAACATCTGGCGAATTGTAGCTCATACCGAAGATAAGCGATTAGTTGGAAAGTAACCGGCGAAAATTTACAATTCTTTTAAATATAATAAGTAATTGTGTACAGAACGACTTGGTGTTGCGAACATTTGAATTCGCAAAATGGATTCACCCCCACAATCCAAGTAAAATAATAATCTACAGTAAACAAATTATTTAACTTTAAAGTTGAAAAAAGTTTGTGTGTTCTGTCGTGTTCGATCGAATCTCTTATGCCACCTTATAGCTTGTATTGTATTTGATATTTATTTAAAAAAATTGGCTGCTACTAGCTGCTATTCTGTTAATAATATAATTTTTTGTGTTAACATGCATAACGACAAAATTGTTGATCAGGTAAATAATTTAAGGTTTGCAGACGGCCTTGACTTTTCGTCGTATTTCGGTGATGCATTCAGGTTCCAGAGTATTTAAGGACTGGTTTATCAGAATGGAATTTAACAGAATCATTAATAAATCGATTAAAAAATTAAAATATTCTGAAAAGCTCATTGTATGGAAAAATCCGCGAGCTTCGTCTCCTCGATACTGTAGACCTATTCGTATTCAATTTTTAAATGAAAATGTCGAGAATACGTTAAAAGAAATTAAGTTTATACAAGACCAACAAAAAAAACTTGTCCCATATGAAACAGTTATTGACGGGAAATTGATAACTGTTGCTTACCAACTTGCGTTGAGCATGATTGATGGCAAAGTGTGTAATGCAATTACTGGAACATCTTCCTCTCTACGTTGTAATATTTGTGATGCAACGTCTAACAAATTTAACAATCTTGATGATATTTTAGAAAAACAAATCAAAGAGGAAAATTTGCAATATGGCATTTCATCATGCGTGGATACGATTTTTTTGAATGCTGCTTGCACATAGCATACAAATTTGACATACAAAAATGGAAGGCGCGTACACCTGAAGAAAAAGCATCAGTTGAATTGCGGAAAAAAAATATTCAAATAGGCTTTCGTAATCGACTGGGTCTAAACGTTGACCAACCAAAACAGGGATTTGGTAGCTCTAATGACGGAAATACAGCTCGACGTTTCTTCGTGAACTATGCTGTATCGTCATTGATAACTGGTGTCAATGAAGACTTGATCAAGCGGTTCTACATAATATTACAGGCAATTTCATCTGGTCACGACATTAATCTAGTTCGGTTTGAAGAATTTACAGTTACTACTGGTTGCAAATTCGTGGAGTTATACCCGTGGTTTTACATGCCAACATCCGTGCACAAAGTTCTCTTTCACGGTAAAGAAATTATTTCTTCTGCATTATTGCCAATAGGCCAAATGTCTGAAGATGCGCAAGAATCGTGCAATAAATATGTAAAAAGGTATCGGGAAGATTTCTCGCGAAAATGCAGCCGCCAAAAAACGATGGAGGATGTATTTTTGCGACTTTTGGTTTCCTCAGACCCCTTTATTACGAGCCTCAGGAAATTGCCACAAAAAAAGTTGAGATCGCTGTCAACAGAGACATTAGAGCTACTCAATCCGCCAGATACCGCGACACATTGATCTGATGTA
This sequence comes from Vandiemenella viatica, assembly GCA_031002005.1. Lineage (NCBI taxonomy): Eukaryota > Metazoa > Arthropoda > Insecta > Orthoptera > Morabidae > Vandiemenella > Vandiemenella viatica. The sequence goes on along the minus strand of JARYHS010013631.1, from coordinate 151,222,019 downwards.
ACAGATTCTGTGACGGATGAGTTGTGTTTCCGATAGCGAATAAAATGTACCTTGTTATTTATTAAACAATCGAATTTTTGTACAAACAAAAAATGTTTTATAAGTAAAATTGTATAAAACAATTTTTCTTTTTTCTTCAACAATACAATTTTAGACATTTTTAATAAAACATTATCAATAAGCAATTTTGTTTTTTATTTAAAAAATGAAATATAGATTTACGTCCTCGTAAGTCCGGTTTTACTATTTATTTTTTAAAAAATTCTATTTTTCTGTTTGTAAAAATGTCCACCACAATTGCTTTACCATTTTTTATATTATAAGAGCTAATTTTAATCAGTATTGACAAAAGTCGTGATATATTCAATATCGTATGACATATTATTTAATTTTTTTTAATATCACCGATTTCATATACTTATAGGATATTTTATGCATTTAACACAATTTTTTGTACTAGCATCCGCCATTTTGAAGCCACCATTTTGTTTTTTTTGAACAAATAATGTCCTGATTTCTTATAAAAGATATTAAATCACCCCATATTTATACTATTTTTTAGATAATCTGCCGTTTTAAATATTTTCCGCCATTTTGGAACCGACATTTTGTTTATTTTTTATTCATTTTTTTATAATTGACGTAGATATTCGTTATCAGCGACCTAGACAGATCATGTATACAAATTTTCAAGAAGATTGAACAAGTATTTCTAATTTTGGCCAGCTTTTCGGGATTTCAGACCACTGTGAGCCGGGTCGTAACATTATGCCCTTTGTCACTTTTCTCCCATATACCAGACGTATCATGGCTGAAATGACTCCCCATGCCTCTCTGCACATCTTATATAATTATCTTACCGCATGACATACCAGAAGTGGTCATATGTTCTGTTTCATCAGTTTATATGCTTAGACGAATTTCGATACATAACTCACTGTGTGGTACAAGAAATGAGCATTCTCAGAAACTCTAGAATAAATATCTGTTGAATATTTAAGTACACAGATCAATTAAGTGTTCATACCAAGTTAATGGAATAATGAAACCATGAGAACTGAGAAAAAATGGGTATTTTTCTTATTGGGAAAGAGATTTGATGTGAAATCATCTATAAAGCAAAATGCGATGTATGATTTTTTTATAATTTTTACTTAATACAATTGTAGAAATACCCGTCAGTGTGGCTGTGCCAGTTGAGGCGTCACCTCACTTGACCACATATTTGAATCTCGCGACCGCCCCCAATCTCCGCTTCATAAACTGCACATTCCGCAGACAAAAATACCGTTATAATACAGAAAACAACTTACACGTTTCGTAGAAAGAAGGCAACAGAAAAACGCCTCCACTGGGTTGACTGTTTCGGATCTCACAAATCCTTCCATGCATGCGCCCGCCCTTTGATTCACACTGGTCGCATGTGTAAATGGAAGGCCGGTGATCACGTGATCGTCTGTGGCCGTATCGGAGAAAAACTGACAAATGAATTTCAACTAAACCGAACCTAGATTTAGGTTATGGCATCAGTTAATTAAAAACTGCCAGAAACAACATAGATTAAAAGGAACGACTGAAAATAGGCTTGTCATTTTTTCCCCCGAAATATTGAACAAAAAGTACACATTCCATTAATATTTTGCACGAAGATTGGTATAATCTGAATATGCAGCGAAAATTATTAGTTTGACTTAATATCACCTTCGGATGAAGGAAAAAATTAAAAGATTAAAAATCGTGTTTTGAGTATATGGGAAAAAACCGTCAAACAGATTGAGTGAAAACTGATTAAGCACGTTTCTTCAACTTTAGTATATGCCACTGTTACCCTGAATAACAACGAAAATTTCGAGTCTATTTGTACATATTGTTGTTGTTCTGTGTTTGTGTGTGTGCTGTTTTTGTTGTTGTTGTTGTTGTGTTGTTGTGTTGTGTTGTGTTGTGCTGTTTTGTGTTGTGTTGTGTTGTTGTCGTTGTCGTCGTTGTCGTCGTCGTTGTTGTTGTTTTTGTTGTTTTTGTCGTTGTTGCTGTAGTTGTTGTTGTTGTTGTCGTTGTTGTTGTTGTTGTCGTTGTTGTTGTTGTCGTCGTTGTTGTCGTTGCCGTTGTCGTTGTTGTTGTCGTCGTCGTTGTTGTCGTCGTCGTCGTCGTCGTCGTCGTCGTCGTTGTTGTTGTTGTTGTTGTTGTTGTTGTTGTTTTGTTGTTGTTGTTGTTGTTGTCGTCGTTGTTGTTGTTTTGTTGTTGTTTTCTTGTTGTTTGTTGTTGTTTTCTTGTTGTTTGTTGTTTTCGTTGTTTTGTTGTTTTCTTGTTTTTGTTGTTTTTTATTATTGTTTTTTGTTGTTGTTTTATTCCGAGAGCGGTAGAGAGAGAGATCTTGAAAAATGGTGAAAAGCCATTGAACAAACAATAACTACTTGTATATCTCAAAACTTACAGGATCTGCCAAAAACTAGGTTTTTTTGTGGATAGGGATTTGCGTAGAAAATAACCACGTTATTGCTAGATCTTATGTATTCTACTTTGACGCCAAATAACTTCTGACAGGGGCGGAATGGCAGAAACTAACAATTTTGAATCGATTTGTACGGAATTTTTTGAAAACGGCAAGAAGTAGAACTTTGATATGGGATGCAGTTGTTGCGAAAAATGCTCATTGTTTACAAAATTGAAAACTGTGATTTTTACTCAATACAGATTGATCGCATGGTTGACCAAGACCTTCATATTCCCCTCTGCTCAATTGATTACCAGTCAAGCCAGTCACGCAGACTCAGTCGATTATTATTTAGCAATAAAGATATAAGGAGAAACTATTTAAAAAAAATGTTAAATTAAACTTTGGTTGTCCAACATGCAACCAATAAAGAAGATATTGTAGCAGAACGCTGTTACGTCACACTACAATTTGTATATTTCCGATTATTTTCATATTAATTTTATTCATGTCCTAAATTAGATTAATTAAACTGATCTCGGGCAGCCCAAATTGTTAATTCTAAAGTTAATATGCAAGGTTATTCATGTGGGAGGAATCAAAGAAAATGGTCGAGTGAAAATGCAAAGGTTTGGATGTCATTTGGCGAACAATGGAAGCATACCGCCGGTCCTCCTTCCCCCGCCAGAATGGCGCCGGACAGCACAGGCACAAAAGGCTACCCTGTCTCGTTAAGATCCTCCCAAGGTTGAGTGCGTCGCCCTGTTCTTGGGACACGAGGCTGTGAAGGTCACAACCCCCCACCAAACAAACGCGCGGGAGACCGCTCGCAAAATTGCCGCGAGCTGTGACATCACGTGATTTCTAAAAAGCCCATCCCACCAATGCAACGTAACCAGGGCTTATTCTTAATGCCCCGCATGTTTCTTCGCCGAGAGGATGGGAAGCCATCTTTCTTGAGCAGAGAGAGGACACTTCTGGCTTGGCAGCAGTCCGAGACAGTTCGACCCGGGGTGTGCCGGAAAGTAACCATCCTGTGATCGCTGGCTGGTGACCCTCGTCTGGTCGCCGAGTCGATACCGCACAGTAATTGGCTGTGCGGCAACAACCACTGACTCCATCTACGTTGGTAATGTGTACATGCCGGGTCATGAATCATTGGGTTCGTTGAGACTGCAACAGACCCGTAAGCGACTTGAGACGGAGACCTCTGCTCATAAAGCAGATCCAATTTTTGAGCTAGCTGGCATTTTTTTTCGAATGTTATATATTGTGGAGACCTTGCATATCACAAGTTCCATAATGTTTTCTTTAATTTAACGGCTCCAGAGATTCATTTTCATGTATATGTACCTATGTTTTAATTGCTGATATTTTTTATCGCGTCATATTGTGCATATTTGTCGTCTTTTAATATTTAATTTCGTTAGGTAATTGCCAAATCACATTAACGTAAATTCATTCAATTGTTTGCTTTGATAAATCTGCCAATTGTATCGTCTAGTTTGTGTTTGATATATTGCATTGATTTATATGTTAATAGTAAATTTCAATATGCCTAGCGGTGTAAAAGCCAAATGAACAAAATAAATATTGATGTCAGTGTCTTTGCGATCTGGCAGCTATGAGATTGTTGTAACGGAAAATAATTTATTAATAAATATAATTAAACTAGCTGGTACCCACGACTTCGTTCGTGATTGTAAAGAATTCATATTGACAGCTATAGACATCCAACCACCCTAGTGCACGATGGGAGACTCGATACTATTACCACACACAAGTACCAGTCTTCTGCGCTATGTAGTTCCGGCAGCAAGGTCAAATTTACGGATACACACAAGTCCTTGGATAAAACGAAAA
>JARYHS010013631.1:151140934-151216725 GCA_031002005.1 Vandiemenella viatica | reverse complement strand
CGTTTTTTGCACGATAACGCCCGTCCCTCACTCTGCTCGCAGAACAACGGCCCTTCTTGAGTCCTTCAAGTGGGACGTTATCAACCATCCACCTTACACCCAGATCTGGCGCCAAGCGATTATCACCTCTTCATGCATATGAAGAATGGCTCGGGTCCCAGTGGTTTGATGACGACGAAGAGCTCAAAGATGCGGTCACAGGCTGGCTCCAGGCACAAGTGGGTGATTTTTATGCAGAAGGAATTTCAAAGCTTGTGAAGAGATACGATAAGTGCTTGAATCGCTATGGAGACTATGTAGAAAAATAGTGCAAAGATGTAGTTGTAAGATGTATATATTAAAATATTTTTATTTAACTTGGTGTATTTTTTTAAATCAACCGGAGGTTACTTTCTGAACGGCCCTGGTATAAAGACTGCAGCAGATGTAATTGGAGTGAATTCTGTTACTTAGATTGCAAGAACAATGTGAAAACCAAATTAGATCTGGATAATTGAACATTCTGGAAAATATTTTCCTCTCAAATATTGATTCAAGGCTGAGAAAGAATGAAACGATATGTTTGGACTCCAGCACTGTGTGGAAGAGTAGCCTGGAATTTAGGAATTTCAGAAACGAAGAAAATAGAAAAATTTGAAATGTGATGCTATAGCAGAATGTATAAAGTTAAATGGACAGATCGAATGCGAAATGATCGTGTTGTGGAAATGCAAGGTGATAACAGAAGTTTCCAGAATAGTCCCGCAGAAAGAACAGTGACATTTTAAGACATGTGAGGTTGGTTAATTTGTTAGTGGAAGGAAAAGTGTTCAAAACAACTTCAGAGGAAATCAAGGAATAAAATATAAGAAACAGGGGTGTTGATACGGAGAGCTGAGCTAAAGGTACGAAGAGATGGAGAATTGCATTAAAGCAGTCAAGAGAAAGATGATCGAAGAAAAAGCTCAACTACCCTGGAAGTAGAAAATAGAAAGCGATGGAGACACACTATTTCACTTGATGGGTTACAAAATTCCAGCTCTTAAAGTCAGACTACGGATGGTGGGATTCTTTTACCTAGTTGTGTCAACCGAAAGTAGTTGCTGTTATGACCTTCATAGAATATTTTGCTTTTTACCTATAAAACAGATAAAATTATTGTAGGAAATAAGCTATGAACAAGCTTACGATTTATAAAATCCAAGTCAAGATCACCGAAAAAGAGAGTTTTGTAACACAGCTTTAATTTTCACAGTCTGTCATATTAATTTGCTCTAACCTGTATACATCCCAGACGTTAAAAAAGAAAAAAACGATACCACGTTTCTTCATGGAGCTGGTCTGCTGTTCATCTGAAGCACTTTGATGGTTTTTCTACTACAAAAACTGCCTCAGTTTAGCTTGATCTTCACGTTAGGAAACAGCGGATTTAGCAAAGTGAAACTCTAGAACAGATCTTCCATCACCTGCAACCCAATATATACAAAATCATCGGTTCACACGCATTGTCGTGGCAAAGGAGCCACCTGTCTAGCTTGGGCATGGGTGGATGTTGCCGACAGTTTGAAGTAGTCTGGGCAGGCATTCGTTGGTTCACCATTGTACTTTGATTTTGTTGTGTTTATAATACCGAGCTTCCCTTGTTGTTTGTGACGTGGAAGAAAACGACCTACATTCTCTGCTTTATAGATCATGATTGATCATGATTTTCTCTTAGTCAAACGCGTGGACATTTTTCTAGTGGGTATATCATAAGATTCAATCTTGGTTTGAAACATGATCGCATGGTGACACAGTGTTGCAAGTTGTCTGTCGGTTAAGGTGGTGTAGCCAAATATCGTTAACTGTGATAGACGAGACGTTATGTCACTACTTTGGGGCTTCATCTCTAGAAGTAATCTCTGTCTGACGATATGTCGAACGGCCAGCAATCGTCATCACCGATGCTCGTCTCTGCGAACAACGAGGTATGGTCTCCTGAGTACATTGCATCATCTAGTGATATCGTGATCTCTGGATTACAATGATACTAAATAGAGATCTTCACCAGTAATATTCTTATCTGTGATAGACGTACACAATGTCTTTATTTTGGGGTGTCATCTCTGAAATTGATCTCTATATGACCATATGTCAGTTAGCCGGCAATCTTCATCTTCTCTGTGAGGGGCGAGGAAAGGCATTAAACTATAGTGCGTCTTCCAAGGAGAAGTTCCTTCTCTGGAACACAATTCGAACTGTCGGGCCTCACCAGGAATATTCTTATTTGTGATAGACGAGGTGCAGTGTCATAACTTTGGAGCGTCATCTCTGGAAGTAATCTCACACGACCTACAATTGTCATCAAAGATGACCGATGAGCAGCGCATAACTGCTATAATAAGTCTTCCAGTGAGAAGTTCCTTTTCTGCTACTCACCTCGGTTTAACTACATGTCAAATACCTGTCGGTCTTCACCACTTATATTCTTATCTGATAGACGATACGCAAAGTCAGTCTTTGGTACGCCATCTCTGGAACAAATCTCTGTCTGACGATATATCGCACGGTCAGCAATCATCACCAACAATGTTTTTCTCTGTGACTGACGAAGCAGGATTTCATGACTATTAAGTTTCTTCTAGTGATATTCCCTATCTGGAAATCAACTCAGTCAGACAATAGGTAGAACACCTGTCGGCCTTCACCAGTAAGTTTCATATCTGTGACAGACAAGACACTATGTCATTACTTTGGAGCGTCATCTGTTGAAGTGATCTATGTCTGATGAATATCACTCTGCCGAAAATCTTTATTAGCAATGCCCTTCTGTTTGATGACGAGGCAGGGCGTCATGACTATAGTGAGTTTCCAAGTGAGAAGTTCCTTCTCTGGAACTCAACTCAGTTTGGTTATTGGTCAAAAAACCTGCCGGTCTTCACCAGTAATATTCTTAAATATGATAGACGAAGATGTCATTATTTTTGGGTGACATCTCTTGAATTGAACTGTTTGACGAAATGCCAAGCGTCCGGCACCTACGAAGTATCGCATCATTTCTACAGTGCGTCTTCCAGTGGGACTTTCCTTTTTATGAACACAACTCGGTTTGTCTATACGTCAAAAACCTGTCGTGATTCACTAGTATTATTGTTATCTGTAACAGACGTTTGGAAGGTCATATTTGGAAGCGATCTCTGTGTAACTGTATCTCACACGGCTAGCGAAATTCATAAACGATGTTCTTTACAGTGACTGAAGATGCAGTGCGATATGACTATAGTAATTTTTCTAGTGAGAAGTTCTGGACCACAATTCAGCTTGACTGTAGGTTAAACATCAGTACATCTTCACCAATAATATTTTTATATGTGAAGACGAGACGCTATATCATTGCTTTGTTGCTTCATCCCTGGAAGTGATGTGAGTCTGACTATAAGATACACAACCGGCGATCATCATCAACGATTAATGTCTCTGCGAAGGACGAGGTATGGCATCACGAATATAGTGGGTCTTCCAGTGAGTATTTCCTTCTCTGGTTCTCAACTCAGTTTGACTTTAGGTCAACGGTAAAATTCTTAATTTGGTATACTTGGCTCTTTGTGATTTCTTTTGTGCTTCTTCACTAGAAGTTATCTTTGTATGAATATATGTCACACGGCTGACAATCTTCATCAACGACCCATTTCGCTGTGACGGTCAAGGTATGGCGTCATGATTGTAGTGCACCCTGCAGTGAGACGTTTCTTCTCCGGTACTCAGCCGAAATGAACATAGATCAAACACCTGTTCCTTTTTGTGTTGGACGAGGCACTATGTCATTACTTTTAAGCATCATCTCCGGAAGTGATCTCCTTCTGGCGATATATCACATGGCCAGCAAAACGTCATTAACGATGACCGACGAGATAGGGCGTCATGAATATAGTGCGTCTTCCACTGGGATGTTCGAATTCTGGAACACAACTCTGTCTGATTAAACACCTGTCTGTTTTCACTAGTAATAATCTTATATGTGACTGACGATGCGCTATGTGATTACTTTAAGGCGCTATCTCTGGAAGTGGTATGTTTCTGACAATATGTCACATCATCATGACTATGCTGTGTCTTCCAGTGAGAAGTTCATACTCTGGAACTCAAATCCAATGAAAATAATTCCGACAGCTGTGGCTGTTCATCGATAATATTCTTATGTGATACAGGAGGAGCTATCTCATTACCTTGGGGCTTCTTCTCTGGAACTAATATCCTTCTGACGAAATGTCACACTGCCTGAAATCTTCATCAACGATGCTCTTCTCTGTTACCGTCAAGGCTGGGCGTCATGACTCTAATGCGTCTTCGAGTGGGGTGTTTCTTCTCTGGAACAGGTCAGACGCCCGCCGGTCTTCACCAGTAAAATTGTTATCTGTGATAGTCGAGGCGTTATGTCATTACATAGACTCATCATATCTGGAAGTGATCTCTTGTTATGGCATGTCACACGGCCGGCTATCTTCATCAACGTTGGTCTTCTCTGTGACTGACGAAGCAGGGCGATATGACTACAGTGATAATTTTCATCTCTGGAAAAAAACTCTTTATTACTGTAGTTTAAATAGCTGTTGGAGTTCAGAAGTAATGTTCTTTTCTGTAACAGATGAAATGCTATGTTATTCCTTTGGGGCCTCTACCTTCAATTGATCTCCGTCTCAGGATATGTCACACGGCTTGCGATCTTCATCTACGATCAGGGACTGGGCGTTATGACTATAGTTCATCTTCGGGTGAGAGGTTTCTTCTCTGGAACTCATCTCGCCGTCTATAGGTCAAAAACCTATAGAGATTCTCTAGTAACATTCTTACGTGTGATAGACGAGGTGGTATGTCATTATATTGGAGCTTCATCTCTGGAAGTGATCTTTGTCTGACGATATATCACACGACAGGCAATCTTCATCATCGATGCTCTTCCATCTGATCGACGAGGGTCGGCGTTATGACTCTTTCTTTGGTACTCAAGTACTATATGTCAAATACCTGTCGATATTTACCGGCAATATTCTTATCTGTAATAGACGAGGCACTCTTTCATTACTATGGAGTGTCATCTCAGGAAGTAATCTTTGTCTAAAGATTTGTTACACGTCTGACAATCATCATCAACGACGCTTTTCTCTCTGATGGACAAGGTATGGCGTCATGATTATAGTGTTTCTTCCAGTGCGAATTTCTTTCTCTGGAACTTAACTTAGTTTGATTATAGGACAAACACGTGTCGGCATTCAACAGTAATGTTCTTATCTCTGAGAGAAATATATTATTAGTTTGAGGTAGTATATCTGGATCTCTCTCTGACTATATGTCCATGGTGGGCAGTTTTGTTCAACGATAACTGAAGAGGCAGGGCGTGATGATTATAGTGCGTCTTCCAGTGAGAATTTACATCTCTGGAACTCTGTTTCACTATAGGTCAAATACATGTCGGTCTTCAACGTTAATGCTCTAATCTGTGATAGACGAGGCGCAATATCATTTTTTTTCCAGATCGTCATCTCTAGAAGTAACAGCTAACTGCCAATATGTGATACAAATGGCAATCTTTATTAACGATGCTTTCTCTGTGACGGACGAGGTATGGAGTCATAAACATAGTACGTCTTCCAGTGAGAGGTTCCTCCTCAGGTCCCCAAATTGGTTTGACAATAGGTCAAACACTTCTCGGTCTTCACCAGTAATACTCTTTTCTGTGGCGTTATATTTTTCCTTTGGTGCATTTGATCTCTCTCTCACGATACGTCACATGACCACCAATCTTCATCAACTATGACAGACGAGGCAAGGCGCTATAACAATAGTGTGTGTTCCAGTGTGAATTTCCTCCTGTGGAACTCAACTCGGTTTGACTTTAGGTCAAACTCCTATAGGGATTCTTATCTGTAACAGACGAGGCACTATGTCGTTACTTTGCATCGTCATCTCTGGATGTGATATTTATCTGACGATATGTGATCTTAATGAATGATGCTTTTCTCTGTGAAGAAATGAAGTATGATGTCATGACTTTAGTGAGACTTCCAGTGAGACTTTTTTTCTGTTGAATCCAAATGGATTTGACTATAGGTCGAATACCTATCGGTAATATTCTTATCTGTGATATGTAATTACTTTGGGGTGCCATCTCTCGAAGTGATACCTGTCGGTGGTATATCACACGGACGGCAATCTTCATGAACAATGACCGTAAAGGCAGGGCATCATGACTATAGTGCGGCTTCCAGTGTGAAGTTTCTCCTCTGGAACTGAACTAAGTTTGACCATACATCAAACACCTGTCGGTCTTCACCAGTAATGTTGTTATCTGAGATATTTACTTCTCTGGTACTATCACTCGGTTTGACTTCACGTCAAACTCCTTTCGGGTTCCGCGAGTAATATTTTTATCTGTGATAGATGAGGCACTGCATCATTACTTTGGGCGTCATTTCTGGAAGTGATCTGTCGTCTGTAGGTTCACTATGGAGCGTCTGCCAGCGTCAAACTGATTCTGTAATAATCGGTTCCAGTTCACAATATGTTGCTAGTCCCACAAGGCTCCTGTGCGTCTTCAAAGGTAAAATTCTATCTCTGGAATTCTCGATTCCACCAGAATATTTCAGTCCGACGAGACAACTTTTTGCCACCACACGAGCCAATTCTTCCAAATACTACCATACACTCAAACTGCAGGTGAAATTTATGCACAAACTGTTATCACTCGTTTGATCACTTTACAATGCCAACTGTGGTAAGTCGTTTGGACTTTACATAAATAGCTAAATTTGGCTGTGTCATATTGCAAAACATTCCTGATGAATTAATTAATTATCTTTTTCCTTTTACAGTGGTTTAGAATATCAAAACTTTTTAGCCCTTACGTAATGTTTTACTATTACTATTACTTTTACACTATAATGCGCTCTATTTCTTTTTCAGAATACGACCGTATTGATTCTAATTTCCCTCATCTTCCTCCTCGTTAGTACTATCATGCTTTCAGTGAAAATCGAATTACCTAATCCAAGGGAAATTTATGACAAATACTATACGAATTCTGATGCTAAGAAGGCAGCAGATGATATCCAGCAGCGGGTACGTACTGTCAGTCGTATACCTGAGAAAATAAACTTAACTGTATGCTATTTCTTACTGATCTCGCCTACTGTGTTAATTCGGTTAATGTTGTACATTATAGCCCGGTAGAAATTGTTTAATTCGACCATCACAGTTACCATTCTCACTTTGTTTACTTAAGTACACCAGAATTAGTTAAAAAAATGGAATACTATGTTATTTATGGAACTGCAGGTAAATGGTTTAAATCATACATGGAAAGTCGAATGCAAAAAGTTTTCATTATGATTCTAATATAAGTAAAGATGCTTCATCAGACTGGGAGAAAATAAAACATAGAATTCCACAGGGCTCTGTCCTATGACCCCAATGACCTTCCTGAAAACTTATCTGACAAAGTTAAGATTGTTTTATTTGCAGATAACACTAATCAGATTTTGCGAAAAACACCAAACAGTAATCTAGAATTCAATGTAAACGAAGTATCTAGTGAGGTACAGTAGCATATTGGTTTAAGGCAAATTCATTAAAATTAAATTAAAAAAAAACATTATATTAGATTTAAAACAAAAAAATATGCATAGTCGGATTTACAAGTAAGCTGTAAAAATAACACAATATTAGAAATAAAGAGTATAAAATTCCTTGGTATTAAAATAGATGAGAAACTTAGTTGGCACGAACATATCACTTCACTACTGAAGAAGTTAAGTAGTGTCACCTTTGGAATACGTACAGTACACTTTCTTTACCAGCAGATCTAGAATTAACAAAAGAGGTGTACTATTCATATTTCCATTCAGTGATGTCATATGACATAATTTTTGGGGGAAATTCACAAAGTAAAAAAGTTTTTATAGCACAGAAAAAATCTATTAGGATGCTGTGTAGGGTAAAACCAAGAACTTCTTGCAGACAACTTTTTAAAAAACTTAATATTCTTACAATGACTTCTCAGTATATATATTCTCTCATGTGCTTTGTCATAGAACATTATAACCTGTTTATATCTAGTTCACAGTTACACAATTTCAATACAAGGAACAGAAATAACTCGCACAAAACACAAACATCTCTGTAATTATGACAAAAGGGAGATAATTATTCTGGGATACATCTGCTTAACAAACGTCTCAAGAGTATAAAACAGTTTGTCATGAAATATATCGTTATTATCTTCAAACTGAGAAACTATCTTATTGGCAACTTCTTCCACTCTATTCAAGAATTTGAGCAAAATAGTTAATTTTATTCAATACTAGCTGGTACCCACGACTTCGTTCGTGATTGTAAAGAATTCATATTGACAGCTATAGACATCTAACCACCATAGTGCACGATGGGAGACTCGATACTATTACCACACACAAATACCAGTCTTCTGCGCTATGTAGTTCCGGCAGCAAAGTAAAATTTACGGATACACACAAGTCTTTGGATGAAATACGAAAATATTCATGATCGACCAATTTCAAACACCATATCTCACACACTCCCACAGTTACCGAATTTCGGCCAACGTTGTGATCGATGGGGACTCTGTGTTACTGTGCGATTGATAGTTTTCACTTAAAAGTGATACACCGTGACACACGCGTCTTTGGCAGAAATATGAAATTGCCGCAGGTCGACCATTTTCATCCCCATATCTTCCACACCCCCATAGCTACAGACATCAACAACCATAGTGCACGAGAACAGACACGATTCTACTACCACACATAAACACCAATGCTCTATGCTATGTAGTCATGGCAGAAAAGTGAAATCTGCGGAGACACATGCCTTTCGTCGAAATACGAAAATATCCTTGGTCGGCCACTTACAACCACCATATCTCCCACACAACCACAGTTTCTGAAATTCGGCCGCTGTTGTGATCGAAAGGTGACTCTGTGTACTACTACACACAAACGCCAGAGATCTGTGATCGATAGTTTTCGCTGAAAAGTGATACACCATGACACTTTTGTCTTTGGAAAATATGAAATTGCCACAGGTCGACCACTTTCAACCCCCATTCTCCCACACCCCCATAGCTACCGACATCTAACAACCATAGTGCACTACATGAGATACGATTCTACTACCAAACACAAACACCAATGCTCTATGCTATGTAGTTGTGGCAGAAAAGTGACATATGCGGAGACAGTCGAAATACGAAAATATCCTTGGTCGGCCACTTACAACCACCATATCTACCACAGTACCACAGTTTCTGAAATTCGGCCGCTGTTGTGATCGAAAGGTGACTCTGTGCTACTACTACACACAAACGCCAGTTATCTGTGATCTATAGTTTTCGCTGAAAAGTGATACACCATGACACTTTTGTCTTTGGCAGAAGTATGAAATTGCCACAGGTCGACCACTTTCAACCCCCATACTCCCACACCCCATAGCTACCGACATCTAACAACCATAGTGCACGACAGGAAAGACGATTCTACTACCACACACAAACACCAAAGTCTATGTTATGTAGTTGTGGCAGGAAAGAGAAGTATACGGAGATACGAATTTTTGGTCGAAATATGAAAACGCCCTACTGACCAACTTTAATCATTATATCTCCCACATCCCCACAGCTATCGGCATTCGGCCAACGTTGTGCACGACAGGAAACTCCATGCTACTTCCACCACAAACATCAGTGATCTGTGCTAGGTAGTGGTGGCTGAAAAGTGAAATATAGGAAAAAACACGTCTATTTTTATATATATACTAGCTGGTACCCACGACTTCGTTCGTGATTGTAAAGAATTCATATTGACAGCTATAGACATCTAACCACCCTAGTGCACGATGGGAGACTCGATACTATTACCACACACAAGTACCAGTCTTCTGCGCTATGTAGTTCCGGCAGCAAGGTAAAATTTACGGATACACACAAGTCTTTGGATGAAACACGAAAATATTCATGATCGACCAATTTCAAACACCATATCTCACACACTCCCACAGTTACCGAATTTCGGCCAACGTTGTGATCGATGGGAGACTCTGTGTTACTACCACACACAAACGCCAGTGATCTGCGATTGATAGTTTTCACTTAAAAGTGATACACCGTGACACATGCGTCTTTGGCAGAAGTATGAAACTGCCACAGGTCGACCACTTTCAACCCTCATTTCTCCCACACCCCCTAGCTACCGACATCTAACAACCATAGTGCACTACATGAGATACGATTCTACTACCAAACACAAACACCAATGCTCTATGCTATGTAGTTGTGGCAGAAAAGTGACATATGCGGAGACAGTCGAAATACGAAAATATCCTTGGTCGGCCACTTACAACCACCATATCTACCACAGTACCACAGTTTCTGAAATTCGGCCGCTGTTTGTGATCGAAAGGTGACTCTGTGCTACTACTACATACAAACGCCAGTTATCTGTGATCTATAGTTTTCGCTGAAAGTGATACACCATGACACTTTTGTCTTTGGCAGAAGTATGAAACTGCCACAGGTCGACACTTTCAACCCTCATTTCTCCCACACCCCCATAGCTACCGACATCTAACAACCATAGTGCACTACATGAGATACGATTCTACTACCAAACACAACACCAATGCTCTATGCTATGTAGTTGTGGCAGAAAAGTGACATATGCGGAGACAATCGAAATACGAAAATATCCTTGGTCGGCCAATTACAACCACCATATCTACCACAGTACCACAGTTTCTGAAATTCGGCCGCTGTTGTGATCGAAAGGTGACTCTGTGCTACTACTACACACAAACGCCAGTTATCTGTGATCCGTATAGTTTTCGCTGAAAAGTGATACACCATGACACTTTTGTCTTTGGCAGAAGTATGAAACTGCCACAGGTCGACCACTTTCAACCCTCATTTCTCCCACACCCCCATAGCTACCGACATCTAACAACCATAGTGCACTACATGAGATACGATTCTACTACCAAACACAAACACCAATGCTCTATGCTATGTAGTTGTGGCAGAAAAGTGACATATGCGGAGACAGTCGAAATACGAAAATATACCTTGGTCGGCCACTTAACAACCACCATATCTACCACAGTACCACAGTTTCTGAAATTCGGCCGCTGTTGTGATCGAAAGGTGACTCTGTGCTACTACTACACACAAACGCCAGTTATCTGTGATCTATAGTTTTCGCTGAAAAGTGATACACCATGACACTTTTGTCTTTGGCAGAAGTATGAAACTGCCACAGGTCGATCACTTTCAACCCTCATTTCTCCCACACCCCCATAGCTACCGACATCTAACAACCATAGTGCACTACATGAGATACGATTCTACTACCAAACACAAACACCAATGCTCTATGCTATGTAGTTGTGGCAGAAAAGTGACATATGCGGAGACAGTCGAAATACGAAAATATCCTTGGTCGGCCACTTACAACCACCATATCTACCACAGTACCACAGTTTCTGAAATTCGGCCGCTGTTGTGATCGAAAGGTGACTCTGTGCTACTACTACACACAAACGCCAGTTATCTGTGATCCGATAGTTTTCGCTGAAAAGTGATACACCATGACACTTTTGTCTTTGGCAGAATGTATGAAACTGCCACAGGTCGACCACTTTCAACCCTCATTTCTCCCACACCCCCATAGCTACCGACATCTAACAACCATAGTGCACTACATGAGATACGATTCCTACTACCAAACACAAACACCAATGCTCTATGCTATGTAGTTGTGGCAGAAAAGTGACATATGCGGAGGACAGTCGAAATACGAAAATATCCTTGGTCGGCCAATTACAACTACCATATCTACCACAGTTCCACAGTTTCTGAATTTGGCAGCTGTTGTGATCGAAACGGTGACTCTGTGCTACTACTACACACAAACGACAGTTATCTGTGATCTAGTAGTTTTCGCTGAAAAGTGATACACCATGACACTTTTGTCTTTGGCAGAAGTATGAAACTGCCACAGGTCGACCACTTTCAACCCCTCATTTCTCCCACACCCACCATAGCTACCGACATCTAACAACCATAGTGCACTACATGAGATACGATTTTACTACCAAACACAAACACCAATGCTCTATGCTATGTAGTTGTGGCAGAAAAGTGACATATGCGGAGACAGTCGAAATACGAAAATATCCTGGTCGGCCACTTTACAACCACCATATCTACCACAGTTTCTGAAATTCGGCCGCTGTTGTGATCGAAAGGTGACTCTGTGCTACTACAACACACACACGCCAGTTGTCTGTGATCTATAGTTTTCGCTGAAAAGTGATACACCATGACACTTTGTCTTTGGCAGAAGTATGAAACTGCCACAGGTCGACCACTTTCAACCCCCATATCTCCCACATCCCCATAGCTACCGACTTCTAACACCCATAGTGCACAACAGGAAAGACGATTCTACTACCAGACAGAAACACCAAAAGTCTATGTTATGTAGTTTTGGCAGGAAAGAGAAGTATACGGAGATACGAATTTTTTGTCGAAATATGAAAACGCCCTGCACTGACCAACTTTAATCATTATATCTCCCACATCCCCACAGCTATCGGCATTCGGCCAACGTTGTGCAAGACAGGAAACTCCATGCTACTTCCACCCACAAACATCAGTGATCTGTGCTATGTAGTGGTGGCTGAAAAGTGAAATATAGGAAGAAAGACGTCTATTTTTATATATATATAAGATTTAAAATCTCGCCCCCCCCCTTCCAGCCTCTCATTATTTTTAATTTTGGTATTTTGATTTCAAAATCTAGAATCGAATAAAGTATAGATCAATCTATAGAAGAAAATAATGTTCCTCAGCAAGGATGAAGGCAAGGTCACACCAGCAGGTCAAGGTAAGCAGGAAACTGATGAAAATAGCGTGATTCCACAGTAAGGCCGTGGTCGCGATGCCTACGGAGTCTGCAATTTACAATCAGCAGAAACTCAGAGAAATCGAAGTACCGAAAGATAAAATTCCAGCATACAACAAAGTGACTTCTATTGGTGAACGGAACACTTTTTGAGCTACGGTCAGCGGTTTAGTTTCAATTTCAATTCCGGATCAAAGATATAGTTCTGGTTGGATCATAGTCATGCACTAGCATGCAATTTTGGATTCGAGTTACATTAGTCTCAAGTCTCAAGTCTCAAGTCTCAAGGACTAACTTTACGTAAAAAGTTCCAATTACTGACGTAGACTTGAGAAAATTAATATTCATACTAATTGTGAGCCAAAAAAAGGTTTTTTGCGTTCTTTTTAAGAGAGATTCATACCTCAAGTTGCTGCTGAGTATCAAGCGACTTTTTGAGTTATATAATAAAATGTAAGTCATAATAATAATAAAATTTTAATAATAAACAATACGGGGGCAAAAATAAATCTGTGGCCTATCATAATATTCTACACTTCAGTTAATTGGCAGATTAAAAATAACTCAAAACGATGCTTTCATCTAATAGACAGGATATTTTCTTTAATTCAAATCAGCAACTTCGTTTTCAATCATATAGAACCAAAGATAGATTTTTTTAAATTTCGTCTGTTCGAGCCACGGCGAAGAAAAAAATATTCACAATTGTAGACCTGGCCACGACAACTGGATTAAATCCCAGAACATTCCTTAATGACGAACGATTGGAGTAGACTTTAACAAGTTTCTATGCATTAAGAAATTGTAATGAAAAATAAATAGTATTAATAAGAATGATCGTAATAATTTGACATTGATATGCTAGTGTAGCACAGTGCGTTGAAGAGTAGCACACTGAATCGAAGAGATGGAACGGAACCGGGCACGAGTCCTGGTCCCCGCGTTCTGGCCGTCCTGGTTGCGGTCTCCCGTAACCATAAAGGTCTCTCCTCTTCATAAACAAGACATTTCACAAACAAAAATAGAGTTATCACACAGAACACACAAACTTGCAAGTTTAAACGTTGTTTTTGCAAATGGATTTCTTTTGAAACCTTTTTTGTTTTAACATTAATCATTTTTTGCTATTTAGTAATTAAGTGTACCGATTATTCTATTATTTTTTCACTAATTTTTAATTAAAATTTTTACGAAATACTTCTATCGATAGGTTGTATTTTGGGAGGAATACTAAACTTTTTTCTTGCAGATAAAGAATCTTTCACCTAACTAAAATGAAATTTAAATGAGACCATCCTCTTTAAACTAAAAACACATACCTCAAATGATGTAAATACATAAATTTACACATTTTTTTTTTTGTTTTGGTTATGCAGATGAAAGTTTTTTAGAGAAAAAATGCTGGTTCAAGCGTAAAGAAAAATAAAATGGGAACAATTACAGGGTATACTCTCACCTAAAAATAAATTTACCCAATTAGATATCATAGTTTCTGATCAATCAGGTACATGCATTAAAACAAAGGAAAACCGAAAAGTTTTGTAGTGATTAGTTTAAAAAAATCATTGAACGTTGCCTACAACCCAAAGGCTAGTCAAATCTTCCCAACCGAGCATTCCGGAGGACATGGGTTTGAATCGCTGTTCATTCATCCAGATTTCGGTTTTGCATAGTTTCCCGAAATCAATTCAGGCGAATGTTGGAGTAGGTTCTTCAAAATGCCATGGCCGAATTCCTTTCCGTTCGTTGTTCCCAGTCCTTTCTCGCCTCTTACGATCTCGACTTTAAAAAGAACCAAAAAGACAAAAAAAAAAGGATGTTCTGGAAGAATTGATACTAAGCCAGTATGTCAGATGTACAAGTTTTAGTTTCTTTCGTGTGGGATATACACCCAATTTAACGCAGAATCATGGAGCGTCCTGCCTAACTTAAATGAACAAACTCATAAAAATTGCTTGCCGTACCGAACTTCGAACCTACAATCCTATAGGCAAGTGCCTTAGTCGTTTTTTTTTATATTTTTCTTTAAATATCTTGTAACCATTCTCCTCATCCCCTTTTAACCGTTCATTTCTCTCTCCATTTCAATTGTCTTCGACTCTAGTTTCTTCGAAATCTACATGTATTACAACGGTGTGTTAAAATAAACTGTAAATTACGACAATGTAAAAAAAAAAGTCTTTCTCTTATCTTGAGATATAACAAAAATCAAATAAAACGAAATACTTCATTCATTCTTTTTTTTCACATGATGATGTTTGTAACGTAAAAAAGTTTAAAGAGAATTATTGGGAATAACGTGATTTCCTACCCATCAATTCTCCGATCTGCAATTTGAAGCTACATTGATCATGTTGTTTTTTATCGGTCAGATCGTATATATCTTTAAACGGCCATTTACTTTTGGTTCGGCACTATTAAGAAACGAGGGAATTTATGTTTACATTTGGCTATTTAATTGCGTTTAGTTATTAGGTTATAGCAGTCATCTTCAATGCACATCTCTCCCATTTGATGCATAACGTAATGCATGTGTTTCGCAACAAATGGGAACTGAGCATTGCTTTTGGTGGTTGGAGTGTGTAATCGTTTTTCTAGTTTGAACGAATGTGGAGAAGTTTTGCTTTCTATCCTCTACCATACATCGTAAAAAATGATAATGTTCTGTGTCTGGTAAGTTGCAACGTAGACATACTATAAACGAGCAGAGACCTAGTGTGAATAATTTTGCGTTGTTAGAAATTTTCCTGTGTTCAAATCTGGCCACATCGTACTAATATATGGATTACATATGTTCTCCCTTATCTTTTCTCAGCCATTGCTTCTATGAGTGGTCTCTGTTTGGCTTTGAATTTTTGTTTATTGAACAGGTTGTGTACTGTTTCATTTTATGTCGGTATTTGTAGAAAATATTGTAGGAAAATGTTTTAAATTAGTAATTATACCAACTGATGCTTCATTCTTGTTACCAGACAGCTTGAGATTATTTTTCATGCATTAAAATCATTTTTAAATAGCAGGAACCAACTATGACAGAAGGGATATAGGACCAATAAAAGAGGATAGTATTTCAAATTTTAAAAAAGAAAAGATTCATGCAAATGATTAGCGTATTCTGGAGTAACGGGTATACATGTACAAAAATATTGGATTTTTTGTTTTTCTTTCTAAAATTTACAAACGAGAACCGAATCAATTGAGATTAAATTTCAGCGAGACGATTCCTACAGTATTTAAACTAAACAACGATAGTCGCAATTCCGTGTATATAAATAATAATTACTTAATTTTTGGTTTAGTTTGAATTTGTAGAGAACGTTACTAGACCAAATATGACGAAATTGAAATTGGATCAATTCTACGGCTATTTCTTTCATCTTTAAACGGTTCACGCAAATCGATACCGTAGCCTTGTAGTAATGGCTATACATATATGTTAAGAAATTAACTGTCCAACTGATAACATCCTCCTTTGAAATCGATGAAAAAGACGGCTTAATCTTGATTGAATTGTACTTGAGTCCCGTGGTTCGGATTGCGTAGGTCCCAGAGGAAAGGAACTGATCGTCCTACCTTTGACACAGGCTTAGTATGCCTCCTTCAGGAGGATCCAACCAACCTACGGGTTGTGGACTAAGTTAAGTTTAGTACATGAGTAAATAAAAACTCTCCGCTTTAGATGAAATGTCAGAAGTATGTCACCGGAGAGATGGCCCAAGATAATATAAGAATGACAAAAAATGAATACATGACAGAAAGAAGAACCTAGACAAGTTTTTTACGAAATAAGTCAATACCTAAAGTCAGAGGAAAAAAGGCATACGTAGCTTTTGTTTTAATTACGTTAGTAGCAAAAAGACAGCAGAAAAAAGAAGGAAAACTCTTAATTTATTTGAAGAATCAAAATTTTAAGATTCATATAGAACTGAAGGAATCTTCAATTTGAATATATTACCTATATGTGTCAGCACCTTTTAATGAACCACTAGAAACCCTCTCAGTAGGCCCTTTATAGCACAGTTAAGGGCATGCTTCCAATACTAGTAACAGCTCTGTTAAGTGGTTCTGAATTAGCATCCCCATTCCGACCCCGTCGTCATTATCAACTTTAGTGTTATGTTCGGTGTGCATCGTGTGGCTATTGCCCGTGCCATTTAATCATCTCTTCGAGGTAATGGGGAGCATGTTAGCACATGCATTAGAGTTAATCAAGCTGATAGAATTTCCAAGTGTTACAGTTCATAAAATCTAGTTATGGGTACATCAGACAGCCTTAATGAATATCTGTTCTCACTTACATCTATCAAAATTAGATTAGTTCTAGCATGGACATGAATTATCCTCTCGATTTAGAAGAAGTATTGGAATGTTTATTATTTTTGTAGTTTTTAGTTATTATTTCCTTGAGCATTTCAACCACAAGTTCTCTTGTTAGTGTAGTTTTAATTTCACTGTTTGTTATGCTCTGTTCCTGTGTAATTATATGTTCTGCTTCTACTACGGTGTTTTTGATAAATTTCTCTTCTAAGCTATTTCCTATATTAAATATTTCAATCTTTTTGTTTGCAATTTTGATTCTTCAGAGTTAAATTGTGCTGTTGTTAGATTTTCAATTCTTAGGTCGAATTGTTTTGTTATGGTATTAGTGTCTGTGATATCATTTCGTAGTGCTTGGCTTTTCCCCCCGTGCTTCTCTTTCAATTGCTCTAGTTTGTCTGTGTTGTAATTTGAGAATTGATTGTGTTGTGAAATGTTCAATTTTATCAATCATGATTTTCAGCATAGTTGGATTATTAATGGAGTTAGCTACTCCAATGTGTGTTTTCTATAGATCTCTATTTAGTTGATCTTTCTTACTATAAAGTGATCTATTTTATTTCGTAACCAATGTGTTTTGGCAGATTGTTTTGCTTTAATCGCTGATTGTTTTTAAATTAAATTTATTGGCAATTATTTTGTACTCTGCTTCTTCCATTTCATCCCATATCTCAGCAATGAGCTGATCGCAATAAATTAAAGTTTTTCAAATTACTATGATTTATTACAAATTTCTTTTTGAAATTCTTCTGCCATCCATTGATGGCTTCGTCTAGATGTGTATTAAGCGACATCGACGATTTAGGGCTTTGTCTTATACTTTCCGTCAGATTAGTTAAAATTACACCCGCGGTATATATTCTTACTTTTATGGCGGTATAAGCCTACTGTATCTTGCCCCATTAATTAGTTTGTATCAGGTCACGACGTTTATTTGTTTTTATTATTAAGATAGTGTTCCAGAATTTTAATTCTCATTTGTAACTATCAAAAAGTTATAGCTCACACATCTCAAGAAGACAGATGAAGCTTAGTTACTGCCGATAGGTTATGCAAACAATTATTTACTTTCATTATAATTTTTACAGCTTTTTCTCCGATATGAAACTGAAGCAGTTACACAGAGGTAAAGTGCGTCCTCTTCAACTGACTTAATGTACATTAGATCCATACTACTTCTCTGCATACAATTAGGCAAGATTTCTTTAAAATATATATATAATATATATCGTTTCCAAACTCATCACGAACTACATTAGTAGAAGAAGTAATCGAAGTATTTTAGTCTGAAATAAATTTCGTATTGCTACTTGCCTGATTAATGAAGCGACTAATAATATTAAAAAAAAAGTCTTATCAAAATAGACGCAAAATTGTTGTTAAAATAGATACAAAAACTATTGTAAAAATGAGTAAATAAGATGATAGAAATCTACATTGCCCTACATCTATACGTGTAAGTTTTGCAACCAGGCGTTGTTGTGAAGTTGGGTATTCTCTCACGCCGTACTTCGTCTTCCTGTGTTCCCAGAACTGCCGAGTTGACAACTGGAGGCGAGAGCTATTGTTGGCCTACTGCGAGGCGGCTCCAAACGAAATGTTTACGACTTCTGGG
Organism: Vandiemenella viatica; assembly: GCA_031002005.1. NCBI lineage: Eukaryota > Metazoa > Arthropoda > Insecta > Orthoptera > Morabidae > Vandiemenella > Vandiemenella viatica. The sequence continues at coordinate 151,197,867 of JARYHS010013631.1, read as the reverse complement.
ACGGTCGAAGAGAAGGATGCGAGCGGACGGCATCGCCTTTGGGGAGCGGGTCCCCAGGGAGGCGTTTTTACGACTCCCGTTTAGCTGGTTGGCCGCATGCCAGGGGCAGACCGCCGCGAATGGGTTGGCTGCTAGGCGCCGGGACTTAGGCACACTCGAGACTGTGACTTCTGTTTCCACAACACACAAGAGATAACAGTCTATTAGGGTATTTTTAATTTATTACTAGCCAGTACCCGCGACTTCGTACGCGTGGATTAATAACGTTTATGCCAGAATTAAATATAGAAAGTTGTTGGTAACGGAGGATTGGTCCTAAACAATATCGAGTCGGAATAATATGACAGGAAAGCTATCACTATATCATTGTACCGTCGAACCTGTCTCTTGAAGAGAATCATTTTCCAGCATATTTCTGTCACCATTCGATAAGGTCTCAAATTTCGTGACTACAACTGTTAATCATACTGGAAAAAATATCCTGTGCCCTTCATACAGATTTCCTTATAGTATTCCATCACAACGATATAGCCATGTAGTCATCAAAACGTAACAAAAAGACAGAGACTTACTTCCGTATTTATAATAATATTACTGTAGTTCACACTCACATACTGACTGCGAACAACACCTGAGGGATCATTATAACGTTAAAAAGTGTTCACCTACAACATTGCAAGACTACCTACGATTTGCCTCGTATTGCACCCCTAACTTTCTAATATCTACATTTTAACATTCAATACGAATAACCTACGGCCAAGGCCTGACTCTTACGATGAAAAACAATTTTTAAAAATCTTGTCCCCACGGAGTTTTGAACCGGAGACCACGACGTTCGTAAGCAAGCGCTTTGACCACTCAGCTGGCAGTCCACTACACGGAAACATGGTACGTTGATGTCCACATCCACCGTGTCTATCACCGTATTTCGAAGTTATGAGGCAAAATGTGTTATTTATACAGATAATTTTTCAACCAAATGTAGACTGTATTTTTCTCCTTGTTTCAAAGGATAAGTGTGCAAAGTTTCAACGACATCGGATGAAAACTGTGGATTTCTATGAAGAACAAACAAACAAACAAACAAACATACATTCATCTTTATATATAAAGATTACGTAGCTTATCCTCAACTGCCAGAGCAAGGAAAGGGAAAAACTCGGTCATGTCATTTTAAGACGGAACAGTAATGGCATTCACCTGGTGTAATTTCCGGGATATATGAAAAACTGAAATCTCAATGACCGGGTCGGAAATCGGGCCAGAGCCATGAACAGTAACCGTTCACCCTCTCTAGAAATATGATTTCACACTGTTGTATGCTCCAGTCTAACCTCAATTTACTCTATGATTCGAAAATTTTTTGTTTCGTCAATACTGAAACTAATCATATCCCTAGTTAATCCAAGAAAGTAGTTGCACTTAGCATGGATGTCAAAAACACTTGTTCAGTTTCTGCAGATCCTATATCAGTCGATTAAGTAAAAGAGCTACAAGAAATTTTCGGATTATAAGTGATCCTCTAGGCAAGTTCACATTGTTGCGTGAGAATGTAAGGCAATCAAAAGAAACTGTCAGAAATGCTAACTGCATACGTCACCCTAGCCATGAGAAAGATTTATTGACGCATAAGTTTCACAAAGTACAACTGCCCTCCAGATTGTAACCAAAAAGATGTTAACCAAAGGACATGAGACTACGGTTGTAATAATTACAAATTGTTATGACTACACAGCCAGGGAAAAAAAGTAAAGAAGGGATTTGAGATTCTGCTTAAATTACTATGTAGCTTAAATAAACTTTTTTTTTAATAATATCACGCTTCTTGTGATTCGGCACTATGAGGAAAAAAATGTTTAAGCACATTACTTGGAATTCATTACAATTTTAAGGCAACATACAAATTTATTTTCACTATCAACATTTTACGCTGAAAATAAATGACAGACAATAGCTTTGATAGACATGAGATGTTTAGTAATTTTTAATGCCGGGTCGCTATCGTGTCTTGAACCTATTGTAGACATTTACACAAAGGCATTTTATTAAATCGCAAATATCGGCATTTAGTTGCGCGAATTTAACTGCGTGTAAATCTACAAAATCATGTCCTGTTGGCTCAGGTGGTAGTGGCATCCTGACACAGGATTAGCTGGTTCGAATGCTAGTAGTGGAAGAAATTTTCGTCGTTAGTCCTTAGCCAGTAGAGAAGAAGAGGTGAGACAAGAAGAAGAGGTGTTAGTAGACAATTCCTAATCACTAGATTGTGCACTACAGTACTGTGTTAAACCTCAAAACCCTCCGCTGTACGTATAAACATCTCGCAACATCTCCTAGAAGAAAAGGTATCCAACTAATAATTAATTCTACGAGTAACATTAAACTGGTGACATGAATGCAGCGAACAACATTGTGTTGTATATCCAAGCGCAGGTTACTATTATCGGTTTGTGAATGTTTCTCAGAAGAAACATTCTCACTATTTTAGAACTCAGTTTTCTCGAAATTTACCTTCAGTCATGTTGCTACCATGCTCTAAAACATTGCACCGCAGTAGATCCTACGGAAAACACAACCCAGCACGGTGTCGACATGTGCATCAACGGTTTTCTTTCATTTGTGCGAAGCCACCATGAATTTAACTCAGACAAATTCACCTCATCAAAGTAATAAGGAACTTTTATGGGACAGCGGAAGTATGTAAGAACGAAAACCATATTTCTACCAGTATATACACCACGAAGGAATTCATGTGTTTATACTGAACTGATCTTCATAGTTCATATTCTTGCACAGTTCGTTAGGTTCAAAAAGTCCTGCGAGAGTCGATTCACCTTTTTTTAAATATGAAACCAACACAAGGTCGCGATATGACACGTACTGGCAGAACGAACCAAAAATTACGTGAAGACAATATATTGTTTCATTACATTGAGTGTACAAAAGAACACAATAGTGCACAGTACCAAAACTGTACATTGCAAACGGATTTCATAGTAATCACCCAGATTATTCACAGCTATTTACCAACGGTTGTGAACGTACAGAATATAGTGGACTGAGCATAATATCAACTACCCCTGTTTTGAAAACGCCGTAGTGACTTCGTCTTTGTTCACTAAGGGTTTTTCAAAGTTTTCGCCAATTCAGTTTTCGAATGAGATCTCAGTGACTTGGCATAATATCGTGAGAATAAAGAAAAAATAGGGTAGGCGCCCTAACAATTCTAACAGACAGCAATGTAGTCTTCACGGGTGTACCGCCGGATAGTGTTGTGGAAACACAATATTTCGACGGCTGGCTCTGCCGTCTTCTTCAGGTGATGAGACATGTGTAATGGTCGGTTGACCCACAGATACTTCGTTCTTACAATTCTAACAGAATTCTAGAATATGGTATTGTGGTGGTCCGGGAATGTAACCTGCGTACACACCCAAATTTCAATTGCTCACCCACCAGACTCGTTAATTCCTAATAGCGGTACTATGTAGCAATCCGTTGACTGGTCCTACAACATCTCCGCTCTGTGTATGGAGTGATGTAATATGACGTTAAAAATGGAGACGTTAAGCCTGGACATCGCAATGATGTCGTTCGTAAGAACAGGCGTAATTACCGTTTCGAGTGCGCCATCGCCCTCTTTTATACCCCGTAACAGCACGAATATCGCACAGTTTTTGGCTACATATGTCTATACAGTAAGGTTAAGTATACAGAAGAACACGACGGTAAACAACCATTCAGTAAAAAAGTTTTCCACATGCTAACATGGAATTATAGCATTTGTCACAGCAATCATAGTCACCATTCTAGTTTAAAGCTGAAGCTCAATAGAACATGATAAAGAAGAGCGTTGTATTTATACAGGCGAAGAATTATTGATGTTTATACCTTCAGTAGCAAATTTACGTAATCATTCAGGACGACTTGTACGTCAAAGTAAAATGTTATTGTAAAACCCAGACCACACTACCTGTAACTGAAGAAACTCTTCAACCAGTTTCGGTAACATCATCGGGATTAGCAGTTCACTGTGATAGGATTCACATAAAAAACTCAACGTAGTATTTGAGTGGTAACACTCTGGCTTCGCATTCAGGAGGAAACTGGTTTTAATCTCCCTCCGACCATTCAGATTTCCATGGCTTTCCGAAATCGCTACATGCGAATTTTAGGATGGTTCACAAGGCCATGGCAAAATTCTTTCCCATTGCTATCAAATCATTCCCTCCTCTAACACATCGATGTCAACGAGGCATTAAGCCATAACAAAAAAGCAAATGAAAACTTAAAATCCTACAAACCAAGAATAGGTTCTGCTTGGAATTTTTGCAGACAATTGAGATGACTCTTACGTTTACTATAGTTTGTTCTTCTGTATGCACGAAATAAGCTGAGAATGCTCTAAGGCTCAAATTCAATGTTGAATTGTAGGGTCCAGCAATGACAGAAGTGGAATGGGTGACAACGTGAAATTTAATAAATGATTACATGATTTAATTTTATTCTCTTCACCGCTAACTAAATAATTTTCTGGCCAAGTTGTTCTCACTTTTTCATCGAACAACAAACTAACTAATTAGGTCCTGTGTCATATCGGTCACCAGCTCCATTAATCTTCAAGTTCTCAAAAGTCATTTGTCTCACTTGGGTCACATAAAGGAAGTGAAAGCCGTCTTCTGTAGCCGACAAGACCATTATAAAACTCTCACGGTTATCTAACAATTTGTATAGTCTGTAGCACTCATAATTATAAAAAGAATTCCTAAATGTGTGAAGTCCAGAAGTTGGTGCCACCTTCACTCTTTCTCTCCTTTCGTCGTTACAGTCATATATGAGCAAATTTTAATTACAACCAAAATAGAAGAAATGTTATCTTAGCTAGAGCAAAGCGTGGTCTTCAGGCCGAAGGTTGGTTGGACCCTCCCGAATGAGGCATACTATACTATACCTGATATTAGAGGAAGGACCTAACCAAAACCGGTAATCCTACCGGGTAAATGAAACCTTCAGTTTAACGTAGAATCAGAAGCACGGACGTGTATGGCATACTTAACATTACACAGCAAACTGTAGTTAAAGACCTTTGAAAATCCCAGCCATGACGAGTATTCGAACGGTAACCTTACGATCTCCAGTAAGACGCCTTAATCAATGATCCAGCATATTTAAAGCCTCGTTCTCATCTACAGACTCCTTACGTGTCAGACACTTAGCAGCACAGACACAAAAAAACATGATTACATACATTATATATAGGTGTATTCACATCTACAGCGCGTGAACGGAGCGTGTCCGTTCAGACACGTGCCGGCACCGGCCAGCATTGTCGGAAAGAATGTCTGTGACAGCACGAGTCTGAGGGTGTCTGTGCGGTTAGTACGAACACGACAACGTAACAGCATAGACAGCGTACTACTTGATCTAATTAAATAAGATGAACAATGAAAAAGTAATTGAATTAGTTAGAGAATATAAATTTCTATACTACTTGAGTGACAAAAAATATAGTGACAGTAAACGGAAAGATGACGCATGGAAGGAAATAGCAAAAAGGCGCCAAGTACAAGGTAAACAGATATTTATTTATGAAAATAACTATTACAATGTGTTTACAGTGCTTCTGCAGATGACTCAAAATACAAGGCAAGTTTGTCTCTGACATCAAAAGCGGTAGATTGACTACTCCCTCCTTGCGTTTGTAATTTACTCAAATTATGGACGGCTGTATTTTCACTTACATGGGTACGGTTATACTTTATTAAGTTCTGTAGAATGCATATAGTCAATATTACTTTATCAGCATTTTCGTGGACGAGATAGATTTTTCTGTTATACAAACGGAATTGCTGCATAAGGGGGCGTACATTGAAATCTCACGAAACCTCACCAAGGGGGAAATCTCACCTGAATTCTTGTAGGATATAAATGACGCAAAAATGGGTATTTGGTCCAAAAACCGATCTTAGGGTGGGGGCGAGGGAGATATAACCAGCCGTGAAAGCATGAGACCAAAAAAAAAAGGCTTCAAAAAGTTGCGAGGTCGATTAGTAGGGAAGGGGGAGGGGGGGTCTCCGTCAAAATCTCATGTAATTTTAGGGGGGCGTCGGACCAGATCTGACGACGTCTCACCAGAGGATCCGGAATGCCGGAAAAACACCTTACATCATTAATAGACGCCCCCTAACCCGATTCTTCTTCTTCCAGGAAAATTGCTACTATAGCTAGTTCTTCCACTGAAAAAATTCGGAATATTTTAGAGTAGTTACATGTGTGCACTTTCTAGTTTTTCTGACGACGTCTGAGAGAGTACTGTCGTATACAACTTATATCTGACACGTTATGTGCTGGACACGCTACGTGCTGGTAAATATGAACGAGGCTTAAATGTTACCTATAATATAACAAAAATTGGCTTCAGACAGATCAAAGAGTACGGAGTAACATGTCATCAATTATCGAATGAATATTTGGTTATAACGTAACTGACGAACGCAATATTTCCAAGATGGTATGATAAGGGAGTTAGATTGGGATTCATTGCAAGACGGGAGGAGAATGAGGAGGGTCATGGGAGTGTACAGGGCTAGTGTACTGGCGATGAGGCATGGAAAGATATTGGAGTAGGTATGAAAAGTAGTGCATGGAAGCGAAAAGTTGACCATGACACTCGATTTCAGGCACAAGTGTGTGGGAAGATTCTCTTTTTTAGGTGAAAGTGTCAGAGATTGGAATGAGTTACCAAGAGAAATGATGAATAATTTACCGAAAACGTTGAAAGAATTTAAAGATAAAATTTGCAGAGGGCAAATGTAGGTGCGTGCAGAATAGGGGAATAATGGGGGTGTAGGGAAATTGCCACCGGAGCCTGTGCTCCATTGCAATTAAATTAAATAGTGGCAAGTTCAACCCACAAGTGTGGCTAAGTTCCCTGAGGTGCCGCACACTGAAACGGAGAAATACAACGGTGCCGCGCACGAGTCCACTCTCCCACGTATCGACCGTCCTGAATACCTTTTTTATGAGGTTTTACGTAGCCATCAAGGCAAATGCCGGGACGGTCCCAAACCTCCGCCTCATAAACTGCACATTTCACTAACAAAAAATACACTCATCATATACAGAACATAGTTATACGTTCCGCAGACAGATGGCAGCACTTCACTTCCTGCATTACTACGTAGTACGACCTGGCAGTAGGTATAAAACATGGAGGTAGGAATAGAGGGGAGACCAGGTGTCGCTTAAACTGTGAAGCAGCCTGTCTCCGGAGCCGCCATCTTCGTGAGTTCAAAACATTGGTCTGTTTTTCTTAAATTCTAATGTTTGTAGGTTATATCAATTAGGGTATTTATAAATGTGACTCCATAAGACTTCATTTTTAGTAATGCGATGATTAAAAACGAAGAAATTCTTCCGTTTTGTATACACTCCTTGTGTTTCTTGACCCTACCAATATGGCGACCTCCTACCCCACCGCTCGCCACTCGGCGTCACGTCGTTGTATGGAGAAGGTCCCTTACCTGGTCTCCTCTCTTTTCTTTGCTCCATGGTATAAAATGCTTGGCGTCAACAAGGGCATGTGGCCTTAAATTCAAACTCCGAATTTAACCATGCCAATGATGAATAACATTCGTCAAAGACAGCCGACTCCTAATGTTGAGAAAACGTGGTAAAGAAGAAAATATTCTTAGCTAGATCAGTTTCTACACGATCAATACCTTTTAAAAAAGTGACAGAAGACATTCAATGAGACATAGAAACGTATTCTATAACTGGCATATTAAACAACAAAAAAAATAATTTTTCTGAAATAATCGCAAAATCTCTATCAAAAGCATCTTTTGCCGGCCTCGGTAGCGTATGGGCTAGAGTACTAGCGCCGGTTCGAATCCCCGTCCGGGCATCCAGATTTGGGTTTTCCATGGTTTCCCAAATCACTCCAGGCAAATGCCGGAATGCTTCCTTCAAAAGACCATGGCCGAATTCCTTCCTATTCCTTGCGCCCCTTCCTTTCCCGTTTCTAAAGACCTCGCTGTTAAGAGACGTTAAGCAGTTAAAAAAAAATAATAGCTTCGCGTGCCGAAGGTCGTCGGTTCGAGTCCGGCCGAGGGCATGGGTATTTAAGTGTTGTGCACGTGAATGTCTTATCCGTCCTGTAGTTTCCGTGTGTCCATTCTTAGTAGCAACAAATAAACTAGTTACTAGAGAATCTGATACACTTGAAGAGTCGTGATAATAACATTGAGCTGGCTGTATGGTCTATGTAGCCGAATACCATTTAAAAAAAACATACACACACATTTTTTATGCCTTGTCACGTACGCCAAGATGCATGTTCCGAATAGGTCCTTGACACGAACGCTGATAACGGGATTTAACCCACTTCAACTCGAGTACGTTTACATAGTAACTTTAATAACATGTTTTTAGACTCTAATTACGATGATTAAATCTTTATGGAGATTAAAGGAAAATTAATGAGAGACCTTTTTACCCGCTTGTAATTTATATGAAGATCGGTAAGGTAGAAGGAAGAACTTACAAGAATATGTACTTTAATTTGTTACAAACCCGATTCCCTGAACTCTTGAGAAATAAATCTCCGACACGCGCCTTCCTGGTAGCTCCTTCTCTTAATTAAACATCATAAGCGGACCCACTTGTCTGGTACTCCACAAGATATTTATTTATACTTGTAACAAGAGTCGTAGATAATACTAAAACCATCAACAAGCAACTAATCAGCGTTCCATATTACGACAATCTCTATTTGCAACCTATCCATCATCAAGACATATAATCAAATAGTTTTTGAAAGTATAGTGATAAGGTAAACGATGAAGGACACTATACGTAATTTCACATTTTCCTACATTGCTACTTTTAGATCAACGTCTATGCAGTTGTCAAACTAAATTACATAAGAAACTTTCGTATCAGTAATGGAAATCAGGGCATCAACATTCTAATATATATTTCTAATTCCTGGAATGAATATTTCTTTTAAAAAAAATTGGAGTCCTCAGAATTTAATAAACTTCGCAAGTTGATTTACAGACAGTCGTATAAAAAGTATTTAATTGTAAAATGTGACGATTATCATTTCACCAATTTTTTGTTTAGAATGTTAATGACAGTATTTCCGTCTATTCAAGGATCAATAAAATCTTTCAGCCCACGCTTGTAAAATGCAAAATGTTATAGTATTTTACACTGCTTAAAAGTGATTTACGTAGATAGGTATAAAAATAATAGCCATTGGTGAATATTCATCAGCTGTTTGATTTCTGAATGTACTGAAATCCGTTTTCTCTGTGGGAACCAACGATCGCACGAATGCAGCGACCTAAACTTGCCTTCAGCCAATAGATTATTTATACTGCTGGGATTGAAGCTAGAAGGTAGAGTTGAGCACTGGTATTCTGCAGCCCCGCGGTTCGATTCACGGCTCGGCCATCTATCTGTATTTCGGTTGGCAACTCCAGGCGAAAACAAAAACCGTGCATTCATAAAGTGTGGCTGGTTTCTTTCCTGCTACGTTACTAACATGGGAGTAGGCAAAGAATTTGCTTGAGGTAAGACCATACTTGTACTAATCAGTAATACACTTGTACATTAGAATGCAATCTGTCTCAGCTCTAATGACATAGTAATAAATGAACGAAGACTAAAGAACAATTAAAAGAAATATGCTGCTGGTATTTTAAAAATTTCTTTCTTGTTTGGACGTATAACAGATGTCAAACATTTTATATACGTCGCTGCGATGGGAACAGTAGTTGATTATTCGACAAATACCAAAGTTATTCGCAACAAGAATAACTGCAATGTTAGATGATTTTTCATGGGACTAACTTATTATTATCGTTTCCGCAAATTTAATATTTTGGGTGATCTCTCTATATCTTTTCATTTGTTCCTACAATATATCTACTACGAGGGCTACAAAGAACAGCAAGAAAATCGTCCAAACCCACTTATAAATGATATGTCTAGAGTGAAAGAATTGCTTGCTGAAGACTTGAAATGTAAATATCTTGGAATTACTTTTGATAACAAACTTAACTGGGCAGGACACATAGGACAGGTGGTAGGAAAAGGTTTCAAAGTTCTGCACTTGTTGGAGAGAGTGATGAGGGGATGTACGAGAGAAGTCAAGGATTTGGGTTACAAAACTTTGGTCAGACCATTGCTCGAATATGGTAGTGTAGTATGGGACACTCATTTTACCTATCAAATACAGGAGTTGGAAAGGGTGCAAAGAAGGGCTGCTAGATTTGTTTCTGGAAATTATAGCAGAATGCAATCAGTGACGGATATGATAAAGGAGCTGGAATTGGATTCATTGCAAGACAGGAGTAGGATGAGGAGGGTCATGGGAGTGTACAGGGCATATACTGGCGATGAGGCATGGAAAGATATAGCAATAGGTATGAAAAGTAGTGCATGGAAGGGAAAAGATGATCATGACCACAAGCTGGCACTAGATTTCAGGCACAAGGGTATGGGAAGATTCTCTTTTTTAGGTAAGGGTGTCAGGGATTGGAATGAGTTACCAAGAGAAATGATGAATAATTTACCGAAAACTTTGAAAGAATTTAAAGATAAAATTTGTAGAGGGCAAATGTAGGTAGGTGCAGGATAGGGGGAAGATGGGTGTGTAGGAAAATTGCCACCGGAGATTGTGCTCGATTGCAATTAAATTAAATTAATTAAATTAAATTAGATCTTGAAAAGCAGTGCAAACCCAAAATTTGGATGCACTGACTGCAAGTCGAACACATATACTCCTGATTGCCAGTTAGTAAATCAGCTCTCTGATTTTTTCTTGTAAGGATTTGTACATTTTAATAAAGTGTCTATCTGGTTTCAGAGAAAAACATAGTACAGAGAGCAATACAACTGATAAGGCAATTTGTTCAGTAATATATAATGGAGGAGCAATGGTAGGCCTACTGTATTCCTAGATTGCAAAAGAGCTTTTGATAATGTCAACAGAAATTTGTATTACGGAATTTAAAGAAAATGTATAATGGTTAAGGTTACAGCTGGAAGATTATTTGATAGGCAGGTACCAAAGTGCGAGATTTGATCACCTTAGATCTGAGGAAAGAGAAGTAAATTGGGCACCCTATTGTTGGTGCTATATGTAAATGATCTTCCAGGAATACTTGAAGATTATAAAATACATATGTTTTCAGGTGACATTTTGATATTCTTTCAAGGGGAGACTGTGTCTGATGTAGCGAAGATATCAAATGATGAGCTAAATGTGGTTAATAAATGGCTAAGCATTAAGTTTGAATTTGTCTAAAAGAAAATGTATGGTAACGGGAAAACCAAGAATTAGAAAAGAGGCAAGAGAAATTTAGTTGGTTTTAATAATGTTATCAAAATAAATTGGGCTCAAAAATTTAAGTATCTAAGAATAATTATTGATTAAAAAAACTTAATTTTGAAGCTCATGTGGATTAAATACCAAAAAGTGGCAAAAAAGAAGTTTAACTAAGTGTATAAATCAAGGTAGGTATTGTCTAGACCAGAGCTATTTTTTAAAATAATCGTGATGCTACATATAAGATACTGCTCCACGGTATTTAAATGCCATGTGAGAAATTAATACGATACGAATTTCAAGAGCAATGTTAAATAAACACACACAAAAAATTTGAGTAATATAGTTAAAAAGTTAGGTTATTGTTCACTGAAAAAGAAGTAGTAAGAGATATATTAACATTTAGACTAAAAAAAATTGTTACGAAATATTTAAACAAACGGGTGCAAAGAAATAGCAATATACATAATTAAGGAACTGGAAATATGATGCATAAACAGGGTATTAAGGCTTAAAGAACTAGTTACGTACAATAAATTTCCACTAGATGTAAAAGAATCTGCATGTGTTTGAAGATTTATGGAAATAGTGGATACTTGGCTGGAAGTCTATGAATAAAATGTGATCCTGTAATAATTATTATGTTGATATTCTTCTCGCCATTTAAAAGATTTAAATTAATGTGCTGTTAAAAATACAGTGTATTTATAAACTTGTTAAATTTATTAGCCAGAGGTTGTTTGTAAATATATAATAATAACAAATTTCGTCATACCAGGCAGGACATGCACTAAAAATCGCTGACTACCGTGAAATGAAGAACGAAGTTTTAGAGTTCCATTATGGACTGTCATAAGAGCGGGCGTAGTTCATGTAGAGTTACAGGCATGAACAAGGAACTGGACACAGCAAGCTGCTCCAAAGAGAATATTCGCTACACGAGGCCGGAACAAAAGGAACCATAACAACGGACGGCACGGCTTTCCTTAGAAAAAAAGAAGAGTCAAAGAGTGGCGAGGAGTCGCACAGGTCACGGACTCGCACAAACACAGAGCTTCTTTTATTTGCAGCTCCAGCCGTGCCGTTCTTCTGTGTTATCGACGAATGGAAAGGAAACGTATACAGGGTGGGGCATTTAATATGTTTTCTGGAAATTTTTCGGCTAGAAAGCATTTTAACAAACAATAACCTATATAAAAAATAATCGTACAGTAGGGGGCTACAATTATGTGATATTGTTTTTTTCACAGGTGGCGCTGTTGTCGTTACAATTCTTTTAAATGGGAACCCCTATTTTTTTTTTGAAGATTCCGATTCCTCATGAAAAAATAAAAATAGTTTGCTTAACTCACTTTTCTGTTAGCCTCACAGATGGCGCTGTAATCGCGAAAAATGAATATTCGCGTTTTTGTGTATAATTTTAATTATTGTTTAAATAATTACATGTAATTTTCATTCTGTAAACATGGAAGGTAATTTTAAAGGATAATGACGAAATTGATTTTTTAAATGCTTTTTCTTACTTATTTGCAGCCATGTCTACAGCAGGTGCTCAAAAAGGTGACCATTTACTTCCAGACATTTTCTGACACACTTCGAGCTTTTAATTATATTTCTTTTTCTGTCATCAATCTCTCTACTAGTATGATGCGATCCTATCCCTCTTCTTATCTCTAGCTAATTTCTTCATGTCAACATATCCATTGTAGCCTACGAAATCATTTTCTGCTTTATACATCCCGTACTTTGTTTCCCTCTACATTCCTTATCTTCGACTGTTCCTTGCACTGACAAAATAAAACGAAAACCATTTGTTTGAAAATGTTGTCTTTTTCTTCCCTCGTCCATCATTTCCAAAATACGTTCATTTCATACTTTATTCGTCAAACTAATTTTCAGCAAAATATGTAGCACTGTATTTAAATACTTCCTTCTTTCTGTACTATCGGTTTGGTCGTTTGTGTTCTTAAATTATATCTAGGTTATGACAATGTGTGTTTTATTGTGGAATTGTTTTTAGTGTTCTGAAAAGTGTCTCGTACGCATTCATTGATTACATTTTCCCATTCATATAGAGATTTTGTATGTGAAAATTTTCTTGTATTGTCAGCATGTTTTTTCCTGTGATTATCAATTTTCAGACATTTTCTGACACACTTCGAGCTGTTCAGGCATCATTTCTGCAAAGGGTCAGAAAATGTCTGGAAGTAAATGGTCACCTTTTTGAGCACCTGCTGTAGACATGGCTGCAAATAAGTAAGAAAAAGCATTTAAAAAATCAATTTCGTCATTATCCTTTAAAATTACCTTCCATGTTTACAGAATGAAAATTACATGTAATTATTTAAACAATAATTAAAATTATACACAAAAACGCGAATATTCATTTTTCGCGATTACAGCGCCATCTGTGAGGCTAACAGAAAAGTGAGTTAAGCAAACTATTTTTATTTTTTCATGAGGAATCGGAATCTTCAAAAAAAATAGGGGTTTCCATTAAAAGAATTAAGTTGACCTTGTTGTAACGACAACAGTGCCACCTGCGAAAAAAACCAATATCACATAATTGTAGCCCCCTACTGTACGATTATTTTTTATATAGGTTATTGTTTGTTAAAATGCTTTCTTTCCGAAATATTTCCAGAAAACATATTAAATGCCCCACCCTGTATAAGCTTCATCTATAGGCCGTCGCAACGGTCAGCGTATATACGTTCACAGAAAACAGATTTGCGGAGTTTGTGGAAAGCGAAACAGTGAATGGTCTGTCGCTACAGATTTTTACGAGCTTTGTGATAGGTGGCTAACTTCTTCTGTAAGCTGGTAGTAGCAGAAAAAATGATACGGAACAATACGTGAATATTACCACGACAGAGAGTTCCAAATATTACATTCTCAGAAACGTTGTATTTGACGGAACTGATATTAAAACTCTCTTTGAACTTCGGCAACTAGAAAGGTTCAGAATTGTAATATTTGGAACCCATGTTCTACTCCAGGAAAAGCGGTTACAAATACTGTAACCTACTGCTCTGACATAAGCACTGGATAAGATCCAGCAAAGGTTTCCTGAAAGAAATTACTCATACATACTTACGTTTATATACAACTACCAAGCGATTAATTTCGATGACAGTATCTTAAACAGTGTCTTAAGATAAACTTTTACCTTAGTTTGTCTTTTTAGATATTTCCAGCCAGGACAAGAATATCTTACCTCTCCTTTTAATCTTTTAATATTCGCCCTCTGTCCTAGTTTCTTCCTCTATATTGTAAGTAAGTTTTTATACTACCTTGTGGTTTTTTTTGTTTTGTTTTTTTGCAATTTGACCAAACACAAATTTTCATACCTAATCACAAACTAATAACATCGTCACTTCTGCTTCCCCAACCATAATAAACATTATGCAATTCAATTTATTTTCGCATTTACAGTCCAACTAATCTATTATTATAAGAAGCAACTGTCGGTCATCGATGACGTCATGTCAAGCTATGCCGTCGCGCTATGACGTCGCACTTTGACGTCACGCTTTACGCTATTGTTATAGGTAATTCACCTTATTTAATAACATTTCTAAGCATCCGCGAATAAATTAACTGACAGAACACTGAAATTAAAGTATGTATTGCGTTTAAATCGATATATCAATCATTAAATGCTTATATTTACATAATATTTTTTGATATTTAGAAGTATTGCTTAAATTCTTTGTCCATAGACATGTAAGTTATAAAGCCTTTAAGTATCTAACATCAATGTTAGTGAAAGTTTTGATTAGATTGTTACTTAGCATGGGTCAGAATTACAACTGGCATTTGACGATACGGCAGAGGGCATGTATAATTTTTTTTTAATAATTTAAACTGTGTCCCACTATTAAAATTATTAAATCGTTTGAACGGAAATAGTTGTACACTGATCGCGATCTGTGCAGCCTACACTACAATTACAACAAATATTACGTGGCATAATGTAAGTATATAAGATTTATTTTCCTTTGCTTTTACTGAGTAATATTTAGGAGGCTATTATTTCAGCAACATGTAACTGTGTCAGCCATTCAAACGTAATATCGGTCTAAATCACTGATAAAAAAAAGGAAGGTGTAAAAACCATAGAAGATTTTTGATCAAATTTATACAACGATGCATTATGTCCAATAAAATGCGATAACTACATGTATGAATATTGAAGTATTATATTTCTGGCGGCAAGTTTAGTGTAGTATGTAGTTAGGTTGAAATGCAACCTGGAGCCTGATGAAAACGGAAACCTTTTGCTACAGCGCAAGGCACGAGGAATTACATTGAATTTTATTTCATAACAGTTCTACTTAGTTAAGCAATTGCTAAAAAATGAATTTGAACACTGAAAGAAAAGTATGTATTTCGATTAAATTGGCATAATAACTATCAGTTTTTTAATACTGAAATCATTACATAGTTTTAATGAAAGAAGTTCCAAATTTATCACGAACTATGTGGCCTAACTAAACCACAAATATTACGTGGCATAGCGTAAGTTGTTAAGATTTATTTTTAGCATCCTTCGTTTTCACTGGGGTCATTACTTCAGCCGATGTAAGCTGTGTCAGCCCTTAAAACATCGATCTTCATCACAGGTAATAAGAAAGAAAAGTGTAAGAAACTGTGAAGATTTGAAATCAAGTTATATCGCGACTTATGATGACACTGACAGGCGATACATGGAATATATCAATTCGCGTGTGCCTGTAGCTTTGCCTTTCTTGCGGCAATATTAGCAGAGTTGGGGTTAGACTGAAATCCATCCTGGACCATGTTAACAACTGAAGCTTTTTGATACAGCACAAGGTATGATAAATTGCAATGAGATTTATTTTATAACAATTCTATTTAGTTATGAAACTGCCGAGAAATAAATAACCACAACACTCCGCTAAGCCCGTCATTTTTTACGGGATTTGGGGCTAGTTCCTTTATAATTTTCGCTGCTTCATCCAGGCTGTCACCTTAATATTACGCCATCCTATGCTTTCTCTTATCTATTCCGTTATTGACTTCATAATTACTCCTCTTCCTCGACTCTAAATCGATCAGTTAAGGGAAGTTCGAGTTGCCCCGGACACTTAAAATTAATTGAAAACAAAAATGAAATATTCAAATTTTCTGTGCTTTAATCTTACATTTAAACTTGTACCTACATATTAATTAGTGGTTAGTAATCATTAGATTGTATTCAATGAATTAAATTGAAAACACTTGCGCCTTAATTTTTTGGCAACACAAAAGCTGTCGGGTAGCCTCAGCCACAGTAATAAATGGTTGCCTAATCGGTTTTTGACCTTAAAAAAATCACAGTAATAATGTTCATCTGAAAAAACTGTTCAAACACAGTTTTTATAGACCCTGTCTGTGCTTCATAACACTGGATCCAGTTTTTTTTTTCAAAACTTTCTCCACATACGATGCAAGCGGTCTGTTCTACTTGATTTGCTTCGGAAAGACTTTGAATACCTTTATTTGCATTAGATTTTTTTTATAGCACTTTTACTTTTTTATTTTTTCGCTTCGCCCTTTTTACTGCATTTACTTTTTTTCCGGTCTTCTCCACATTTTTTATATGGTTAAGATGTTAAAATCTCGCCCTTTTGGATTTTTCGAGCTCGCATTAATATGCCTTTATTTGACGGATCATATTCAATAATCTCCAACGAATTTTGACAGGAGCGACGAAAAACTTCTGCCAGGAACGAAATACACACTAGTGTGGAACTCACTGGGCGCCCAAGCCGCAGCTCAGTTGTATTCATCTTTACATCTACATCTACATCTACATATATACTCTGCAATTCACAAAATTGTGGGTGGCAGAGGGTGCTCAGCACCAAAGCTAATCTTTTTTTTTGTGCATTCCAATCCCTAATCGTACGAGGGAAAAAAGAATTCATATAAGAATCAGTCCGGCACCTTATTTCTCTAATTTTATCTTTCCTGTCCTTCCGACTCAAATAGGTTGGCGGAAGAAGTATTTCACTACACTCAAAAGTGAAAGTGGGAGTACGCATGTTTACCAATAAGTTTAAACGAAAAGTGTGTCGTCTATCTACCAGAGACTCCCAACCTAGTCTACTTATCAGTTCTGTGACGCTTTCATAAGGACTTTAGCAAGCGGTCACGAATCGAGCGGCTCTTCTCTGTACTTTCTCTATACTTTCAATCAACCCCTTACGAAACGGGTCCCAAATAGCACAACAGTAGTCCAAATGTGGACGCACAAGAGATTTGTACGCTATGTCCTTTGTTTGTACATTACAATTTTTCAATATTCGACCTATGAATCGCAGCCTAGAATTAGCTCTACCTACTAACGAAGTAATGTGTATGTCCCATTACATGTTCCTTTGCACTGTTATTCCCAAATATTTCATAGAATCGACCATATCAATAACTGTATTGTTTAACTCGTATTTCTTACACTACAGGGTGCATATTTACAATAACGTTTTGCTGACGCAGATTGGTTTGTTTATTAGAACTTCAAATGTCCGGGGTTATCCTCCGTCCTGGGCTATCTGACCTTCCCCTACGCCTTGCCATCAGAGATACTCATAAAATAGGAATAACACTGTACATTTATAGCTCGTAACACAGATAGTTAAATACATTATCCTAAATTAATAATTATTAATACATATACGTGACGTAAGAACCCTATAATGCTCTGGCAAACATACCAGCATCACATACCGAAACTCATGAGTTTAACTGTACTGTACGTCGGTCCTTAATTTTTCAATTGTGTGTGTTACTGCTATTTGGGTCTTGACACAGCTTCTGCAATAGGTAATTGATTCTATTGTTGTGTGATTCGATTATCTCATTTATTGGTTGAACAGTTTAGAATAGCAAATCCTCTAAGAATCTTCTGTGAAGTGACTACAGCCTCTGAATATGTTGATCGTAAGATTCTCTCGTGTAAATTAGTATAATATTGTGGTGATAGTGGCACGCCATGTCTTTGGTTTAAATCGTATGTTAAAAACTGGAAGCAACCTGTATCCAAGAAGCTTGTAAATACAGAATGCGGAATTGTTAAAGATGGTGTTTGCCAGGAATCAATTAATCGACCTCTGTTATATATAAATTAACTCCCAGTCATATTACATGATTGTGAAATACGTTGCGTGTGTGTGTTTTTGTGGGTTTTTTTTTTCAGATGAGACTAGTATATCTTTAAGAGAAATGTCGGTGCATAATATGAGAAAACAAAATAAACAGCTTGCTCATTGCATTTAAATTGATACTCGACAGAGAAAGAATCAGTTACTGCGATTTTACTCCAGAAACATTTTGCTTTGCGAAAGAATTTTTTTTCGAATCTGGCAACCAAAGATGACTAAAAGAAAAGTATTTGCTATGGAGTAAGAGAATGAGTCAAAGTTATTCACAATGATATGGTATATGTTGCTTTTTTGTGGGGGAGGGGGGAAATAGCTCCAAATTTAGGAATTAACAACAGTCCATGAAAACGAAAACTAAATAGAAGCCTAATAACTACGGCGGGATGTGTTAACAGTAGCGGGTAATATTAATGTTTATAAGTAGGTTAGAAATATGCATGCAAATAGGACCTTAAAAATGTGTAAATACGATCTAAAAATGGCAAAATATTACCAAACATTTAAATTTACTATACATTAAAACAAATTATACATAATTTATTTTATCTCGTAGCATCGCTTTCGTGTAGCCAGCATGATTTCTTGTCGGGCATTCATTACACCATTCGGATTTTTTTTTTTTTTCCAAATTTATTTTAATGTTCCTGTAAAATAATAGATCATTATATTCTTACTTAATTAAAAATTGTAATTATAAATTTGATGTGGATTAGTGTACATACCATTGTTTATTATTGATTGATGCCAGCATTGCAGTTTATCATCATATGTATCATCGAGATCTCGAAAAAGAATATTCTCCTGTTGTCACTTAAAACATTCTTGTACTGAGATAAGCTGCGTTCGACATCACAAGATTAAATAAAGTTACTGCTATTTAATTGTGGGTCGTCTTCACTCAAAACAGATTCACCACCATGTAAAATTTATAAATCGTTTTACCGAGGGTTGGTGGTGTAACGGTTAGCGTTCTGGCCTCGCATTCGGGAGGACGGCGTTTCGAATCCCCGTCCGGGCATACAGATTTGGGTTTTCCATGATTTCCCAAATCACTCCAGGCTAATGCCGGGATGCTTCCTTCAAAAGGCCATGGCCGAATTCCTTCCCGTTCCTTGCCCCCCCCCCATCTTTTCACGTCTCTAAAGACCTCGCTGTTAAGATACTTTAAGCAGTTAAAAAAATCGTTTTATATCCAGTGTTGCCACTTTATCTAATTTATTCTTTAGCAAAAAGGCCACACTGCACCCTGCTTGACCTATCTAGGTTTCCACACTGTTAACGACTGCTGCGTTGTCGAGATTAAAAGGCGGGCAGAACCTTAATGATTTAGAGAATGAGAGTAATGTATAACTTTTATTCTTGACTAGTTAATTCTGGTTAATTCATTGACAATCAATTTTGTTTTTTCCCCCAGTGTATAATAGGAGTACATTTCTGTGAATAATTATCTCAGTTTCTTCTCATGTATAACTTCTAATGAATTTCCGGTAATAATTTTAAAAAAATCTAAATTTTTTCCTCAAAATATGACCACAAATATTATTTTTATATGACCAAAACTAGTAAAATGGCCCGAATGCGCATTTATATGCTGTATAAAATACATTTAAGTACAATCAGAAACGTTTAATCAGTGATTAATTCAGCTTTACAGCTCAAAAAGAGCAAAATATAACTTGTCATAAAGATCCACACCCTATGATATGTTCTTTCCCACAGCCACTAGACTGTTCTCACGTGAAATCACAGAGAATATATCAAATCTCACGTAATCTAATCAACGCTTACTTAACACATTGACTGCCACGTGAGCCAATGTTGGCTCACAGTTGCATGGGTTATGACGCCACGTGAGCCATATTTGGTTCACGTATACATTGTGCAGTGAGCCGCGTGAGGCACAACTGGCTCACATGCAGAGTTGTGTTTAGAGGCCTCGTGAGTCTCATGGGGCTCACAGATAATGCGTTTCAACTATGGGTTTATAAGTGGTGGCTCCACTGAACACGCTGGTGTTCTTAGCAATCAATATTTTTGCATTTGGTAGCCCTGGTGATTCCTAACTGCAACCGTCAGAGATCAACTTTCGACGACTCAGCTGTAGTACTGTTTTGTTTTGCTGATTGCTCGTGTATGATATTTGAGGTTACGTTTGTGTATTTGGGTAGTTTCCTAGTTTATTGTTATGGCCAAAAGAAGACAAACTTTTGAAGAACTTGTACAGCTAGTGAATGAGGCTATGCAAGATAGCTTATCAAGTTATCAATTTTATATGTAGCTAATATAAGCAAATAAACTAAGAGTTTGAATCATTTCTTGAAAAACGATTTTTTTATACCTATTGTTTTTTTAAATGACGTGAGCCAAATGTGGTTCACGTGGTGACAGATCGTAATTGTGTTAAAATGTAGTTGTTGGTCCACGTGAGCCATATATGGCTCACACCTGTTATCAATCCAGATCAGTCATAACTTGATATTTTATGAAGTAACTTAGTTCTACATGATCAAAAGAAGACATCTGATGCAAAAAATCAATTTGGCCTCACAAGTAATATTCGTGATTTCAATGTGGCATAGCAATACATAGTCCAAGTTTCATCATAAAAGTCAATGTGTTAAAAATGCGCTTGCCTCAGGACGGTACTTGAAGTCATGCCCCTTGCAAATTGCAGGAAATATGGAATAAGGAAATTCATATTAAATCTGAGTAAATAACGTGCAAAATGTTATATGTCCCCGAACTTATGTCTGCTACAGAAAAAGGGCTACTATAGATTGAGCAGGAATAAATATCTAAGCCAATGAGACGTAATTCTTTTGCAGGAAAGCCAAGTTGAGATGTGAGAAATAAGTATGTCAGAAAGGAGATTGGAGCTCTCAAACTGGATGATATAGTTGGGTAAATAAATTAATATGGACCGAACACCTAAAGAGAACTGAAGACGAGGGGATTCCAAGACAGATGACAGAAGAAACGGAGCAAGATGGATAGATATGGTAATAAATAGAGTGTAAAGACGGAATCTCGATCAGATCACAAGTGCAGAGGCAGTGTGGCTGACGGATTTGATGAGAGAGGTAACGATCAAGCCTGGAATTCTGGAGGTTGCGGGTTCAAATCCACGTCCGGCTATCATCATTCCTGTTTCCCTCGGTTTCCACAAATCACTGCAGGGGAATACCTATATGGTTCCTTCAAAAAGGTCATGGCTGAATTCCTTCCCGTTCCTTGCTCCCATTCCAGCGCCACATCAAATATCCTCGATACCAAAGAGAAAAGAGGCGATTAAATATTTCTGTGGTCATTAAACATATATTTTTAAATTAATTTTCCTTTGCCACGTACAGACCATTAGCACTTCTGTAATTGGAAACACCTAAAATGCCCGCTTGATACATTCTCGTGATGAGAGTCACCCGTTCAAGTACGGCTGAGGACGCGACTATTTCTGAGTGTCGTATTCGTCTTCTTTTGTCCTTCATAACCACACCATTGATCGCTTCGAAAAAGTGAGATACGAACGGAGATAATTAAAGGCATCGGAGCTTAACCGGCTTCAGAAACCAAAGGACCTTGTTGGTACCGTTTTGGTGTCTCCATCATATGAAACAGGTGGAAGTCAGCCAATGAAGACAGCTAAAACCTGTCATAATTGATAATAATTATCAGTTTAAATAAAATATAAAATAACCGGGAAGGGATATTAACCAAGGAAATTGAAGAAAATCGGCCATGGTCTTTATTGGAAGACTCGACCCTGCCTTTTCCAGAAGTGATTGTGGGAAACCATGGAATGCAAAAATTTAGATGAACTAACCTGGAACCTGGAACCGAGTCTTCGAAAATGCCAAAACCCATTGCTTCGGTCACGTTTCTTGAAACTTCTTCGCATCATCAATGCCTCATTGGATTTACATGCTCAGAGATATGACAAAATGCTTTGTGAGGATGCACTAAGTGACTTGTGAAAAGTTTTGGGATACAGAGAAACTGATTTACGTGTTCTGACTAACTCTCCATAGTATCAAAGTTCAGAGTTCAATTCAGGAAAGAATTTTTGCTTAAATATGAAGTCAGATGGTTAGAAGATATGTATACAGTGTGGTTCATAACTATTATGTCAAAAATGTAAAGGCAGGTAGAGGGGACCTAAATAAGCACATTTGTTATAGAAATGTGTGTGCGGTAACGCCGCACTAAAGCGCTAGCACGTAAAGCAGTATAAATCACAGGTAACTAAAAAGACAAAAGAAAACAAAAAATTATTAACAGTTTACAGCGCTGCTCGAAAGAGCGGCCACCAACAGAGATACAAGATTTACAGCGGTGCATGGAGCGGCGTCCGTTAGAAAAGACGTCAAATCTGTCGATCAAATATCCAACAGCAACAGTCAAACCGAGTGTGGTGGTGTAACGGTTAGCGTTCTGGCCTCGCATTCGGGAGGACGGCGGTTCGAATCCCCGTCCGGGCATCCATATTTGGGTTTTCCATGGTTTCCTAAATCACTCCAGGTGAACGCAGGGATGCTTCCTTCAAAAGGCCATGGCCGAATTCCTTCCCATTCCTTGCCCCACAATCCTTTCCCGTCTCTAAAGACCTAGTTGTTATAGGAGACGTAAAGCAGTTAAAAAAAAAAAAAGCAACAGTCAAGCGGGCAACAAGATCTTTTACGGATGAGACGGAGCTCTTGTACACGAGGCTTTTAATATGACCCCAAAGGAGAGGTCCAAGCAGGAGAACGCGGTGGCCATGGAACTGGTCCGCGCCGTCCATTCCAGTGCTGGCCGAAGACTCGGCTGAAGCGCTCTCTACCAGCTCAACGCGGAATTACCGCACTCACAGTCCTGTATGTAATCTGCTTATTTAAGAACCCTCTACCTGCCTTTACATTTTTGACGTATAGTTCTGAACCACCCTGTATACAGGATATAGGCGATGGAACGATAGATGCTACTGAATTTTTTTTCTTTCAGCCTTGACGTCGAAATCATTAATGAATGATTTAAAAATAATAATACTTCATAAGATAATCTTTTTCGACAAAAATTCGAAATAAAATCCCTTCAATCGGATTTTAAAATTATGGTGAAAATTTTTTCAACCTGTACAATATTTTTTGAGTGAATTTTTTTCTTTTATTTATATACACCACCGGAAACACATTTTCGAAAAATAACTTTTTATTAATCGTTTTGTAAGTGATACTTTTTCATTGTCGTGAAATAAATGTAACAATTTGTTAACGGATTCCTCAGTGCTCAAGGCTAACTGGCACTTGACAATATTTATATTTTAATCGAATCTAGATGTGTTAGGGTCTTGAGATGCAGGACAAGAGTGTCAGCAATGAAAATAAAAAAACTGGGGCATTGACAAAGAGTAATTTAGAAAATTCAAAGCAAAAAAAAAAAATCTCAGAAAAACAATTCTTGTAAAAATGGGCCAAGTCTCATGCTCGTGTAGTGACATAAAGTTATGAGATTTTCTTCTGAGTCAAGTCTACTCTTATCAGTATGTATTCACTTCACTTTGTGAAACAGAATTGATCCTATCGGTGTTATAGATTTTATTTAGAATAAAAACAAACAAAAAATGTTGCCTTGGCCATTATGCATGCCATGTTTTAGTAATCGTATATAAACACCTTAAATGCATTGCTTTATCAAACTTACAAGTACATAAAAGCCAAGATTTCCCTCCCACTTTTTCGAATTTGACAAGTATATATTATGCTTTCAATTTCAGTAAAAATTGTGACATACATAATAGCTAAGACATTACGTTTTTTTATTCTAAATAGAATCTATAACACCGAACGAAATCATTCTGTCTCAAAAAGTGAAGTAAATACACACTGTACACCGTAACGTGGCTCAGAAGAGGATCTCATAACTTTTTGTCGCTTCAAGAGCATGAGACTTAGCCTGTTTTTACAAGAATTGTTTTTCTGCGAACTCATTTCTTTTTGTAAGTTGACCGCTTATTCTGAATCGTCACTCAGATGTAATGATTCCATTCAAAAATCGGCGAATAAGATAATTTCAACAATTCCCCACTCTTTGAAAACGATGGATGTGCACCATAACCGAGAAATGTAGATTGCCGCTGGTTTAACTATCACCATAAGTTAATAGCGAGTAACTTTCAAACTAAACATACAAACAAAGTAAAATTTAATACGTTAGTTAAACTTGCTGATCTCTGTACATTAAAGAAATCTCAGGCATATGGCTTCATCAAGAACAAAACAATTAACCCACAACTACGTGCCAGAATTTTTCATGTTTGGGGTTGTAATTAAAATAAATACAAGGAAAAACACAAATATTAAGTTTTATTATGATTTAGTGATGAATCCATATATGTGTACAAATCACTTGTTTCTAAAATTACTGGCAGTGCGGTGGAATTTTGATGTTGGGGTGTCGTGGTCGAAATGAAATTTTGAGTTTCACTTACTTCCAAAGTAAAGAAAGGAAAGAAGTAAAATTTAACTCAGTAGTTAAACTCAATAAGCCCACTATACAATAAAAATCTCAGGTACATAAATAAATTAAGGTAGAAAGCTATTTCACGTTAGAGGTAGGTAAGGGGTAGACACATGGAAATTTAGAAGTTTCAGACTTTCCTTTTACTATGTGGGTAAAAAGTTATCTGTGTACCACATTTCAGCTTTCTATCACTACGGGAAGTACTTAGGAGTTTTGATAATTATTAGTGAGTGAGTGACAAAATCGCTGAAATTTGTATATTAACAATATCCTAACTAAGGACATCAACGAAAAAAAAATTTGTATTTTTGCTACGATTGCTGATATCTATACTTATAAAACGCAAGTTTCGGTCATCTATCATGTCATCTGTCATGCCATGACGTCACGCATTCGTCAGATGTTGTTCTAGGTTATGCACGTTATTTAATAACATTTCTACTTAGCTAAAAATCGGCGAATAAATTAATTGTCAGGACACTGAAAGACCGAGCGTGGTGGTGTAACGGATAGCGTTCTGCCTCGCATTCGGGAGGACGGCGGTTCGAATCCCCGTCCGGGCATCCAGATTTGGGTTTTCCATGGTTTCCCAAATCACTCCAGGCAAATGCCGGGATGCTTCCTTAAAAAGGCCATGGCCGAATTCCTTTCCATTCCTTGCCCCCCATCCTTTCCCGTCTCTAAAGACCTCGCTGTTGAGAGACGTAAAGCAGTTAAAAAAAAGACACTGAAAGAAAAGTAAGTATTCCGTTTAAATCGACATAATAATTATTGGCTGCTTATATTTATTTAATATTCGTTTTATGTAAAAGTATTCGTTAAAATCTTGGCCTCAGATGTGTAAGATAAAAGCTTTAATTTTTGAAATGTTAGTGGCAGTTTTCATAGATTGTTATTAGAACTGGCACTTGACGTTATAGCAGAGGGCATGAGTAATTAATTTTTTTTAAATAATTTGTTTTCTTGATTGTTCTGTTACTTAAAGCATTACATCGTTTTAACGAAAATAGTTCCACGCTGATCTCGATCTATACAATGTAGACTACAATTAAAACTAATATTACGTGAAATGACGTAAGTTGCTACGATTTATTTTTAATTTTCTTTGCTTTTACTGATGCCATATTTCAGTTGCATATGACTGTGTCACCAATTCAAAGATTGTAGTATCTATCTGAATCACGAATATAAAAAAAGGAAATGGAAGAACTGCAATAAGATAATGATGATTGTACCTTGTGGTGATTAATAACACTCGTATATCGAACACAGAAACTGCATTTATTTCACAGTTTACTCTATCACCATACATATTTTGTCGGCAGCCGACATGATCATTGTTGTATCGGACTCTCCACTATGCTCAAGATTGCAGGTTTGCTATCTCTGTACATGTATGCTGATGAACAACAGTTTCTTCAGCAGACATGTTTAACGTGCCTACTCATTATAGTCCAGAACATGGGCGGCACATAACCGAATATTCGTACTCGGTGAACATTCTTCGCACGACCAACACTACCGCGACTTTTCCTACCGACTCTCACTAGTAACGCAATTCACATTCTATCGTCTCTAACGGCCAATCACGACACATCTTTTCCTCAAGTGATTACCCTAGTCAACCAGCGCAGCGTCTTAGTCTTTTCCTCGCCTTTCAGCGATACTCCACTTTATTTTAGATGATGCACTCCTCATCTATTTGAAGGGTGCAACACTATCGTTACAGAACCCGTAAAATTTTTGATTTAGCTCATATCACGATCCATTATAACCACTAAAATTCGATATAGTACAGTACATGTATTAATATGCGTATGATTGAAGTATTGTTTCTCTGGCGGAAGCTTAGTACGTGGTAGGTTGAAATTTAACCTGGACCAGGATAGCAACGAAAATCTTTTGTTACAGCGCAAGGCACTAGGAACTGCATTGAGCTTTATTTTATAACCATTCTATTTATTTAAGCAATTGCTAAGAAGTGTATTGGTAGAACACTGATAGAAAAGTATGAATTTCGTTTAGATTGGCATATTAATTATTAGTTGCTTTTTTTTCTACTGAAATCATTATTACTTGGTTTGGATGAAAGAAATTCCAAATTTATCGCGATCTATGCGGCCTAAACCACAATTAAAACTAATATTACGTAAGTTGTTAAGATTTATTTTTACCATCCTTCGTTTTCACTGGGGTCATTACTTCATCCGAATGTAAGCTGTATCAGCCGTTAAAACATCGATCTTCATCATAGATAATAAGGAAGACATAAGAAACTGTGAAGATTTTGGATCAAGTTTGTATCGCGATGCATGATGACAATGAAATGCGAAACAGGGAATGTATTGACTCGCCAGTAATTGGATCTTTGATTTTCTAGCGGCGATATTGGCGAAGATTGCCGTTAGGCTGAAACGCAACCTGGACCAAGTAGACAACTGAAACTTTTCTGATCCAGCAGAAGCACAAAGGACGAGAAATTAGATCGAGATTTATTTTACAACAATTCTATTTATGAAAGCAACTCCAAAGAAATTTGCCTGAACAGTTCATTAAACCCGCCCAGACTATACATAACAGAAATTTGAAACATATAGCATCAATGGTGCGAACCACTTCGAGAAAAGGGTAGGCAGTGCCGCCATTAACTCGACTTGGTGGATGCACTGCCGTGCACCCGTGCACCCAGATGAGATTAGCCAGAATGCGGTTCGCACCCAAACTCCAGTCCCACGTGTTACCGCTCATCCACTAGTCCAGGCTCAGAAGGAGTAGAGTGATCTTCAGAAGGATGAACGAAAAAATAACGCTATTGAATAAATCAAATAAAATAAATTGAAATGATGAAGACTTGCATTTGGTAGAGGGTAATTAAGGGTAACGGAAGGGACAGGATCTATTTATGTATTTTCTAATTCTGGGAGATCCATGTGGTTTGTTCGGTTCGCCTTGGTTGATATAATTTTTCTTTCCCATCGGGTTAACATACTCAGCAGAGCGTAAGTATTGCCATCTGCCTGCAAAAGTGAATTGTGTGTTCTGTATAATACATGTATTTTTGCTTGTGCAATGTATGTTTTATGAGGGAGAGATTGAGGGCTATTTTCGTATTCCCCCAGGTGATTGCGGGATTTGAAAGTAGGCCCGTTTTACCTTACCGATCGAGTGTACGGGGGCTGTTCAATAAGTTTTTTCGTTCGTTAAGAAAAACATGATTTTTTAAAAAAATATATTATTCAATATAATATCCCTAAACTTCAATACACTTATTCCAGTTACTTCTAATTTATGGATTCCATTTCTGAAATGAGAATCCGGAAGACTGTCTAAGTAAGATTCCATGGCTGCTTTTAGCTCTTCGTTCGATGAAAATCGTTTCCCAAGCATGAATTTTTTAGATGCGGGAACAGCCAAAAGCCGGAGGGACCCAAACTGGCGAATGGAGTGAATGTGGCAACAATTCAAACTTTAATTCACTGATTTTCACAATGGTTTTTCAAGCAGTGTGAGAGGGTGCATTGACTTGGTGAAAAATTATTTTATTCATCTGTAAACCAGATCTTTTCTCACGAATTTTTACATTCAGCTGCTCCAAAATATTAAAATAATTACCTGAATTCATTGTTTTACCAGTTTGGAGGTAATATGTGAACAAAATTCCTTTTTCGCATCAATAAGAAAACCTGATTTTAACAGCTTCTTGGCTGATTTCTGGACCCTAACTCGCTTTGGAATCGAAGTATTGGGTTTACACCACTCCTTAGCCTCTTGTTTCGATTCATTATCATGGTGGTAAACCCAAGTCTCATTCACAGTAATGAAACGACGCATAAAATCCTTTTTATTCTTTCTAAAACGCTCCAAATGTTACTGAGAAAGTCGGAATCGAATGTGTTTTTGTTCCATTGTTAGCGAATGCGGCACTCATTTTGCACACAGCTTTTTGAAACCCAAAACTACAGCCATAATATTACTCTCACTGACTAATGATATGCCTAGAGCATCTACTAAATCTCTCTATGTAATATCATATCCTGTATTTTTGCTACGATTCCTGGTGTTGATGCACTTTGCGGACGTCCTTCATGTGTTTCATCTTCAAGACTCGTACAACCACGTTTAAATTCAACAACCCATCTTTCTACTATTCTAATTGAAGGTGAAGAGGCTTCATACTCTTTTAACAATCGTTCATGAATTTTTTTTCGTGCTACACCTTCCAAAAATAAGGATTTTATTACTGCAAGGGATACATTTTTTTCCCCACTTTACTAATTTACTGTGACAAGTCAACTTTGAATAGCTGTAACTATAAAAATAAGTTGTCAGATCTACATGAAACTTCACATGAGTTCATGAAAGAAAGTAGAACCAACTTTAGAAAAATAAAACGACGCCACACTGGCGGGTCTGAAAGAACACCGCAATGAGTCTTAAGAAAAGGAAGAAGGAACATAAATATGATTTGTAACCTCAACTCAAAGACACCGACGGACTCTCCGACACATGGGAATGGAGACAGAGATGTTGTCACAAAAACGCATCAGATATTGTCAAAAACAGAATCTACTGAACTTCAAGCAAAATCAGAGGTTTACTAATTGCATCAATTGCTTTACACTATTTGTGAGGTCAAGAGCAGTTTTTCGCTTATTATACACAAAATCAGGACTTAAATTTATCCTCCAGTGTCCATAGAAACAGTTTGTTGGCAGGGTTATACGAAATGAGCCTCATTCAGTAAATACTACTGTGTCCCCTACGGTGAGTTTGCTGCGAAGACAAACACACCAAGCAAAGTGTTGTGACAGGAGGCCGCCCTCGCTCTACCTGTTGGGAGCGCTCCAGATTGAGGCACCAAGAGCAGCGTAAACAAAGAGACCCTCTCGTCCAGTTCCGCGAATACAGTTTGCTTAGGCGTCCACTCAATAAACGTGGAGTGCCTCCGATTCCCGGTAATATCAACAGGAAGTGCTGCCAGCAAGGAGAGCTGGCCTTCTTCTGTCTCTAACACGCCCCTGTATAATTTCATTGCTTTAGTAATATAAACTCGTCAGCCATTTTTTTATGGCATTAGGCCTGAAATGCTCTGTCTACTCTCGTCTCTTAATGAGTTATTTTTAATGAGAATATTTTGATTTTTGAGTTTAACTCATTTAATTAATTACTATGAAAATGATTTCAAGGGCGCCATTCCAAAAGAGTAAAATTAAGGGAACAGAGTTCTGCCTTACATCTGAATGTTAGAATGAGGAATTTATTTAAAACCATCGAATTTTTATTCTAGCAGAAACAATTGAAACATATTTAAATATGAAGTTTTACAAAATTGACACACATGATATGTTCCAGAAGGACTAACATTCGTTTATCAATAATCATACAAGTTCCACGGCTAGCTCACTGAAGTCAAATATATGTTGGGAGACGCAATTTTCACTGCTGTCAGGGTCGTACTGGGCTTTTAAATCACTATGGCAGCGAAATGTCAACACTTTTCAGTCAGAAGGGATGGTACATTATCATGTGAAGTCCTCACTGGTGCTGCAGCATCCACACATACAAAAATTAACTTTTCGCAGCAAACAGCACTGCGCGGCACCTGAAACGTTCTGCCGCAATGTCCGATCTAGCGGTCCTCTTCTTCCCCTCCACCAACTGTGACCACCCTGTGTCGGCCTGGGCATTGTCTGTCTCGGGCTAGACGACTATGCGGCGCCAAATTGGAATCCCTTCGTCCCCGAATTCGATCGGTGTAGGCATGGTCACCCAATGCAAATCTTTGCATTTCAATCGTCCCTTCTAATAAAACATGTGGTGACGTTTTGAGACCACCACAAGCCACGTCATCCATATTGCCATCTCAAGTGTATTTCTGTTGCTTTCAGTATGTACAGGTTCCATTATAATTACTACTTTCTCTGGAACGGGGAAAACACAGCTCATAATTAAAACCACCTACGATCTAGCCCTGATTCGAACTGAGGACACCAGAAACGTGAGCCCAGAGAACTAACTCTCATACTAGCAGGACCGGCCGTAGAACTGTTAGTACACAGCAAACCAAAAACAAAACAAAAAACCAAACAAACAAGTCCGACATCTATGAGATATAGTTAATAAAAAAACTGTACAGTGGATCAATATACTGTAGAACAAAACGAAACTACTTTACAATATAACTTGCATCATTTTCGTCATTTTTTTTTTTTTTTCCATCGCACTAGAAATTTCTTCGTGAAATGTTCTTTGGCATGAGCGTAACACACGAAGTCATTTGATCCTCCGTCGCAGAAAATTTCTTTCCATCTAAATCTTTTTTGACAACTCGAAATAAATCGTACTCACTCTTTATTTAGTGAATTTGAAATCATCTCGAAAATAACTTTGATTCACATAGTATACTTTGGTTAAGAGCTGTTCCCACTACTTCGTCACGAGGAATTTGAAACTTCTGCTGTTTATTCATAGACAAATTATCAAAGAAACGTTGTCTGGGTAGGAAAAAGTAGACAAGCAGTATTTTTTCTGTTTCTTGGATCTGCTCCTTTCCTAAATTTTGGTTGTCTGCAAATGTTTTAGCAGGTTTTAAACCATCAATTATATACCACCCTACGTAACTGCCACTAATACTGAACGCTTATCATACATGTTAACCCATTACATAAGCTATCACTATGTACAATTTCGTTTTTATGTGATGCAAGGAAAGACAGACAAAAATTCAAATTTTACGATTTTGGACGCTGTCCTGATGATACAGAGAGAAACACAATTTATTATAAATTTTATAGTTCGGCATCTGTTGTGTATGTTCCAATTACACGTATGAAATAAATTTCATGTACAGGTACAATATTTCTTCAATTTTATTATATAGTAAAGGCGACATGAACATAGAGGTTGAAGACTGGTAAGGACCTTTTCAGTGTCCTCTTTAAAAAAACACACACAAAATTCGCGCATCCACGACTCCGAGCCTGCCCGTCGTGACGGCATGATCAGCGAGCTATTCATGCAACTGCTCAAGTTGCTAGCTTCACAACCTAGGGGCTCCTATGCCACTATGAAATAGGCGTCTAGACAACTCATCTGGCGACGGTGACCATTTCTGAGAACCTCGAGACTCCAAATCGAAGACCACTTCAATTGACCAAATTGAAAATACCGGCTGTCACCAAAAATACAACAGAGAAGACATCCAACAGGACAATGGCAGTCCAATAATGACAATCAATGATATGACAACCACAAAGAAAATCTGGAAGGTGATGCTACCAACGTTGCAAGAAAATCCCCTTACTCCAGGAGTTATGGATTGCCGGATGGCTATGCCATGGCGAAGACTATTTGCGTAGATAACGTATCCTTACAATGGACGAACCTCTATCAAACGTGTAGTATGCTCTCATTCTGTACGCACTGTGAAACATTGTGCAGAATCATAGCGCTGTTTCACAGACACGTATCTACATCTACAATCTACATATAAACTCTGCAATTCACAAAATTGTGGGTGGCAGAGGGTGCTCAGCACCAAAGCTAATCTCTTTGCTGTGCATTCCAATCCCTAATGGTACGAGGAAAAAAGAATTCACATAAGGATCAGTCCGGCACCTTATTTCTCTAATTTTATCTTTCCTGTCCTTCCGACTCAAATAGGTTGGTGGAAGAAGTATTTCACTACACTCAAAAGTGAAAGTGGGAGTACGCATGTTTTCCAATAAGTTTAAACGAAACGTGTGTCGTCTATCTACCAGAGACTTCCAACCTAATCTACTAATCAGTTCTGTGACGCTTTCATAAGGACTGTAGCAAGCGGTCACGAATCGAGCGGTTCTTCTCTGTACTTTCTCTATACTTTCGACCAACCCCTTACGAAACGGATCCCAAATGGCACAACAATAATCCAAATGTGGACGCACAAGAGATTTGTACCCTATCTCCTTTGTTTGTTCATTACAATTTTTCAAGATTCGACCTATGAATCGCAGCCTACGAGAATTTGCTCTACCTACTAACGAATTAATGTGTATGTCCCATTTCATATTCTTTTGTACTGTAACTGCCAAATATTTCATACAATCGACCATATCAATAACTGTATTGTTTAACTCGTATTTCTGAACAATTGGATTCTTTTTGTTAGTTATGCTCATTGTCTTGCACTTTTTACAATTTAGAGTAAGTTGCCACTCAGCGCACCAAGCCAAAATAACATCCAGATCGCGCTGAATTTCTAAGCAATCGGCCAAATTTCTTACTTCCCTATAAATAACCGCATCATCAGCAAACAATCTAAAAAGGCTTTTCAATTTGTCTACGAGATCGTTTATAAAAATTAAGAAAAGAATTGGTCCAATTACACTTCCTTGAGGTACACCCGATGTAACATCTAGATTAGAAGAACTTTCTCCTTCAACGACAACATACTGCGACCGACCAGTTAGAAAATCCTTTATCCATTCACAAAGCTGATCCGATATACCGTACGCTTGAAGCTTCGCTAAAAGGCGGTTGTGTGGCACAGAGTCAAAGGCTTTCTGGAAATCTAGAAAAATTGCATCTACTTGTGAACCTGCATCGATTTGTTCTTGCGGACAGCAAGAGACAAGGATCTGCGTGCAGTCATAGAGGACAGCAGTGTCGAATCTGCCATTCGCCCTGCAGGAAGGGCATGGCAAGGAACAATAAGTTTATAGCTTTGCCATGACTCCGAAACCGTGTTACAAAGATA
The DNA here is from genome assembly GCA_031002005.1 of Vandiemenella viatica. Taxonomy (NCBI): domain Eukaryota; kingdom Metazoa; phylum Arthropoda; class Insecta; order Orthoptera; family Morabidae; genus Vandiemenella; species Vandiemenella viatica. The sequence continues at coordinate 151,164,128 of JARYHS010013631.1, read as the reverse complement.
TACTGTTTTATTAGAAGAGTGCAACTCCTGTGAACATATTAACGTGTCACATAACAAAAGTTTTAGAAGTGTTTTCAAATTCTAGGGCGCAAAGAATGTGTAGAAACTGGTATAGGAAAGTGTTGAACGATAATAGGTTTCTTGATGAGAATGCTCTAAATTATTATTATTATTTTTTTCATGATACGAGTCAATGAAAAGATAGTGCGACTTTGTCATTGAGGAAGTATCGCAAAGAACAGCTAAGGGTTGCTGCGAGCGAGGAATGTAACACGCCGTAGCGAGTCGGTGATGGAATCATTACGAATAGATACTGCAGGTATCGTTAAGCAATTAGAACTCCTGAAGTTGGGGAAAGCACCGGGCCCGGATGGAATTCCAGTAAGAGTATTCTCAGAGTATGCGGCGGAAATCGGGCCATTTCTGTCTGATATATTCAGTAAATCATTAGAAGAGCTAAAAGTACCTTCAGACTAGAAAATCGCGCAAGTAACTCCGATTTTCAAAAAAGGTGATCGAAGTGATCCTGGGAACTATCGTACCATATCTATAACATCTGTTTGTAGTAGAGTTATGGAGCTTATTATATGCTCGAACATTATGAATTTTCTAGATGATAATAATTTGCTTACAACAAATCAACACGGATTTCGGAAGAAAAGATCATGTGAAACACAGCTGGCCCTATTTACACACGACATAATGAAAGTTATAGATGCAGGTTCACAAGTAGATGCATTTTTTTTCGATTTCCAGAAAGTCTTTGACTCTGTGCCACACAACCGCCTTTTAGCGAAGCTTCGAGCGTACGGTATATCGGATCAGCTTTGTGAATGGATAAAGGATTTTCTAACTGGTCGGTCGTAGTATGTTGTCTTTGAAGGAGAAAGTTCTTCTAATCTAGATGTTACATCGGGTGTACCTCAAGGAAGTGTAATAGGACCACTTCTTTTCTTAATTTTTATAAACGATCTCGGAGACAAAGTGAAAAGCCATTTTAGATTGTTTGCTGATGATGCGGTTATTTATAGAGAAGTAAGGAATTTGGCCGATTGCTTAGAAATTCAGCGCGATCTGGATGTTATTTTGGCTTGGTGCGCTGAGTGGCAACTTACTCTAAATTGTAAAAAGTGCAAGACAATGAGCATAACTAACAAAAAGAATCCGATTGTTCAGAAATACGAGGTTAACAGTTCAGTTATTGATATGGTCGATTCTATGAAATATTTGGGAGTAACAGTACAAAGGAACATGAAATGGGACATACACATTAATTCGTTAGTAGGTAGAGCAAATTCTAGGCTGCGATTCATAGGTCGAATCTTGAAAAATTGTAATGAACAAACAAAGGAGATAGCGTAGAAATCTCTTGTGCGTCCACATTTGGATTATTGTTGTGCCATTTGGGACCCGTTTCGTAAGGGATTGATCGAAAGTATAGAGAAAGTACAGAGAAGAGCCGCTCGATTCGTGACCGCTTGCTACAATCCTTATGAAAGCGTCACAGAACTGATTAGTAGACTAGGTTGGGAGTCTCTGGTAGATAGACGACACACGTTTCGTTTAAACTTATTGGAAAACATGCGTACTCCCACTTTCACTTTTGAGTGTAGTGAAATACTTCTTCCACCAACCTATTTGAGTCGGAAGGACAGGAAAGATAAAATTAGAGAAATAAGGTGTCGGACTGATTCTTATATGAATTCTTTTTTCCCTCGTACCATTAGGGATTGCAATGCACAGCAAAGAGATTAGCTTTGGTGCTGAGCACCCTCTGCCACCCACAATTTTGTGAATTGCAGAGCATATATGTAGATGTAGATGTAGATGTAGAGTAACTAGCTGACGCAAGAAGAGTAACAAGTGATTATCATCGAGCTTGGATGAATGGTTTGGAACTGGTCAACTACGACAGCTTAAAGTACGGAGTCTGGTACTTGTGTTTTGGAGTGAGCAGCACAAAACGCACCACCGCTTATCAGCTTAGCTGGTGGTATAACGCAGCCATATCAGACATCATGAAGTAAAATTTAGTCGCTGTCAGCTGCTTTTAAAAGTTATCTCGCAGTACAACACGTCAAGAGGATAAACAACTCTCCATTCTGTCTGTAGTTTTCCTCGTACATAGCGACCCAGAAACATTCATAAGCTATAACAATTCAGTTTTATCTACTCCAGAACCAAGAAAACGCTTATGTTTTTGTTAATCGGAAAAGATTCATTAATTTTTAAATAAAGTCATTAATTGTGAACCTTTATTTATTATTTATCCCTCATATCACAATAAGAGATGTCTTGTGAAAGAAATAAAAATAATAATTTTAAATTAATTGAGAGGTCTTTTGCAATTTAGAACCCTAAATTGTATTATCAGCAAGATTATTGATAGATCAATAAGTAGCATTACAATATAGAACTGAGATTTCAACCTGAACCATGGTACACAGTGGTAGTTATTATGCCTTGTGTACCCTGATCGTCAATGGAATGATGATATGTTTTCCCTCTCTCTGGAATCAGCTAATCTGCATACTTCCTTTGAGTTTTAGGGCTATATTACTTTTTTTTTAAAAAACCACTTTACAGGATATCAGTGACTAATATCAGTGTCAAACGACTACGTCTGCTGATTTTGACAGTGGTGTGAAATAAATTGTAGATTGCTGTGTGTATTAAACACAGACATATAAGACGCGTAAAGCAAGCTGAAGTTTCCTGAGCTATTCTTAACAGTGTCTCGCAGCACATCATCACTTCCAGTCACATATCTCTCAGGCAGGCACTAGGAGCGTCGGATATATGTTTTCCCTTCTCAGTCACACTTAGCTTGTGGTGGCCTTTATTCATCAGCTTCACACGTATAAAAATAAATGAGAATGTCACTGCTCGTATGAAGTATTTCTAACAGACTGGAGCATTATAGTGTTTGTGGTAAGAAAATAAATGATAAATGATTGTTTACCTGGAGTATTAAATAGAAACTATGTCATCTATAAGCTGCTCATTTCGTGAAAAATTCATCAGCCTTTACTGCAATATCTGTTGTTAAAACTAGGTTAATATTGTAAAGTCTAATCTTGCCTCAGGACATGATCTCGTAATTTTTTATCACCAAACAACTTCAGCTATTTTACCACGAATTGTTTCTGTGGGATTGTTTTCCTGTGTAACAACCGGGGCGAGATAGATAATTCTAGCGGACAGGCGGTGGTGTGATTTAATCCTATTAACAATCACATTCATACAGTAAAAAATAAATGACGTATGTAGTGGGAATAAGACTAACTTCTTGTTCCCTGAATATTTCCGGATACGATTTTGTTTACCATTTGAAATTAGAAAGTCCGAAGGAGTATTTTGAAACCATAAAACAATTGACTGAAGGACATTATGTAATATTCAGCTCACAACGCAAAGGATTGAACTACATGGCCCAATATATAACTTGCCACATAACGAATTGTGCAATAATTTATGTCCTATTTTGTACACATTACACTATTTTTTACAACATTACAAAACATTTAAGTTACTTTGAGTTTCTCTGTACCAGTGGTGCTGCTTTCTGCTAAATGTATCATATTATACTAAGTTTTAAATAACAGGTTGATATGACTCCTGAAACAATACTATTCATGCAGTAATTAGTGAGAATAAAGACATATTTATCATTATTGGTACTAATTGTAATCGAAATTACATCCAGTTGGAAATCTCCCTAAAACGTCTTCTTATGCCTCATGCCCTTACGGTTGTTTCTAATTAATATACTTTTTCTGCTTTAGTTACATTATTCAGAACCTCTCTGATACCAATCCCTGAATTCCAAAAAGAAACATTCCAACTCACTTATGTCCAAAATCAAAAATATAAATTATACGTATCTTCCATACAAATTGTTTGGTTGGCTTTTTCTTTTAACCTTATTTTGTTGTTGTTTGATTGTTTCAGCAATAATTTTAGAATATTTGTAAGTTTCACCTTTGAAAATCTCCTATAATTTTTAAATTATTCTTTGAATGCAGGAACTGATTTTTTTCGTTCTACATATAAACTGCGCTCTGTTCATTGACGTCTGATTGTTTGACACTGAAATAGTGAAAACGATGATATCCTCTTTCGGGATAACATAATATTTCCTTAACTATTTTCCTTAATAACAGGTGTATAGCAATTGATTTGAGAAAAATAACTTTTGTGTGACATTGATCTTTTTATAGATGCTAATTGTTCTGACTGTTGGATTAAAACCGTAATTTGATATTACGATATGAATTTCTATTAGGAGTGTGATACAATAAATGTAACGTATGCGTACGATAGCAGAAAATAAACCATTACTATTATATAATTAGTATGTTTTCTGAATCCGACTAATAATTGAAAAAATAGTGAAAACAGCCTCTTTATAAAGCGTCACCATCATCACTATCTTTTTATCTAGAAAATTGGCTACCAAGTTGTAACAGCCCTAATACCTGAATTTTGAATAGCATTGTACTGTATGAAGTATTTGTAGTAAGCTAATGTTTGGTTGAAAGTGATTTGATATGTTTGTTTTGTAATTTCTTGTAAATCAGTGTATATAGACTTTGTTTTAGGTAAGAAAATTATTCAAAGGCCATTTAATATGTTTAAGGACCGAATGATGCAAGAGAAATTCTTAAATGTTTGTAATTACATGTATTAATGTAAGTTACGATGTCTACAGGACATTTTTCTACCGTTTGAAAGGATTTCTGTAAATAATTTTGTATTTAAGTATCTATAATTACCATTTCTGATCATTTTGTAATGTTGTTAATTAATTTTGTATTAATTCCGATTGTTTTTATTATGTTAGATTGTTTGAGTGATTGTTAATGATCGAGAAATATCGGGCGGATGCCTTTGAAGAATTCTCGTAATTTCGATAAAGACTATATAAACAGATCGTCCGGACAGAGAAATTCAGCATTCAGTTAGTAAGTCAGTTTAGTTGACAGTATTCAGAGTTACAGAGAGTTTCAATCATTCAGTTGAGTTTGCGACTGTGCATCTCTGTATTGTACCTATACTAGTGAATATCGCTGACATGTTGTTGTGAATCACAATAAAACAGCATCTTCAACATAAATTTTCTTTGGTGGATTTTTTAATTAATTAATCAGTAAATTAAACCACCAAAAGAACCCTAACAAAGTGGCATTACAATACGATCTTTGCCTCGCCTTAAGTCAACGGTCGCTGAAGAAAGAAGTTCCGTCATTATCTCATAACTCAGTACGGTCAACTTGCGACGTATGTTGTAGATGCATTCCACACACAGTGCTGTTAGGCTGTTTATCTTTGCGTTGACGGAGCGGCGTGTTCTGTTTTCGCACTCGGCTGCGATATCTCTGCACAGAATTCTTATCAGCATCGCCCCGCTCGACGTTAAGGTTTAGTTTACGGTTCCAAGCGTATTGAGTCACGCATTGAACACAGGTTCGTTCACCTTACGGACGTTAATCATTCTCATCGTAAAGTTCACCTTGCAGATAGTGGAACCTGGTATTGCAACGTGAAAAGAGCGAGAAAACCTTTGGAGATAGTAAAAAGATATAATACTTAAGAAGTTTTATGCAGTCCACTTTCCGAAATACATTAAATTGGATTAAACATTTATTCTGTTTACTGCTAATATTTTTGATTTACGTTATTAATATTTTTATATAAAAAAATGAGGTTACACTGACCACAACTCGTTAAGTTAAATGCATTAACACTAAATCTATGATGTTAATTTTAATGTATTTTGACAGAAGAAATATTCTAATGGTTTTGTACTCCGTAGCTGATTAATACTTATAAGCGAATGTAGGGGAAGGCCGTGCAAAGTGGCCAGGCTAAGGTTTGACGATGTTTTAAGGTAACTTACAATATACCTAAAGGCATTAAAATCCGTTGTTACAAAGATCAACTATCCTAGTACCTGCCAGAATTTTTTAGTTAACTTTGCATTAAGTTTAGCACCTAAAATAGCCAATTTTTCTGAAAGTACCCAAATGGCCACTTGCCCGACAAGTCATATAAGTTGGAAATAATAGAAATTATAACGAGCAAATGGCACTTAAATTCCAATTTTCGCAAACGAAGAAACAGCTCTTTCATTCAACTCCATCACAGAGTTCGTGAGCCAAAAGTAACACATTTGACATTCGATCCATCGTTCTTGTGATCTTGAGCTGAAAAACTTTCGTTGCAGCACAGGCGTTGTGTGTATTCTTGATCATCGTCATAATAAATAACACTGTTTTTGGGTTAGATTTCGTGTGGTTGGTGGTTTTTTATTTAGCACTGGTTTCCTTCTTTTATTGTTTTCTTTTATGTTTCATTTTGAAGATTCAAGTACATTTTTGATTGAATTTAATGAGAACATCTGCAAGGAACTTTTGTTTCAGACTTTGCAATTGCTTTTTCCTGCTATTGTTGCACGACAATATCCTTTGGGCTCTTAGAAAATGAAATACCACGACAAAACAGAAATAATTTAATAACAGTTGTTTTAATTATTATCAATATTCTCACTTCAGCTTCACATGATAATAAAGCATCTTCTAAAAGCATTGTATAATAATGTTAATAATCTGCAAGGAACAAATAGAATCCATACGCAGGAGACAGAGGCCACGGCCACCAGCAGGTAGCAACTTTGCAAGGTTTGGCACCGTTACAGATACGTCATTTTATCTTAACATTGCAAAGATATAATAATTATCTTCAAATCAGGAACTTACAGCATAAAAAAATATTTACGAAAGAATTTTGTTAAGAAGCGGTTAGTCATCTGATTTCTTAGCAATAAATTCATAAACTGACTACTGTACTTACCAAGTATCAGGTTCATCAGAAACCTCAAATATTCTAATAACTTCGAGAGATGATACTCTAACCGGATCGGGCTTCTCATGGTAACTAAAGGCATTAAGTTGCACATTTTTCCCGTGTGGTGGCACCGTTTATTGGTCCCAAAAATTCCCATGACCACTTTTCCCGTCTCTCCCCTGTATACAAGAAACGCTTGCCATAACGTATAAATAGAATGGGTAACACATTAAAAATCTCGTTTGTCTGTATCAATTTGACCTGAATATTCGTGAAAGTTATATCAACACATCTTATGTCCGTGGCTATCATTAATAACGTCAGAAAGTTTTTATAATTATTTTTATTTTAATCGAGAGAGAAGGGGGTGGGGAGGATGCATATTGCAGAGCTTGGTCTTTTCGACACAAAAGGATGATATATTGATTGTTCGCATCAGCAGGCGAATCGGGTGATATCTGTGCCATTTTGTTTCCCGACAAACGTTGTCCTGCCTGTATATATATATATATATATATATATATATATATATATATACGTGTGTGTGTGTGGGTGTGTGTGTGATCTATATGTACTCTAAAATTCGTTGTAGAACTATGTTAAAAAAATTAAAGCTGGCTCATATTGATGAGATTCCATTATTTATTTTGGTATAAATTGATGATTTCTTGCTAATAATTCACGTAAATGAACAATATTTTTTGACCATTCCATTCACTATATAATTGAAACAAATTAAAATAAACGATATCATTTGAAAGCATGAGTTTTATTTCCAAATATTCTCTAGAACTTGTTTATACTCCCGAGAAGCTTGATACGCTCTTCGTTAATTAACTAATTCTTCCTGTATATTAAGGATGATTACCTTTAATTACTTCGTCCTCCAATTCACAGTTCACAGTCTTTGGTCGCCAGAGGATTTACCTTCCCCCAAAGATTAAATTATGCTTTGAATGGATTAAATAGTTCCATTAAATGACTACACCGAAGAATAAGTTTTCACTTCCTATTTATTTTTACGGGAGCTCCATATAAACATTAAGCTCAGATAAGGCAATAGACTCGTCCGAAGATACTAAAGTACAAATATTCAAGCGATTAAACTAACAATCGACTGTTTGACGAACCACAAACAAAAATGCTGACAACTACTGACAACCAACTCTGCTCGACATCTCCGCGCGTTTAATTAGGCGCTACAGAAACATCTAGAAGGCAATAAAGAGAGCCGGCAGACGTTTCCCGAGCGCTAACAATACGTTCAAAATTAAATCCATACAAAAGTAATTACAAATTGTCCAAACATCCAGACAATCATTAGAAAAACACCCAAAAATCAGAGTTAATACTGTTTACATGCATTTACACGGAAAATTATTATGACAAACCGTTGAGAATAGTCCTCCATACATCGTGGTTCACATCAACATTTACGATTACAAACTTTTAATTAATATTTCATACATAATACTGTCCTTGATGGTGTTACATGTCATTTATATTTTCTCTCCATAAAACAATATTCATTTATATGAAGAATAAACACAAATTCACAACTAATCAAACGAAAAATATACAAATCCGACAATTAATCAACTTCCATCTTGCCATGCACAATTTTTAAAATAAAATTTCAATAAAGTTCTGGGACTGAGTTCTGTTACAAGCTACAACCACATAAGTTAAAAGTGGTTCTGGTGGATCAGCTATTGGTAGCAAACTGACTTAGCTGTTGGAGCAACACATGCCTGGCGTTTCTTTTTGAAGCTTCAAAGCATGACAATAAAAAAACAAATTGGTCATTGGGCTAATGGCAATGTCACGTTGCATTCTGTAATCGCAGTCTTATTGTAATTGAATACCGCTTTCTTGAGATCAATTTTTGTTCGCGATCTGCATTTTCGTGAGTATACAGCTTCACGAGTGTTCTTCGAGTGTTGCAGGAGTTCTTGAAGTAGAAACTCGCACACGCAGATTTTCAATTCATGCGTCTTGCTTTTCAGATGTTTCAGCGACTCTTGAAGTATAGACTGCGATTTGTATAATTTCCAGCCACGCGTCTCGCTCTTTAGACCTATTATCAGCTCTAAAAATCTCACAGTTGCCGCGCAAGTCTGGTTGATCTTCAAAAAAAATTATGTGGTATCTACTATATAATTTCCTAAGCTCACCTCGATAGCTATTGGCTGGAGATCGATGACGTTGTAGGCCAGTCTTCACTCGAAAATTAACAGCGACCAGAGATATCATTAGAAGAAATTAGAATTTAATAACTAATTTCAAATAATTTCCAATACTTACTGTTTGGTGACAGATAAGGTGTTCAATAATAGTTCAGTTATGTGTGAACAAAATTAACCGCATGTAAACAAAAGAAGAATGGGATGTCGTTCGCCTATAAGCAAAAGAATAATAGAAAATTATCTCTTTGCTCAAATACATATGTATACCAATAGCGCCATCTAGAATAATAATAATTATATATATATACATATAAAACTAAGGATGGATAGGGAAATACGACCCAACTCTTACCAAAGATGGAGGCGGTCGCTGTGTACACATCTGACTCCGCCAGGTGACTCACTTCTTACTTCTGCACGAATAAGGCTGTTGCCAAAGTATTGCGCTTTTTTGTGTTTGTTTTTTTTTTTTTTTTTTTTTTTTTTTTTTTTTTTTTTTTTGTTGTTAGTCGTCCCAGCCGTCTTCATCTTCGGTAAGTGTTGGGTCATGTTTGCCTATCCATCCTTAGTTTTAGTGCCTTATAGCATTTTCCTGCTAATTTTTATTGTATATATATATATATATATATGTGTGTGTGTGTGTGTGTGTGTGTGTGTGTGTGTGTGTGTGTGTGTGTGTGTGTGTGTGTGTGTGTTCAGACAACTAACAGCACCTAATTTTTTTTTAATTATATTATTTAACTTATTTGTCTCCTGCACTGTATTCCACTTGTCCCAGCGTTGTTTGGACTTCGCAAAACAGTCTTGGTAGATTTGTTTTGAAATTTTCTTCAAAACCTGTGACGAATTTCTTTTAATGTCATCAATTAGTCTTTCATCTTTATAGGAGATATCAGCAATCTAAAAAGGCGAGTTACCCTAGAGACATCGTTTAAATGGAAATTTTGAAATAACAAGAGATTGTCATTTCAGTTATCGCCTTGGTGATAGAGGGGGAAAAAAAATAGTCATAGGTTTTGCAGGTGAAACATGATAGAAGTTTAGAACCATGTCTCGTTCTTTGTATGTAATATGTCTATAATACTCGCCGGCTAACTTGGCATTGTGATATTTACAGATTTCAAAAGAATGTACAGCTTTATAGCGCCTAGTTCACCTATTTCAACTACGGGCTGTGCTTATGAACAATGTTTTTCTCAGGCTTTCAAAAATCATCGTTAGAGCATTATTTTGAAGTACCGTTACGTGGGCGCATTTTGTTCATTTAAACTCAGGCTTAAAAAAATTGTAGTGTGTGCTCTAATGATTATATGAAATCAGATTTTTCTCTAATGAACAAAAGAATGGGTTGTATAGCAGGCAGTGGAACATAATATTTTTTTGAAAAAGAAGTGCAACTTTGTTTAATACATATTCCCTCTCATGAAAATTAATCCGTATTCATTAACCTTAAGCAACGTGAACGTGCAGTCGAACACTAATTCTGAATCAAAGTGTATATGTACTAGGGTTATGCAGAGAGTTTAGCTGACATTCCGTTATGAATCTTTTCTCAAATAAATATCGTTTCTAAGAATGGTTGCATTCATAATTGTCGATTTGCTGCAGTTCACTGTTGCTATATTCTTTATTTTCAAAGAGAATCAATTTCATGCACTCTGGTGAGATCTGCCGGGACCCCCTCCCCTTATGGTGAGGGACGCCTCCCCTCCTTGTTGACTACCTTGTGAATTTGAAAAAAAAAATTATTTTTTAGCTCTCTTTTTTTTTTATAGGCGGTGAGACCCTGGGACACTCCTCAACCCCCTCCCCCCCCCCCAAACGTGTCGCAATTTTTTTACTTTATATGAGCTCTATGTGTTATTTATTAAAAATTGCTGATTGTATACCAATAGAAAACGTGTGAAATAATCCCCGCTAAATAGATATGCGTGTCAAGGAGTCGCATTTCTATCTTAAAACATTTTTTAAGCGTTTTTTTCTATTTTCCTACCATTCGCTGTTATTAGAATTACAAATTTATTTTTAAATACCAGAAAAATTTGATGCAAGCATATTTGATATACGTTTCTAAATTCCGGTTGTTCTGCTAATATTTTAAATTCGTCCCGAGCATGGTGGATGAGCGGTAATGTTATGGCCTCCAATTCGGGAGGGCAAGGGCTTGAATCACTCTCCAGCCTTCCAGACTTGTGTTTTCCCTAAATCACTCCAGACTAATGGCGGGATAGTTCTTTCAAAAGGTCATTGATGAATTTCTTCCCATTTCTTACCCTCTGCCTCATTCCCGCCTCTAATGATCTGAACGTGGACGAGACGTAAGTCCAGAAGCAAAAAAAATAGTTTTGATCGATTAGTCTGAGCAAAAGTTTAATTTCGAATTATGAGAACGAGAAATGTAACATAGAATTATTATTATAATCTAGCAATTTATGAATATAAAAGTCTAAGTGTGTATGTTTGATCCAGCATCAGGTCCGAACGGTTGGGGCATTTTGATTAAACTTTGTAGAGTAAGTTCCGGTAACCCCGGACACTTAAAATTAATTGCAAATAAAATAAGCACATTTTCGATCTTTATTTTAATCTTAAAATTACACTGGGAACTACTGCAGTAGTATTAATTAGAAATTAGTAATCACAACATTTGTTTCAATAAATTAAATTGAAAACTCTTTCGCCTTAGTTTCTTGGCAACACAAAAGCTGCCGGATAGCCACGGACGCAGAAGTAAATGGTGGGCTAATCACTTTTTGGCCTTACAAAAATCACAATAATAATGTGTATCTGAAGAATCTATATAAACACAATCTTCATGGGCCCTTCCTTTGCTTCATAGTACTAAGTCCAGTCTTCTTCAAAAACATTTCCACGTACGATGCATTCGGTCTGTTTTACTTGATTTGCTTCGGAAAGGCTTTGAATACTTTTTTTTATTCAACATCTTTAAAACGCCTTTACCTTTTTATTTTATCGCTTCGCTCTTTTTACCGCCTTTACTTTTTCGCCCATCCTCTCCACTTTTTTATTTTTCGAGCCCGCGTTACCACGTTGATTTGACGCATCATAATCAATAATATCCAACGAATTTTGACAGGAGCGACGAAACATTTCTGTCAAGATCAAAACACACACTAGTGTGGAACTCACTGGGCGCCCAAGACGCAGTTCAGTTGCATTTTTATTTATTTATTTATTTTTTTTTCTACATGGTACATATTTACAATAAAGTTTTTTATTAGAACTTTAAATGTCCGGGGTTACCCACCGTCCGCGGCTACCCGACCTTCTCCTATAAATGTTTTTGATTGGGTGACAAATACACTGTAGGAGAATAAGAGTTCAGTAGTGAGATAGTGAGTCTCTTGAATTCATATAACAAATAGACCGACTCATATGAAATTTGATTCTGTGTGTGAGCCCTTCTAGAGTTCCAGAGTTGTGTGTGGCCTATGGTTCATAACAGGGCTTAAGACGACTTCTTCTTCTTTATCGTAATTCAAACACCTTAATTTATTTCTGTTTTCCTTTGTCCACCTGAGTGATCGAAAATATGTGATCTGAGAATTCGATGTAGACACGGGTATAAAATGCTTTTTGAAAGGAACACTTGTTACAATTGAAAGTCCCAATTCTTGTTATGTCTGTTATATCAGTTTACAGACTTGAAAATATGGAACTGTACGCAACCGTTCTCGTAATCTGTTAAGAAATATACCCCTGTTTTACATTTCAATGCCGAAATGGGGTAAGACTGCCGCAAATTTGTAGCGTGTGTGTTATATGTATGTAACTCGCTGAACTATCAACTACTCATTTGCGTGGCACACATGAGAATTGCTGAGTATGAGTCACGCCGGGAACTCGTGTAACAGGTGCCCATCTAGATGGCTTCGCAACCACTACAACGAACGGAAATTATCGAGACTGATTGCAAGATATTATAGACTATTGCTCCACTTACGTGTCAAACAAAAATATGTTGGAGCTAAATCTTCTCTTCCCCATAGTATAATAATAACTATCGCCATGGCGAATAGGGATGTCTCTCTAACTTTCTAAAACATTTTTTTATGTCGCGAAAATGACTTGCTTGAAGTTAATGACAGTTGGTTCGCAAGTTTCTCATTGACTGACCAAAAATACTATATTATTAAATCAACACCTATCACCCCCTTTTTAAAAAATACGTACAACAAATGGACTAATTCACATAAAATTTTATTCACATGTTTCAAACTGTCAAACTAAAACTACGGTGAGCTAAAATTTTCTGTAACCAAACCCTCATAATTATATCTATCCGCGGGCGGTGGGTGAGTGGTTCACGTTCTGGCCTCACATTCGGGAGGACGCAGGTTCGAATCCCCTTCCGGGCATCCCAATTTGGGTTTTCCAAGATTTCCCCAAATCACTCCTGGTGAATGCCGGGATGCTTCCTTCAAAAAGGCCATGGCCGAATTCCTTCCCCTTCCTCGTCCCCAGTCCCATCCCGCCTCTATTGACCTGGACATCATTTATTACGTTCCAGATGCAACATGGATATTTGATGAAACTTGATAACATTTTTCTCAATCGGTGACTAAAAATGGGTAAATCAACCTTAAACAGACCAAGCAACTCCTTGTACTTTGCTAGTACAATTATAAACTTTGTCTTCTTCCAGTTGAATAACTATGTTTTGATGAGGTCTTCAAAGCCTTAAAGCTTATGGCATAATTTAAAGCCTGCGGTATTTCTATGACTCTACCTCACCTAAAATCTCCTGAACTTTGATTCACACGTTTCAACCAGTAACCTGAAAACACGGTGTTGTTAAATCTTCCGAATCAACCCCTCAGGATGATAACTGCTCCCAAGGCAAGCAGGAATGTGATTCAAAATACCTAAAGAATTTCGTTACTTTTTTGGAAACTGCAATTTGATAATTCTTGGTACACATTGTTCTTATTTTCCGAGTAAAAATGCTGTAGGGGCAAATTAAACCCAACCCATCCCCTACAGAGTATGGTGATGGTTATTAAAAAGGGCAGATTTACAAGAAATTTGATTCGCGTGTTTAAACCTGTAAATTTAAAATTACCCCCAAGTCGTGTCCCTGGAAGTTTCTAAAACTTTTTTTATATTCTGGAAACGGCACGGAGGATTTTGAGGAAACTTGGATCACATGTTTCTCATTGGGCGACTAAAAATAATATAGGGTTGAATTAACCCCAACCTACCCTCTTTTTGGCAGGAAGGGAATGATTCCATTAAATATATTGTATTGGTCGACATTACATTTGTAGGGTTAGAACTGACAATAAGCCCAATTGGTATTTATTACTAATAAACTAATTATGAATAGCAGGGAGAAACTAATATTCAAAAGGTTATCATGAAGTTTCAAAGCAGCGCTCGTAGGAAAATTCGTTAGGACAGGCAAGGCGTAGGACGCTAATTCCCGACGTCATGTTGCCAGATAACCCTTTGTTGCCGGAAAAAAAGTTTTTGACCTGTGAGCAGTGATCAGCCGTGGCAAGTTCAGGAAATAGTTCCTACTGTATCACAAGTCTTTCTCAGTCAATGCATCCAAACATCTGCAATATCAAAATTATTGGCTGTTTGGAAATCGTGGTATGAAAGTTTTGGGAGACGAAAAGATATCCATCTATGGACACACTCGTACAGGCAGTATAGTCGACAAAGACGTAAAGAAATTTTCGCTTTAGCCTGGTACTGTGCATACACGGTTATCCAAAGTCGATGTTGTATAGTAAGCAGCAAACTGAACAATTTCACCGTGTAGGCAATCAGAGATATTTCTGACGTTACAGTTGCTTGCTTAAATTTACGAAAGTAGTAATTTTGTGGGTGCAAAGTTTACAGTATGATCTGATCCAGAATTGCATTCACCATTTGAAGCTTTCTATCAGATGGACCAGATGGAGAAGGTTCAGTTCGCGTAAGATGTGACCTTGGTATTAGTATCTGTGGACGCAAGTGCGGAAACATGGAACAGCGGCTCCCGCCTGGGAGGTAAACGTTGATGGCTTTGGTGTACTTGGCATTGCGGCAAGCAGCTTCCCATTCTCCGTTACAAACGAACTCTACGTCTTTAAATGACTACCTCAAAGGAACCGTAACTCTCCAAAGATACCTTAATAATTTCATTGCTCTCATTACTACAAAAGGAAAGCTTGCGTTATTACTTTAAGTAGCTACCCAGAATTTTTCAATTATTTAATGTGCAAATGATTTTGTAAACCCGCATTAATGCCAGATGTAATTTTGTTTCTCATTTAATTTCAGCATTTTCTTGCTTGTTTAAAAATTTATGGGCAGAATACACCAATCTGTGATTGGAATGGGTAGTCTCACAAGTTCAATTGAAGATTGCTCAGCACAATGTTGAAAAGAATATGATAAATGTAATGATTCGTATTTTTTGTCGTAAATACAATGTTATTTAATAATTAAAATCTTTCATTTCGAATCCCGTTTTCACTCACTTATTAATTTTGGTGAATTGAGAAATTGGAGAATTTTATTTAGTTTGAAAACTGTTAGCACAAATTCATCATCATCATTAGACGTGTCCGCCTTTGCGGTTCGTCCTGCACAACCTCTTCCAAATCTTGAGGTGATTTGGAGATTTTTCCTCCACTTTTCTCCAAACGACTTCGTTAGCCTCACTTGGTCCATCCATCTTGCCTGTGGTCTTCCAACTGGTCTCCTTCCCTTCCCGCTGTTCAGCAACGCTATTCTCGGCATCCTCCTCTCCTCCATCCTCATAACATTCCCTAACAATTGCAGTCTTTTCTTTGTTAACATCTCTTCTGATGCATTTCTGATTTTATCTTTTCTTGTTACATTCTCTATATCTCTCAGAAATCTCATCTCTGCCGCCTGCAATCTGCTAATATCTCTCTTTGTGCAAGTCCAGGTTTCGGAGCCATAGGGTAGTATTGGTAGCACAAATTATCTCGACAGGTAGGTTACAACAAATAACAAGTGGACAAACTGAAATTAAATTTGATTCACATGTTTCAGTCTTCCAAGATATGTAAGCCAGCAAGTGTATACACAAATGAAAAACAAAAATGTATTTTAATTTTGGGGTTTCCTGCAGTATCTGAAGGTCATTGCTCTTACTATCACAGTATGTGACACTTTTATGAATTTTTTCTTGTCAGATCCATCCAACATTGTTCATTTAAATGATTTCTGCTAGCACTTTGTGGCAATAAAGGACGAAACATTAAAATGTCAACTGAAATTTCACAATATGATGCTCAACAGGCCCACTCTGTGATATGTCTGTACAATTAATTAAATATATCAAAGTCCCAGTCGGATAAAGCGCCATGGACTCAAGAAAACTAAGCCCACAACCACTAAGCAAATCCCATACAGGTTCATGACACCATGTCTGCCGTCATACGTATAGACGCTTCCAGCCTTATTACATACATCGTTATTATTAGCTTGCAAATAACTACTACTGTTGCAGAATTATGAGCGTTTTGAAGTCTTTATGGGTGACTTTGCAGATGTACTCCTGAACTGAGCTTATAGACAGATTCGCGTCAAAAATTAATCGTAACCTGCTAAATACACTTGACAACAAAACACTGAAGTACCCAGAAGATTCGTCGGATGTCAATGCAATTTCGTACACATACACACCACCGGCGATATGTAAATGATTAAAGTTATAATTCTCTGTGACTATTAAAACGGCCACCATAGTACATTAAGATGGCGACAGTGATGTGAAGGCATAATATCTTGTGGTAATGACACTTCTTTAACTCGCCTAGTTACGCAAGAACATTTCATATATACATTAAAGTTGTTCCTGTTTAGTATTTTTGCCAGGCCAAGTATGGTATTTAAAGGACGTTAGAAGGGAAGATGTTGAGTAATCACAGTGAAGGACACGGAGATGCCTCATATTTCAATATCAGCACCTCACAGAGGTTTAAACGGATCTCAATGTGCGTCGCCATTTGAGCGTACCAGTGGAGATGGAAGCAAGAACATGAATCACATTAAACAATATATTGATAGCATCACTATTCAATTTTGTTAATGAAACTTCGTTTAATACATTGGCGTAAGATTAAAGGTCTGATATTACACTAAGGTAATTCTAGTAAAGGTAGGGCTCGAAGCGAAACGAGCGGCGATTGGCTATTGAAATGACGTCACTGTATGAGCAAACTCAAGCATTGGATGCAAGTGGCAAACGAGTGAAACGCGCTGCTGTTCAAAACTATGCATTTTACGGATGCTGAAGCAATTAATTCAACGAAATTTTTAAGTACAGTATTTGGTAGTAAGATTCTCATACCTTCTTGCGTTAGTTTTTCTCCGTATTTGGAACGGACGATGCGAGGAACTGACAAATTACCTCCTATGTGCCGTGGCCACCTTTTGCATTTTCAGTTTAGCGTTAATGTAGCGTAAACGAATAAACTTTTTGTCCTCGCATAGATTTTTATCACATCCACTGGTACCTCTGGATATTTTTCAATTTTTTTGACACAAATTTTTTTAGCGATATTCTTTTCTTTCGACATAAAATCACAACCTTTCACATCCATAAAAAATTAATTCAAATTGTGACACTTTATTTAACCAATCATCGGATTGTAGAATAAGGCTTCCTCGACATAGTGCTTCCATCCATCCTTCAGATTTTGATGTAGATGCAGGCAGACACATTAGCGATGTAAGTGTTCCCATGGTACATCGAATTTTCTTCTGGAGTGAGCGATGTAACCATCAAGATAACGAAAGTCTTAGCCTACTGTAAATGAATACTGAGATAGGTTTCACTTCCCAATGAAATATTAACATATTTAAGGTCATAATCACCTATAACCATAGCCAGTGGTTCAGAAATATCAGGTAATATCTGAGAGAGAAAATTCTCTAAACAATCTTGATTCAGGCGAACTTTCAAAATGTATTTTACTTTGAAACTCTGTAGTTCGGAGTATAGACCAAACACGGATCGAATTGTTTACATAGATCCTTTCTGGAAAGGAAGTAGCTGTTTTGATATGCCAACTTGCAGTTTTTTACAGCATTCATATATCTGTCTCAAAATTCATTCTAGAATATCATGGTGAACATCACATCCACATACTAACGGCTCTGGCATGAAATAACTTTCACCCCTTCTTGCAGAATCCCTGCCAGCTTATTGATAAGAGCCGACAGGGTAACTTCCACTTGAGCCGTGGATAAGTGTCGACCACAGAAGATCGACCAATGTTCTGATATGAATATTCGTCTTAGGTTCCTACTAAAACACCTGACAGGTTTTATGGTTTAGTACATTCAAATATTAATATAGAAATGGAAGTTAAATTACTGGAAACGGCAATGACCTATTTACATATTTATTCACAAGAGCAATGACTGGTAACATAGGCGAATATTTACAATGTTGCATTGGCTTTCAAACAAAACATTATAATTAGGATCAAGGACTGGGCGAGCATGTAACTTATGGGCGCCTCGCAGCCCAAACTAAATGGACTATTGATAATCTCCCTGAAGACTATGCCCCAAATGACTCTGACGAAATGATTGTATATCTGAATGTCCACAACCAGCTATTGCAGCGGAGCCCACCTTAGTCGTAGACGGCAGCCCTCTTCTTCTCTGCAACAGCCGCCTCGACGGGGCCAGCGACGACGCCCTCGGCGTTGATGTGGTTCGTTGAAAGACTTCGTAGAGAGAGAGACTCCCAGACCCCTGCTCCCAGGGTTTAAATAGATACTTCCCCTTCCCATCATCACTGTGTGGAGAGGGCAATACTCCTCGCTAACCTGTTGTATGAAGTCATTTCACCAGCTTGCAGTTATGACAGGCGCTTGGCAACTGGTGACTTACAGCCTGCTGATATGCGTGCTACTTCTCAGGTCATAGCTCCGATTGCTTAACTATTTCATTCTCGCCCACGCTGGATACTGTCTTCGAAATTAATATGAAGTATTTGGCCAAGTGATCGCCTAGATCACTACATAACGTATTGCTTGTGCTGTGGTGTTAGAAAACAATTGAAATGCCAAAAATACCCTCTGGCGTTCTCTTATTTTAATTGACAACGGCACTTGGGAGTACTGTACCTACTGACTCCAATCTGTCAACTTCTTGGCGGATAGTATCAAGCCTGGTGAAAAAATTATCTGCTTGTCGAAAGATTTCTGCATGGATGGTAGGCATATTGGTGATCACGTGAAGAAGGTCTATTGGCGTGTAGGTAGTCGCGTGGCTAATCGTTCTTAAGCATCTGTTCTGCACTCTTTGTAAGTGTAGCAGGGTACGTTTGCATGCAGTTCCCCAGACCTTGCAACCGTACATAATGAAGGGTATATATTCTTATTTTTGTTTCGAGTTTCAAGTCATTGCTCAAGAAGATTGGTGTCAGATTCATAACCACGGCTATGACTTTTTTCCTTCTGTCGAGGACATGTTGACGGAAGAGTAGTTTACGGTCTAGCGTTATCCCCAGGTACCAGTGCTCCGTGACCCAGGGTAACCTTTGCTCCATTAGCTCCAGGTGACTTTGTAGGTTCGGTCGTTTAGTAGAGAAGTACACTGCGGCACTTTTAGTAGGGTTCACCTTCACCTTATTTTCTCGACACCAGAGACTAAAGGCGTCTAGGCCTGCTTGGGCATTGGATTGGAAATATTTCTTTCGTGGCTACCTCCGGTTGCGTAGATGACCGTGTCGTCCGCAAATTGTGCAATATTAACGTTGGGCGGGGTTCGTATACCATTGACATCAATGCTAAACAGATGAGGCGATAAGGAAGATCCCTGCGGTAAGCCCACATTAATTGTGAAGGTAGATGATATCTGGCCTTCGATTTGGACGATGAACCTCCTGTCCTTGAGATAGCTTGCTATGAGGGCAATATAGCAGTCGGGTATGTCGGTGTGATGTAATAGCTTGTCTATTAGTTTGGTGTGCCACACCTTGTCATAGGCTATTTCAATGTCGACAAATATGGCGCCTGTAGATTTATTCCAGTTAAAACCTTTGCTGATTTGCTCGGCGAGCCTTACTAACTGACAGATAGCTCCTACTCGGTTTTGGAAACTTTCTTTCATTCCCGTCAGCAGAATACGTTCCAGCAGCTTAGAGGTAGCAGAGAGTAAGCTGATTGGTCTGTAATTATTTCGAATTGTTTTGTCTTTACCCCTTTTGGGCAGATCTATAACCTTAGCCGTCTTCCACGTTGAAAGGAAGTAATGTTGTAGGAGACATGCACAGAAGATTCTAGTGAGAAGTACCAGACCTTTCCTTGGTAGGGTCTTAAGGTGAATGTTGTCTATGTCGTCGATTCCAGGCGATTTCTTTGTAGCTAATTTCTTGATGATAGGTCTCATTTCACCGGGTGTTGTTAGTTCTGTCTGGTCAGAAGGGGGTCTGCTTAGTCTGTTCTCTACTCGCTGAATTGTTGCGTCCTCCACCTGTTCTTCCTCTGGAGTTGTGGGGTAGAACACTTCTGTGTGGTGGGCGGGGAAGTGGTCTGCCAGGATTTCGGCTTTTTCTATCGGCAGAAAGCATGGACCTGTAGGGCCTGATATTGGGGATTTTGCTTCTATTGACTCATTTAAGGATCGAATTAAGTCCCAGTCTTCCTTGTTTTCTAACAAGAGGTGGGACATTTTGTCTTCCCATCTTTCTGATCTTCTCTTCTTTAGGCGCGTGGTGAGTTGACGGGAGAAGTAACGGAATCTACGGTGGTCGGCAGGGTCGAGGAAACGTTGCCAGAGTGTTCTGTAACGATTCCTTAGGTATCTAAGGTCTTGGAATATGACTGGCAGTTCTTGATAAACGTTGTTGTGTCTGATGGTGGTGGTAGCGGACGTTTTTTTCGGCTTCTTTGATTGTAGTGTTAACGTGGTTGATGGCCTTCTCAATGCGATCAGGCGACGATATATTGAAGGTGATATTTACTTTGTTGTGGATCCGTCTGGAGAAGTAGTTCCAGTTTTTTGTGTTATTTTTTTATCGTCTGTTATGTGGTAGAGTAAAATTCTTGAATTGGAGCACGACTGGGTTGTTTTCTGACGAAAGATCTCTCCATGTTTGAAGGTGTATGTCATGATTGATGTTTTTAGCGACGACAATGTCGAGGACACCCGGCTGGATGTTGCCGCGGTTTGGAATACATGTAGCCTCGGTAGGTCCGTAGACAGTTGGGTACCTTCTGACAGTTGGTACAGTAACTCTCCTTTAGCATTGGAGGGGCGGGAGTTCCATGCTGTGTGCTTACTATTTAAGTCATCACCTATTATAATTTTGTTCCCTTTTGATAGGATTTCGTCCAAGTCATGTTCAGTAAGGGCTATGTTTGGTGGTAAATAAGCTGATGAAAGGATTATGTGGCCTTCTTTCGAGTGGATTTTAACAGACGTTGCTTCCATCTTCAGCAAGTTGATAGGTTAGATGACTGCATGTGATAAAGAATTCCTGATTGCAATGGCTGTACCGCCGCCTCTCTGGCCCATTCTGTCGGATCTGTAGATTTGAAAGCCTGATAGTCGAAAGTTGTCATTGGGTTTAAGGTGTGTTTCTGCGGGCAGAATTATGTTAATATTGTGCCGGTTCGAAAAATCTAGTAATTCTAGCTTTTTATTTTTTAGTCCATTCGCGCTCCATATTACAATATTTATGTCGCTCTGTGAGGACGGAGTTATGGCCATTATTTCAGCATGGCCATGACACCTTCCATGAATGCAAAGAGTTTGGTGAACTTGTCTTTGGCGCTGTTAACTTTTTTCATTGTTCTTCTCATTATATTAACGAATTTCTTCATGTCTAGGAATCAGACTCGTCTTCTTCTTCTGATTCCATATGTTTGTTCTTGTTTCTCCTAGAGCCTTTCAGTGTGTCAGCAAAGGAGTGGTAGCCTTCTGTTGTCTTCTTTTTTTGGATCACGTTTCCGGTCTGTTCTGTTTTGCTTCTTATGTTGGCTCATTGAATCATGTTCACTTGTTTCAATGGTGTGGCGGTTTTTTTGTAAATTTTGGGCTTCGTCGGTTTTTTTGTTTGGTTTCGGAGGCTTCACTATCTTCTGGTAAATGGGACAACCTCTCCAGGATGCTGCATGATCCCCATTACAGTAGATGTATTTGACTTTTTGGCTGTTAGGGATAGTGCAGTTCCTGCTTGAATGAAGCCCTGCACATTTGACACACCTGGCAGCAAAGTTGCAGTAATTTGCAATGTGTCCATGCCGTTGGCATTTTATGCATTGAGGAGGGCCGTTTAGGTTTCTGAAGCGTTCTATTTTGACTCCTGTATAAAGAATTGCGCAAACATTATAGATCTGACTGTACACCAGGTTTCAAGGTCACTGCAAAAGTAGCGCGTGGGATAAGTTCCCTTGGAGGCCAAGTCTTCCTGGATACTGCCTGTTGTGATTGATGGTGGTAGGCCTTTGATGACCACCTTCAATGGTTTCTGATCTGGCATTTGGTGGCTGAAATTGTCTATTCTATGCTGCTTGAAAAATTTTAGTATGTTTTGGTGCTCCTCTTTGTTGTCGACGAAATGTTTTAGGTTACCGTCGCTGTACACCACCTTTTGGCCCCGGTTAGAGGGCTTCTTAGGGCTTGATTCATCTCCAGATTCTTCCTTGATCACTATTGGAGTAATTCGCTCCATTTTCGGGTCCTGATCATTTACTGATTGGAGTCAATGTCAATGAGTCTTGTTTGATCCAAGTACACCGATGGAACTTGAGAGATGGCTATTATCTGATCTGGCTGTTCATTAGCCTCCAGGGAGGCAAATCTATTGCTGGTTTCTGTTTGGGAGCTAGTCTTGATGAACTTAGTATGTTTATATTAATGTCCTTTACGCTTCCTCTTCCCTTTTATAGTCTGGAAACCATTTGTGGGCTGCGACAGGCTCGAGAAATTTTCTTTTTTCTTTAGGAACTCTTTCTTCTGTCACTCTGATGGCCAGTGACTGAATGAGTCGGTTCTGAATCTGAGGAGTCGGAGTGCTCCAAGCATTAAATTTCAGAGCCCGAAGGTGATATCGGGTAAACTTCGCTGTCCTCTTCTTGGACCGAGGGCGATCTCCGTCTCAGCGACTTCGATCCTCACGCCGTGCTGTGCACGAAACGCCAGTGGCGTTTCGGCAT
>JARYHS010013631.1:151090570-151139934 GCA_031002005.1 Vandiemenella viatica | reverse complement strand
TGCATTATTATTTTATAAATTTTTTGTGATTGTTATTCCAATAAAAAATTTGTACTTATTTTTTAGCTCGCAATTGTTGTAACAATAACTGTAAAAATAAAAAAATGAATTGCTCTGTAAATTTTACTTTTCGTAACATCCAGTCAACATCACTGCTTCTCTCCAAAACCTCATCTCAACGAAACTTTTGAAGAAGGAAGAACAATGAATACTTACAGCTTTCTTGGCACTCCTTACGTAAAAAAAAGAAGAGTTTGGTTTCACAGGAAATCCTATTCTCTTAACATTGGAGTTCTTCGAACTGTGACTGATAAGAATGCTTATTGTTGTTTAGGAACTGTTTTCATTAAAAGTTTGTGATTCTTTGAACTGCGGGACGGACATAATGTCTTATCGTTCCGGCATGGAGACTTGAAAAGAGGATTCTTATCTTATCGCCGAACACAACTGAATTCTAGTATGCTAGCAGCCAACTGAAAGACCGACAAAGCATGTAGTGACTAGAGGCTTTAGTAAACAGTTAAGTATCGCGTAAAACGTAATCTCCGTTGGGATTAAAACTGAGGTGTTCTGACTTTAGATCAGTTTAATTACGAAATAACCCTGACTGTTTGTTACCACGTAACTGTTTGTTACCACCACATTTTTACATTCAGCACATAAAACAGTACAAAGAAAAGCATAATATAATATTGTTTTCAGAAGATATATCAAGTGTCTGTTTGTAAGTTTTTTGAACTAATGATAACAATGTTAGATTTCTAGATATTTCATTTGTGCAGAGGCACATGTACCTTGAACTTTCTGGAACTGAGGATAAATGTTTCGTTCCCCGGTCTCAACGCTTGGTAGCTTTAATAGTACACTGGTTTTGGATTTAGTTGTTTATCACAGCGTGTAGATTCCCACGAAAATATATACAAGATAGGGATAGTACTAATGTACTGAGGATGTGTATTTCAAATATGAAAATAAAAATATAAAAACTTGTTGTTTAATTCTGATAATATTTATCCTGTTTAGACAGTAGATTTAAACATTTGTAGTTGTAGTGCATGGAATTCAGCATAAAATATAACAATAACCGCAAGTGAAAGGCGAAAATACGTTCGTATGTTGTGGGAGAAGTAAAAGACTTCTGTTACATACGCAGTAAAATTACACTTAATAGCCGAAATAAGAACGATCTCGAAAACAGAGCAGCAATTGAAAAAGAATCATCCATCAAAAGAAGCATTTAGTTTCAGACACTGATCTCGGACTCAGAAAGAAGTATTTAAAAAAATTTGTACACAGATCAGCCAGAACATTTTGTCCACCAACCTAATAGCCAATATGTCCGCGTTTGGCACGGATAACAGCGGCGACACGAATTTGCATGGAAGAAATGAGGCCATGGTAGGTCGCTGTAGGGTGTTAACACCACATCTGCACACACAAGTCACCTAATTACCGTAAATTCCGGAGAGAGGGACGTTGAGCTCTAACGCCACGTTCAATCACATCCCAGATGTGTTCGATCGGGTTCAGATCTGACGAGTTGTTGGGCCAGAACATCAATTGAAACTCGCCACTTTTTTCCTCGAACAACTCCATCACACTCCTAACCTTGTGACATGGCGCATTATCTTGTTGAAAAAATGATCGTCATGGAAGGGGTGTACATGGTCTGCAACCACTGTACGATACGTATTGGCCGTCATGGTGCCTTCCACGAGCTCCACTGGACCGATGGATGCCCACATGAATGTCCCCAGAGCGTAATTGACCCACCACCAGCTTATCTCCATCCCGCAGTGAAGATGTCAAGAAGCTGTTCCCCTGGGAAACGACGGATTCCCACCCTCCTATCGGCATTATGAAGAAGGTATCGGGTTTCATCAGACCATTCAACGCTCTGCCATTGCGCCAACGTCCAGTGACGATGATCACGTGCCCATGTCAGTCATAGTGGCGATGTCGTGGTGTTAACATTGGCACATGCATGGGTCGTCGGCTGAGGAGGTCCATCGATAGAAGTGTTCGGTGCACTGTATGTTCAGACACACTTGTATTGATGTTAGTTCCGCCACATTGCGCCAACCTGTCCTGTTTTACCAGTTTGCCCAGACTATGATGCCCGACATCTGTAACGGGAGGGTGGCCGCCCAAACCCTCGATGTTGGGATGTGGTTTCACTATGGTTTCACCACTTGTTGAAGACACCAGACCACTCCTCGAACATCCGACAAGTCCTGCAGTTTCCGAAATGCTTGTGTCGAGAGTCCTGGCCATCACAATCTGCCCGCTGTCAAACTCGGATAGATCGCGCGTCTTCCCCATAATAAACACGGATAGCACACTCTCTGATACTACATGCACCGTGCGTGTGTATAACTTTATGTCATTGGCCATGCTGCTATCACCTGGATGGTTTTAAATCGTTAGTATGTAAGTAGTTATAAAGTTCTGGTTGATCAGTGTGTATGAATCGCATAATTTTATTTACGTGAAGATTGGATTTTTTTTGGAAACCAGACAGAATGGAAATTTTTGCACTTGCAATGATGGGTGAAGAAGGAGTTTATGGAAAAACATCGCAGAAAGCTGAGACTCGTTCAGATTTAAACACACGAAAAACTGTTTAATTTGTTAATGTTGCGAACAGTAAAGTTGACGAACTGTGGATGAAGACGAAAATTAAAGTATGGATAACACAAAACGGGGGAAGTAATTTGATTGAGTAACTATAGGTAAAGACTTTTTTGCTTATGGCTATACACCTCGTCAAAGTCAAGGTCATTGGAGGCGAGAAGGGACTGGGGGCAAGAAACGGCAAGGAATTTGGTCATGTCCTTATGAAGGAACCATCTCGGCAAGATAAAGAAATTATTTGAGAGAAGGAAAATAATAATGATTGCGTAAGAATGTTGACAGGGAAGAAAAGAAAATGAAAGGAAAATGACAAGTTCATGTTATACCTTGTGTAGTGGTTCCGCCGTAGGATAAAGAGCGAAAATGGAAATTGAGGAGGGGTATTTCGCTATTACGGTCCAGCTCGATGCCAATAATTAGCAATTTTTTAAACACGTGACTTTGTAGACTGATTGTAAAATGTAATTTCAATATCTCATTTTTTTTTTTTAATTTGCTTAATGTCTATCTAACAGCGAGGTCCTTAGAGACGGGAAAGGATGGGGGCAAGGAATTTGGCCATGGCCTTTTGAAGGAAGCATCCCGGCATTTGCCTGGAGTGATTTGGGAAACCATGGAAAACCCAAATCTGGATGCCCGGACGGGGATTCGAACCGCCGTCCTCCCGAATGCGAGGCCAGAACGCTAGCCGTTACACCACCACGCTCGGTCTTAAATTTTAGCAGTTTCTCCATCACATACCACCAACCTCTTTAAATCAAATAATAAGGTTCGTCAACTTCAAAAAATTCCTGCCAAATATTGGCAATGTTAAACGAGTCACACTAGTATTCGCAATTAGTAAATCGGCGTTCACTTTTGCTTTGCACACTTGATTATAGAACTACCGAAGACGCGTTTATTTCTCACGCCTGCCGACAACCGCTACCCATATGCGTTCATCTGTAACAGGGTCCTTGACTGTTATTGACTGCCTGACTTTTATGCCTCTCCGTCTGCTTCCCAACTAAGCTGACTTCTTGTTCAAGGCCCGCAGTACACATCCAGACCTTAAATTTTCGGTGCTGCTGCTACAGCTTAAGTACTAACTATAGATGGGTAGTGCACACGTACAGTACGTTGCGGTGAAGATCGTCAAACTTGCGGTTATTTTTCTAAGCATTTCCTGTATCGTCTATTCTGCTTTAAAATATTTTCTAAACCCTATTTAAGCAAGGTAATCTTTCACAGACATCCATCCTTGTATCCCAGTGCGTACTGCCGTCATCTCGCAGTCATGTGTGTATTGATGGGATGAAGATAAATGCAAAGAAGAGTCAGCTTATTAGATACACAAATAAGAAACGAAAGGTTAATTATGAATACAGGGTGTTACAAAAAGGTACGGCCAAACTTTCAGGAAACATTCCTCACACACAAACAAAGAAAATATGTTATGTGGACATGTGTCCGGAAACGCTTACTTTCCATGTTAGAGCTCATTTTAGATTGGTATAGGCGGACCAATTCCATGGCCCCCACGCTCTTCTGACCTCAACCCTCTTGACTTCCATTTATGGGGGCATTTGAAAACCCTTGTCTACGCAACCCCGGTACCAAATTTAGAGACTCTTCGTGCTCGTATTGTGGACGGCTGTGATACAATACGCCATCCTCCAGGGCTGCATCAGCGCATCAGGGATTCCATGCGACGGAGGGTAAATGCATGTATCCTCGCTAACGGAGGACATTTTGAACATTTCCTGTAACAAAGTGTTTGAAGTCACGCTGGTACGTTCTGTTGCTGTGTGTTTCCATTCCATGTTTAATGTGATTTGAAGAGAAGTAATAAAATGAGCTCTAACATGGAAAGTACGTGTTTCCGGACACATGTCCACATAATATATTTTCTTTGTTTGTGTGTGAGGAATGTTTCCTGAAAGTTTGGCCGTACCTTTTTGTAACACCCTGTATAAGGTGGGGAAAGAATTGCTTGCTAAGACTTGAACTGCAAATATCTTGGCATCACATTTGATAACAAGGTTAACTGGGCAGGACACATTGGACAGGTGGTAGGATAAGGTTTCAAAATTCTGCACTTGTTGGAGGGAGTGATGAGGGGATGTACGAGAGAAGTAAATTAATTGGGTTACAAAACTTTGGTCTGACCATTGCTCGAATATGGTAGTGTGGTATGGGGCCCTGATTTTACGTATCAAATACAGGAGTTGGAGAGGGTGCAAAAAAGGGCTGCTAGATTTGTTTCTGGAAATTATCGCAGAATGCAATGATAAAGGAGCTGGAATGGAATTCATTGCAAGACAGGAGGAGGATGAGGAGGGTAATGGGAATGTATAGGGCGTATACTGGCGGCGAGGCATGGAAAGATATTGGTGTAGGTATGAAAAGTAGTGCCTGGAAGGGAAAAGACCATGACCACAAGCTGGCACTCGATTTCAGGTACAAGGGTGTGGGAAGATTTTCTTTTTTAGGTAAGGGTGTCAGGGATTGGAATGAGTTACCAAGAGAAATGTTGAATAACTTACCGAAAACGTTAAAAGAAATTAAAGATAAAATTTGTAGAGGGCAAATGTAGGTGGGTGCAGGATAGGGGGAAAATGGGTGTGTAGGGAAATTGCCACCGGAGCATGTGCTCCATTGCAATTAAATTAAATTAAATTGAATTGTACGGGACAGGAACCCTGTGCAGTAGGCCGTGCGGATTAAAACCGGATATAGCTGTTACTATCTGAGATTCACTTACTGTTTCTGCCTGACTCACAGTATATGATACTCTCGTTACACATCTACGGCAGCACTTGGTTACTGGTGTCAACTCCTTAAATGAACGGGATAATTATTTTTTTTTCTTTACTTATGTGTTTACGCCTCGTCGACGTCGAGGTAATTAGAGGCGTGAAAGGAGTGGGGCAAGAAACAGGAAGGAATTCGGCCACGACCTTTTGAAGGAAGCTTCCCGGTATTCGCCTGGGATGATTTTGATAAGTCATGGAAAACTGAAATCTGAATTCTGAAGTGATTTTTGAAACCACCACCTCCTGATTGCCTGGCTCAAGCGTTGCCGTTCACCCACCTAGCTCGGTGTGAACAACTAAATCTGTCTAAACAACCATAGCTGTGACCAGAAGTATTGGCAGGCGACTAAAAAACCGCCGTTACCGAATCGTGCACTTAACACTTAAATTCACCTGTTAGCTTGTAGTAAGTGTTGACGATTTAGTAAGCAACACAGGACGCTTAGCGTTGTCTTTTAGTAGTGTTAGAGAGAGAGAGAGCGCTAAGCGTTAATGTTCCGAAGTGCGGCAACAGCGCGCTTGAACTTTCCCGCCAGTTTACTTGGTCACAGCTATAGCTCTGACTGCTAACTTGAAAGTCTTGCATAATACCTTCTCGAATATAGAAAAATTACCCAAAAGATACCTTCAAGGCATCTTACATTTGGGGGCGCTCTGATGTGGCAATCGGGAGTTCGAAACCCCATTTGGCTATCCAGATTTGGAATTTTCATGGATTACCAAAATCATTCAAGACGTATGCTGTGATGTTTTTTTTTTTTTTTTTTTAAACTTTATGGAATTCTTTTCCATTTCTGGTATCATGCTCTTTTCCGCTTCTAATGACCTCGGAATAAAGCTACAGCCAGGCTTGGATAATTTTCAAATTAAATTCTTGTTCGGTGTATGATGAAAAGGCAACAACCGCGGGTATACATTCTGACCGTAATAACCACTTACTGTCTCTGGCCCAAACAAACACCAACAGGTGTTTTTTGTTATAATATGTATCCAAGTTTCCTAGCGTTTACGTAATTGTTTATGGTAGGTTGGACTTGTTGGTTATTCATTTGGACTGTTAAGTTGGTAATGATATTTGGTGGTCCTAGAGCACATAGAAACTTACATAATAATTGGGTTGAAACTGAAATTATAATAAACAGAACCTGTGGTTACGTGACATTCAACGTAGAATTTAATTGTTATTAAATAACGTCAATTGAACAACGTACGCGTTTTTTCTCGAAGAGGTATCATCAGTGAATTATTGCACTGAAATTTTACATTTGCTATACAGTTTTGAATTATAGTGCTAAAATTTACATTTGTTTATTGGTTTTTGTAAGGGGTCTAGGGTTAAGTATGCCGTTCACTAACTTCCTACAGACTGGCGCCGTTCGTCTTCTTCTTACGTGTAAATTTCTGATACCTCAGAAATGTTTGCGAGCGTGCGGGAATCGTTAGGAGCGGAACGAATAACAATATGATGCTTGCTACTCGTAAAATGTAGTTTTGTGGGAAACCTAGTTTAATACCAAGCTTGATAACTTTGGCACAAGTACAGGAAATGAATGGACAGCTAGGAGGAACCACGCAACCAGCTAGTATAATAATAATATTTCCGTGTGATCGTATTGACCTGATGACAGGGTTTCTATTGGCTGCGCATTGCGTCCCTGTCGTAGCCACCTAACTCGGTAGTCTTAACGGCTACAGGGGACCTACAGTTTAACGTGGAATCCGAACCACGGAAGCGTTCTGGTGTACTTCACATTACACAGCAAGCTGTGTCAGAGGTGAAGGTCTGGTTAAGAGTTTATGAAAACCCTGCCGAGACAAGGATTCGTTCCTGAGACCTTTCGATCACCAATCGGATGCCTTAACCACTGAACCACCAGACCGCTCTACAAGCTAGTGATTTACTAAGATGGGTGGTTAACTAAACCTGCTGAAAGTGGCAAAGTTGGTGCGAGTTCAACTTTTGGCTCGCTCTGCTGGTCTTCCGTAGAGTAAGGAAGAATCAATCGATCATGGCTCGTTTAGTGACCAATCCCATCGATGAATTGCTTACTGAAATATACAAACAACTGTGTTCAAAGTTCAGTTCTGTGCCAAAGGCTTGTAAAAATAAAAAAAATGGCAATAGTGGGTAAGTAAAATAATTGTCCGTTACATTTATATTCACTTTGTACAGTTGTAATAAGAGGGTTGGTAACTGAAAATTTATAATTTTCGCTTCATTTAATGGGTTTGAGACGTGATTGACGCGAAGTTATTAGAAGAACAAAGTGAAACCTCAGTGAGAAATAATTTTGATCTGTTAATCAGTTTGCAGAAAGGATTCAAAGAAAACTGTCTTAAAATAAGAAGCCGATTAACGCTGTATTATATGAAGAACCACAAGAGGCAACTGAATGCCTGGAAAATGCTTTACCTTAAGAGCAAAACTACCAAACACCAACTTTATTATAGGATTTCAGCATCGGTATCCTGTACGCTGGTATATTAATACCAGAGTTATGAAAGGGATGAAATCTCATCGAGGAATGTATGCTGTATTTACGTCACTGAATTGTGAGAACCAGTTTCATATGATTACGAACGCTCTCTTGTTCCATAAATACTGGTAGGGTCGAGCAAAAATATCAGTCAATACACCGCGAGAATCTGATTTCGGACGCGGAATTACGTGTTCGCATATTGCAGGTATTGTTCAATTAAGGGCAGGCGGGTGAAACACGAGTGCGCCGCGTTGCGGTTTGCCAGGCGCTCCCCAAATATAACAGCCACGTCACGGACAAATACAATGAAATTCATCGCGCTGTCAAACGGATTGCGTACCAACAACGTCCACTGCAAACAATATTTCCGAGAATATCGTGTGTCAGTGACGGGGTCATATGCTAGAAGCTCTCCCATCCGCATTTCTCTCTGACAAGTACTAGGAAAAAACAAAAGACTAACTTATAGTTTTGCGACGCGATTTCATTGTAGTTAAAAAGAACAAAATTATAATTTAAAGAACTAAAATACACGCTTTTGTATAAATGTGAACTAGAAGGTTAAAAATAATTTTTAAATATAAAAATTTTATTCAACAATGCTAGGATGTCCCATAATTCAGTATACCGTTTTTCAATAAGCTTAAAATAATAAATAGAGTCACTGACCAAAAAATTAATTTTAATGTAAAAAAATAAAAAATCGTGGGATGCTCGCTGCTTATTCGTAACGACTCTACATTTGTGAATAGCTAGTGATAAAAAAATGTAAGATTTTTGATATCTAGCATCCTACTTTTTTTTATATTAAAGTTATTTTTTGGTCAGTGACTCTATTTATTATTTTGAGCTTATTCAAAAAAAAAAAAATTATACTGAATTATGGAACATCCTAGCACTGGGGAACAAAATTTTTATATTTAAAGATTATTTTTAACTTTTTAGTTCACATTGCTACAAAAACATGTATTTTAGTTTATTAGGCTACAATTCTATTTCTAACTTTTAGTTCACACTTCTGCAAAAGAGTATTTTTTTTTTATTTAATTTTAAAACTATACTTTTATTTTAGAGTTGTAGTTGTATTGCTAACAATGAAATATAATAACCATGAAATTAAAATCATCTCATAAATGTTTGCGTAATCTATATCTGGAAGTGGGTTAAAATTCAATTACAAAATTCAGTTACAATCAACAACTTTTTTAGTGTTACTGTTAAAGTAAATACTATATCAGGATATATCTATGAAATTACTGTACTAGTAATAGTTGCCAATGCACGTGCAAAATTTCAAACATTGTGGACGTCTGGAAGTGGGTTAAAATTCAACTGCCAGATTCCATTCCATTAAACAGCAGTAAAAGTAATGAGAATTTCAGGAAATAGCTACGAAACTATTTTGTTTTCATCGGTTCTCAATTCATGTGAAACATTTCAAACAATTCAGATATCTGGAGTGGGTGAAAATTGAGTTGAAAGATTCTGTTATTTTTCTACTGTCAAAGTAAGGAGAATAGCAGGACGTTGCTATGAAAATATTGTATTGTCATCGCTTGGTAATATGTGTACAAAATTTCAAACAACTCGGACATCTGGAAGTGGGTGAAAATTGAATTGAAAAATTCCGTTACATTCATACATACAGGTCAAGCTAATATAAATGGTGTAAAACTGTTATTCGTTCGAAACGACAGACGTGAGAACATTGTGTCTTTGCTTTCTTAGTGATGCTCTGATTGTAATTGTGCACAACTTTTTTTCTATTATTTATCTACCACAACCACACATTTGATACTAAAATCTAGTGTCTCTGGTGATACGTTTTTACATCTGTGAAATGCTTAGTTGTCACTAGTGATGTGCCGGATCGTTAAAAATGTATTTCCGCGGATACGTATACAGATACGGATCATTACTGTCTAGATCCGCGAATACGGATACGGATACGGATCTCAACTTGGACCGACAGTGGAAAAGTCGTCAACTACGATCTATTATTGACGAACGTCCAGCTTACGCGACGTGTTTTGACCTTGAACTGTGCGTATTTATGTTTATATTTTAGGATGACATAGGATTGCGTAGATTATATACGTTTCTGTTTTTTGGGAAGTTGTAAGTTAAATTAAAATAAAAACAATTTATACAAAAAAGTATAGTAGCGTAATATGGAAATATTTTGCGATAGTAAATGACGAATCTGCTAAATACAAACTCGGTGAAGGAATGTATTCCCATGAATGTAAAACTTTCTGAAAATCAGCTTCATTCGAAACACCCACAAAAATATGAGTTATTCTTAAAAGAAGACTCCACTAAGAAGATTGCCGGCGAACACATTCAGCAGGGAACGTCTTTAAAAATGGTAAAAAGAGAATTTAGAAAAACATTTTTTAACGAATACATCGAAAAAGTCAAAATGTGGGATAGTAAAAAATAAAAATTATTGAAAGCTACTTAATTGAAGAAATGATAGCCTTATCTGGATTACCTTTTCAACACGTAAAAGATTTTGGGTTCCAACGATTGCTGGATAATGTGATTGCAAATTATGTTGTAAAAGGCAGGAAATATTTTACGGAATTTATCTGCAGCGAACTTCAGGATCGAAAATGAAGACATTTTGAAGGGTTTTGAGAGAGTTTCCTTCACATCCTATATGTGGTAGGCTTTTTGGAAAGTTGTTTCATTGGTATCCAGAACATTACAAAAGATTTTATATGGGAAAATATCGTTTTAAAAGCGGAGGTACTTGAAGAACGCCAAACGGGAGATTACATTTCAAAATATGTTTTAAGGGTGGGGAATCCCAAACAGAATGTGCACTGCATGGTAAGAGATGGAGGATCCAACATGAAGAGTTTCTGCACTTTATCTGACGTAGATAATATTGATTGTGCAGCACATCAGCTGCACCTGATTGTTAAAAAAGCTGTTAACAATAATAGTAAAAAATTTGGATGTCTATGACACATGGGTCGCACATATTGATCATCACCTGTAATAAGCCTTCCAAGTGAGCAGTTTTTCAGTGCAGCAGGAATAATTTGTGATGCTCATCGTAATAGACTTTTGGAGACAAAACTGCCAATTTACTCTTTTTGAAGTACAATTTACCAAACTTAATGTTAAATATAACATTTACTTTTTTAAGTTTCTGTAAAAGTGATTATTTTATCTGATGTAAGCACTTAGCAGTTTCTTAAACATAATGTCAGCTAGCAAATCACAAAGATTAGAGGCCTGATCTCACTATAAATATAGTTAAAATAATACCTGAAAACTTACTACAGTGTTAAATTACCAGTTATCTTAAGTAAACTAGTAAAATAAATGTAAGAACGAAGACTTTTCCGGTGTACGACTGCAATGAAGTCTTCACGGGTAGATCGCCGGATTGTGTTGTGAAAACACGATATTTCGACTACTAGCTGCGCCATCTTCACAAATAGGGTATCTATGGGTCAGCCGACCAGTCCAGATGTCTCCACACCTGAAGACGGCGGAGCTAGTCGTCGAAATATCGTGTTTTCACAACACAATCCGGCGGTACACCCGTGAAGACTTCATTGTAGTAAAACATATGTTTAAATAATTAATTTTTGCAATATAAATGTGCCAGATATGAGATTTTAAGAAATATGAAGTAATTGGAATTGAATTTAATAGTATTTCGTTGCTAGATATCTTTAAAAATTTATATACGTGCTTTGTGAAATTCTTTACAAAAGATCCGTAAAAGTTCCGCTCAAAAAATAACGGATACGGATACAGATCTTTTTCCCCCTCGGATATCCGCGGATACGGATATCTGGCACATCACTAGTTGTCACCAACCAGTCACAATGGCTCAGTGCACTTAGGCGCGGGGGGAGGGGGAAGGGGGGGGCAGGGGGCTCAAGGTATCTAGGTCTACCTCCGACATTGTAATTTTGGAGAATTCTTTTTCGCTCTACGGATTCGAGGCCCGAGGGCACTATAAATACTACCTTTTGCCCGACTCGAGCCCCCCTCCCCCCAAGCTAAAATCCACTAAAGGCAAGCCCCCCAACCAAAATCCTCTAGCCAAAGAGTGCTCAAGCCCCTCCCAAAGCAAAATCCTGGATCCGCCCCTGCTTAGGCGCCACACACCGGATCGGCGAGGTACAACATGGCTACGCACTAGCACAAGCCCCCCGCGCACTGACCAACTTGACTGCGCTTTTTAGTCATCAAGGTGAATGCTGGGTCGATCCCCAATCTCAACCTCACAGACTAGACATAAAAAACAAACTTACTGCACGCAGAAAATAGTTAGATATTTCGTAGTCAGACGGCAACAATTCGTTTCCTCCAATAGTACGACATAGCAGTAGGTATAAAATGCTTGGTGTCAGCTAGGGCAAGCGGCCTTAAAATCAAAGCTCCAAATTTGGTCATGCCAGCGGAAACCGACCCCTAATGTTGAGAAAAGCTTGTGAAGAAGAAGACGAAATGCTTATCTGTTAATATACAAAATTGACAACAAATGAATTCATACAGGCAAATCTACGTATAATAAACTGCGCAAAATTATAACATCTATTAAATATAGTTTGAAGTATAAAGCTTTTGCGCTATATCGTTAAACGCTGATCACTGATTCCATTGTGTTTCAGGAATACCTCACTGTACTAACGAAACCAATGGATTATTATTCTCTTTAATTGTCCGGTAGAGTGTCTCAAAAATGAGAAATGTGATTGGCATATCTACAGCAACTTAAAATAACAACAGTGATAAAAACCGGCTGTGCATGCGCCATTGCGTGTCAGCCGTAGACGGCCCAACGTGACTCGCCGATCTGCCACCAATTCATATTGAACTCTAGGTACTTCTATAGAATCCCGTTTCGGGGGGTGATATCATGATGACATTGTGATGCAGTTTTAGTCTCAAGATTATGTTAGCCAGTCGAAAAGAAATTTTCATCGTTCGGAAACTAGTATGTAATCACGGATCTTCGCCGCTTGTCATGCGATAAAGACGTTACAATTGTATTTAAGTTGTCAACATATTTGAAATGTTTAATTTTCTTTCTAACAAACCTGTGTTCGAATGAACTGCTTTGGACAAACATTGAGGGGTCCCTGACGTGTTCATATAAGAATTTTCATCTCAGTCGGTGTTCCGATCCGCACATTGTCAGACGCTCGGTTTTTACTTAATAATAATAAACTTAGGAATTCTGGGTTAGCCCCCGTACATACCAGCATTCAGTTTTATTTCCTATGAGTATATAACCCTCTGATACGCGGAAATAGGAATGTGATAAACTGCTACTTTCCTGTCACTGTGACATCCATCACAGTGACTTGAAAGTCACAGTGATTTTTAACTGTGACTCGGTCACGTGGAAACAATAGTGCTAATACCTTCCACCAGATGGCAACTGGTACCACTCGGATGGTGAAATGTAACGACGAACAGACACGTTTAATTTAATTTAATTGCAATGGAGCACAGGCTCCGGTGGCAATCTCCCTACACACCCATCTTCCCCCTATCCTGCAGCTACCTACATTTGCCCTCTACAAATTTTATCTTTAAATTCTTTCAAAGTTTTCGGTAAATTATTCATCATTTCTCTTGGTAACACATTCCAATCCCTGACACCCCTACCTAAAAAAGAGAATCTTCCCACACCCTTGTGCCTGAAATCGAGTGCCAGCTTGTGGTCATGGTCATCTTTTCCCTTCCATGCACTACTTTTCATACCTATTGCAATATCTTTCCATGCCTCATCGCCGGTATAATATGCAAAGGAGGCTAGCTGTGACTCGGTCACATGTAGAATAGTGCTGGTACCTGTCACCAGGTGGCAAAGCATAGGAAATCACTGTCACAGTGAAACCGAATAGAGAAAAATCACTTTTAGACTTCATTCAGATGACTGAGTGTTAGCTTTATAATTTGCCTTAACCAATAAGTAGTTAATACTTCCTGCGGCTGTACATGTTTTTATTTTCCTTTCATTAACAAAAACAAAATATCTGCAGCCTACGACATTTTGTTTATTGGAAATCTATCGAATTTGTGCAATGCGAATGTTTCTCTAGTGGAGAGAAATTATAGTTACCCTGAAAAATCCTACATTTTAACCGTAAATGTTCAAAAGTTTTAATTTAACACTACCCAAATAATTTTGAGAAATGAGTTATACGTAATAACTTTTTCTGACATTACAGCTGTAGTGTAAAGTGTCTGGCAACAAGAGTAGTATTTTTTTTATTTAATCTTAAAATTCAACTACAGTGGTTCCCAAACAATTACTCTCAAAATATTTAAAAGATGTAATTTCTGCACTGATAATTACAAATTTTTTCATTAGAAGTACATCACCCTCAGATGCATCGTAAATTCTCTACCGTCTGGTATTTGCTATACCACTTAATATATTAACAGAGATTTTGAAATGACTCAAGACAAAAGAACGGGTACAGTACCGAGCATGATGGGTGAGTGGTTAACGCTCTGGTTCGTATTCAGGAGGACGGCGGTTCGAATCCCCGTGCGGGTATCATCAGTCCTTGCCACATATAATATTCAGTGAAAATTATTCTGTAGTTCCCAAACTGAAAACAGTGTCAACAGTTTAGTTTACAGGAAACAGAAAATGTAATCAGATATTGAACATTTTAAATTTAATTATTGTTATCAATATTTGGCTCAAATGGAAGATATGTATTACATTAAGTGTATAATGCTTACGCAAATATGTATACATCCTTTCAGAAAATGCTAGCCAATACTGATGTTTTAAATATCCCCATCTTCTTTTAGGGCAGTGAAATACAAACTGAGATTTTAAATGATATCCTGATTAAAATAAAAAGAGTTGTGGCTAAACGTTCAAAGTCTGATCAACCTTCCAGTTACTATGTTAAAACAGGTCGGTTATATTTGTAGCTGTATTTAGATTTTTAGGTGTAATATACATCAATAAGTCATACTTCTAAACTATCTGCAAATAAGTGATACTGCTACAAGTCACAAATGGAAACACTGAAGATCGTTTTCCTTTATTATTATTCTTTACACAGACTTCTGGTTTTTCTTACAACTCTATCTACAGATTAACACAATTACCAATGCCATGATAGAATGGGCAATATTTTAAAATACGATACTGCAAGAACTACTTGCTTTCACTTCAGTGGTTTCAGACAAAGATAATTGTGGTTCGGATTCCACGTTAAAATGTAGGTTCCAGAGAAAAGGAACGAGCCGTTCATTTCTGACACGGTGGCCTAGTAGGCCTCCTTTGGCATGATCCAACCAACCTTCAGATAAAAAAAAATCACATAAATTGTATTAATTTTATCCAAACAGTTTCTGAATGAATATTATTTGTACAGGGATCTAATCACTCTGTCCCCTTTTGGATTAAATATTACAATTTTTGATGTGTTATAACTTTTTCATTTAACATGTGAAATTTCAGTCGCTAACACTATAAGAAATTGTGGTGAAGCACAAATGGAGGGTGCTGAATAAAAGATGTGTCATTTTGACAGGATGCATTCTGAGGTATCCAAGACTGCATGGTAGGGGAGGGAAGAGATGTGCAGAGAAATGAGTACAGAAAACAGGGCCAGATAGATGAATTCTATAATAGATGAATATTTGTGACAAGTATTGCATAGGATACATTAATGTAGAAAGCCTGATTGGCAGAAATGGTTTGACTGTTTGCATACAGTATAAACAACTAGTATCATTTATATAATAGTAACAGAATACAAACATATTTACAAAACAACTTTTTTTTTACTTATGGCTTTACGCCTCGTCTACGTCGAGGTCATTAGAGGCGGGATAGGACTGGAGAGAAGGAACGGGAAGGAATTTGGCCATGGACTTTTCAAGGAAGCATCCCGGCAATCCGGCATTCGCCTGGAGTGATTTGGGGAAACCATGGAAAATCCAAATGTGGATGCCCAGACGGGGATTAGAAAACAACAATGATGTACCTACAACCATGTCAGTTTCTACCTAATGATGTAGGCCCTACTGGTTTTCTGAATGAACCTCATAATCGAGACGTTACGCTGGATCAATAATGTTATGAAATACTTTGAAAATATGAATTAGAACAATACAAATAATTTTTATTATTTTCTGAACTCATCCTGTCAAGTTGCAATGCCTATTGTAGAAGGAAATTCCTCACACAGATATGTTGATATGGTATTATTGACTTGTATTATGGTCCATCTTAAAGCTAAGAATAAAGTATTTATATAAAAAAGTTCCAGCTACTTTAAGACAGGTGGTGTAATCCTTTAATATCATGTTTGCACTATAATACCGTAGAAGAAATTAAGGATGAAAATAGCACGATTTCTTAAAATAAATATTGAATAAATTTCCTTTCAGTCAAACAAACCTGTATTTAATGACAACAAGCTGTGATTTTAATCATTTTTTATTTAAATATTTAGTTACATTTGTTTCACAGGTAACCTGGTTTTGTAACATTAAAAGGACCAAGAAAGAGTCATTTTTCCTCTAAGTTGACCCAATACTTTGTTACAAACGACGGGTACACTGCTAACTGCTGGTACAAAACTGACATTATGCTCTACTTTATAATTCAGAATTCACAGTCTCCGCGCCAAACGATATTACGCGTGACCGTGTAACATCTTCCTTTCGCTTATTGCTACTTTCGGTTGAAACCGTGATTCTCCACAGATCGCAGTTTGCACCTTAAATGTTATCAAGTGATCGTTACTCAGCCCCGTCCAGATTCTGTCGCAGTCACTTTTTGTCACAGTGACTTTCCGGTCACGTGAATGTAGCTATGACGTTATTTTTGGCCATCACCATACGGTAATAATTTTACCAAATATTACAAGTTCTCAAAGCAAATAAGGTAAATTAAATGTGTATTAATGAGTCGGGGTGTCCTAAATTCGCGTCAATCGCAGGCTCTCAGAAGGAGCAGCTTTCTAGCTCACCGTCTGAATTCGATTCTGGTATCTGAGTGGAATCATTTTGACATGGTTTTCAGGAGAGTGCCGGTTCTATTCATAGTGCAGCTAACCAGATTTACGTATTTCAAGGTTTCCCAAAAAAATTCCAGTGTTTTACAGGACTTTTTTTTTTCTCGAAAGGCTGTAGCTGAATTGAATGACCTAATTGCCATTTCATCTGCCCTATCCTATTTCAGCTCTGCTTACTGAGATGTTGAAGAACCGTACACATTTTTTCCACTGTACTTTTTTAATACAGTACTTCCATTGTCACTTCGCTGCCAGTAACAGATTCTCTGCCAGCCAGCTGTGGCTAGGTATCATATCTTCAATACGCTTCAACAACAGTGGCTTAACACTGTTTGCTGAATCAAATTATTAAATAGAAATGATTTCACATCTTGAACCAAATTGCGTTCAGTGCGTTTCTAAATATGGCTTTCATGATATAGCTAAAGAATATTATATACTTGTTATTTTAGACTACATAGCAAAATTAATGTCGATGGCTTAATTGCATGATGAGAACTGCTCTGTATCTTAATTTCAGTAGCACAAATTTTATAGTTAGTGGACGGATTATCACCACTATCCTGTTTATACGTAAAAATTTCCATGCGTCGTCGGCTACCATTACTGAGAATGGTTGATGGAAATATTTTGTTTGTTAATGTTAAAAGTCAATTGCCCCTCAGTCTATATAGGTTTATAACAGAATTTTCAATATTTTTTACGCTGGTTTATTTCTGGATAATCTATTTAGAACTTTCGGACTCGACAAAACATTGCGAAACTGTTAAAGAGCTTAGGACACAATTTTTACTGATGAAATAATAACAGCGTTTTTGTTTTTTCTCTTACCATGCTGTAATAAAAGTAACAATGAACTGAACGGTGTTATTTCCTAGGCGATGAATTTACAAGTTTTAACTTGCATGTAAAGTAAAACGGCCTATTCACGATCCAACTTATAGTACCTCCATCTAGACCTACTGTAGGATGCGCTCATCCATTCAAGCTACTAGATGGGGTACTATAAGATGTACCAAGCAGTCCTTTTCACTCGTACTTTCTAGCGGCACACCAATGTCCTTTACGCATTCTTATATAATACTAGCTTCGAGCCCGTCAAAAATGACGGTTTGAACGCAATATTCTGGCAGTTCATTTTTTTTTTCAGTTGGTTAAATTATACGGTATTGATATTACATAATGCTAATGCCTTGATTTTGCAATGTTCTACATATTTCATTTGCAGTTAACATAGCCATACAGTAGTAACTTCTACTGATATAGTGACGCCGGAAGTAAAGAACCAATGAAATTAAATCAAATTAGGAATCCCAAAAACTTTTACTATTCATGTAATATCAGTTTTATTCCTGGTCCAGGCACAACTCAGCACGTTAAATATGGAACTACTTCCACCCGCATTAATTAATACCTTTAGTAATATGGCGCTTATGAAAGCAGTTTAATTGGTTTGTAAAGTGAATTATGCTGTAACAAAATGTGTCAGTTGCGATTCTGGTCAACTTAACCACAACCTCCACTAATATTGCGTTCGAAAATCAGAGCTTCTATTACCCTCATATGAATAATGATGGGTATCACCTATGGTGGTAGTAGGAATTTATTCAGGAAAAGCTTGTAAGGAAAAATGAATAACGATCAGGTCTCCTGGAGATCGCGATTCCGGCAAAATAACATTCAGTAATATAGTAGTAAAACTGCTGTAGTCAGTCGCAAGACATTATTTTCAAGCAGTAATTCCGTTGTAATACAGCCTGTACCATTATTTTAAAGCAAGAATTAGGTTGTATTACAGCCTGGACCGTCATAACACAGTTAAATGTATTTCGGAAAGTATTTATAGAGGAGTCTTGCGTTTTACCACGGCAATTCCTGGCGGAATCGTGATTTCCAGTGATCACGATTTATTTACTTTGCTTTATTTTACATTAAATAACGGAAAGTAGAACATCAAAAACGGATAAACGTGAACAAATACCAGTAACGAAAGTGTTCAGTAAAATATGCAAAAAGGAAATAAACAGTAATAAATAATCTTTAATCAAGCAGCAACTTTAGCGTAAGTTTTAATTAAATTAAAATTGAACAAAGGCTGGAATGCGATTTGGAATTTACCAGTAGCAGAGGC
The DNA here is from genome assembly GCA_031002005.1 of Vandiemenella viatica. Classification (NCBI taxonomy): domain Eukaryota; kingdom Metazoa; phylum Arthropoda; class Insecta; order Orthoptera; family Morabidae; genus Vandiemenella; species Vandiemenella viatica. Next base: position 151,120,865 of record JARYHS010013631.1, on the reverse strand, counting down.
ATTGCGGTTGCGTATTTAATAAACTGTGTAAATAATCTCTAATATCTCTGCTTGCCACTATTTGGGTGCAAGAATATCGTTGTAGAATTGACATTTATAAATTGATCTGATAAAAAGTTATCTGAAATTTCACCGAATATTTGGTTAGCATTTTAAAATAAATGCATTTCAATTTAGATAACGGGAACTATAATTTCGAAAGCGGATAACTGTTATTTATTTGACTAATACATGTCGCATTACGTACGTTTCTCCTAGATTTTAATAAACTTCATTGCTTCTTACCGTCTGCGAAGAAAATTCTTAGGTTATGGTTTAACATAGTCCTTATAACTGATGCAGATAAAATAGCGTAAATATTGAATCACCTTCTCCATTTCTGTGTCTAACTGATACAGATAAAATAGCGTAAATATTGAATCTCCTCCTTACATGAATTTCTGCGTCTAGCTGTAAATGAACGAAAAGCAAGATGATGGAAGGAGTGTAATATGGTGGCTGTTGATTGGCGAGTGAAAGATGGCACGTGATCATTCTCTAGCCAATAGCTGAAGCAGCTATAGACGACGCATCCAGTCTCCACCTTAGCGTTTTATATAAGGGGATTTCCTCCAATCACGATCCAACGCCATTGCTTGTTAGACGACAGAGGCCCGCGTTGATTGTCTGGGAGTCCAACAACATTCAAAACGTCCTACATGTGGCACAGTAACCCATTTCACGACGCAACAAGAGTCTTACATCGGAAAATAGGATCATCATAGGTACGACAAGTTGGACTGTGAATGGGTCGCTAGTGAGATAGAAAGACGAGTGGCGGGCACGGAGATGGCTGTGACGTGGCCTTGTGCTTGACGCTCGAATTCGTCCACAAGTTAATATGAAAATATTGTATTGCTGACAAGTGAATAGGTATTTAAATAATTCAATCAACTTATGAAATTATCCCAAGGCAAAAAATACATTAATATGGCAGTATTAGACAGAAATAGGCTTGCTTATTCAAAATGTTGAATTTGTAATAAAATATACTTATTTTTATTTTAAGTTAAATTTTAATAAAATATTAAAATCTAAATAATTATAAATTTATTGTCTACCTCCACATCCGCTTCAGCAAAACATCCGAATTTGCGGATGTCAAGCATTGAACATCCGTATCTACATCCATAACCGCAAAGATAACCTTCTTTACAACCCCACTTGTTACACAGGTCGGTTGGGCAGATACTTTCCTCCGAGAGTTGCTGTGTGTATGTAGAAGACTTTTATAAAGTGTTGTGTGATTTTTATTGTCGTATACAGGGTGTTACAAAAAGGTACGGCAAAACTTTCAGGAAACATTCCTCACGCACAAACAAAGAAAATATGTTATGTGGACTTGTGTCCGGAAACGTTTACTTTCCATGTTAGAGCTCATTTTAGTTTCGTTATTATGTACTGTACGGACCAATTCCATGGCCCCCACGCTCTCCTGACCTCAACCCTCTTGACTTCCATTTATGGGGGCATTTGAAAGCCCTTGTCTACGCAACCCCGGTACCAAATGTAGAGACTCTTCGTGCTCGTATTGTGGACGGCTGTGATACAATACGCCATTCTCCAGGGCTGCATCAGCGCATCAGGGATTCCATGCGACGGAGGGTGGATGCATGTATCCTCGCTAACGGAGGACATTTTGAACATTTCCTGTAACAAAGTGTTTGAAGTCACGCTGGTACGTTCTGTTGCTGTGTGTTTCCATTCCATGTTTAATGTGATTTGAAGAGAAGTAATAAAATGAGCTCTAACATGGAAAGTAAGCGTTTCCGGACACATGTCCACATAACATATTTTCTTTGTTTGTGTGTGACTAATGTTTCCTGAAAGTTTGGCCGTACCTTTTTGTAACACCCTGTATATATGACCATGGAGAAAGGAAGAGGGAAAACCCTGGTGCCGATTTATTCAGTCCTACTCTTGCGAAAGTCACCTACAGGCAGGGCTGGCGCTAGGAATTTCAGGCCCGGGGTAAAATGGGCGACTTTTTTTTTTTTTTTTTTTTTTTTTTCAGCCTACAAACTGCCCGGGTGACAATATGGGTGGATCACGGCTTCATGGCCTCCATGGCCCCTACAATCGGTGATCGGGCCCCCTCCCTCCCTCAGCTGGTGGGCCCGGGTACTTTTGACCCGCTTACCCTCCACCCCCCCCCCCCTAATGCCGGCCCTGCCTACAGGGACACAAATTTTAACATCCTTACCCGATGGACGAGTCACCCTCGAAAGTGTCCTCACTGTGTATTGATTACGGAGAGATTTGGGACTTAACTCAGAACTCTGATACACAATCTGGTTGTTAAAAATCATTCGCCTCCACGTTTTCTACCCTGACTGCCAAGTCCTAACGATGAAAATAATTTACTCCACCTTAAGCAGGCGCCCCACACCAGCCTGGTGAAGCAATGGTATATGTCAACGGACCTTTCTTCACATGTAGCTATATATCGTATTCGCAATTATTTAACAAATAATACAGACACTTCTTTGCATCACTGTCTTTCACAATTAAAAGTAGATACTAAACGTATTTAATAGACCAGTGTGGGCACCTGATAAAATAAAAGCATTTATCGAAATATAATGTGATCATATTTTGATACCGTCATGGTAATAATACCAGTATTCGTCTTCTTTGTTTCTTCCCCATTCTTAAGTATTTACAAAGTTACTGTGTTGCTGTCACAGCAATTTATGAATGTGTATTAAAATATATTTTACTAATTGATTGTTGGTGTGGGTGTCTTAAGTAGAATTGATTTATGTTATTTTATTCTCAATCCGAACACAGCAAACATAGTACGACTAAGATAACGGCGAAAAATCTCGTGAAGAACTTGTGTTATTGCAAGTGTAAATAGATTTTGACAAGAAAGAGTTTGTTTTGACATTTACAGCATGTGTCCTGAGGATTCTTTTGACAGAATGGTTAAAAGGTAGCAATGCTGAAAGAAATGTTTCCTGTAAAAAAAGAGAATCTTATTTTAACTACGTTGGCTAGAAATACTTGGCTCAAGTGAATGGTGAAAGTGGAATCCAATCGACCGTTGACCAACGAGAAGCATTTAAACCGAAATGACTTCCAGCAATTTAGCAAGAGTTGGCCACTGCAAATAGCAGACAGCTCTGACATTGATTGAATGAAAGGATAGGCTTCGAGGATGGGAAACCACTTAACCAAGGAGAAGTTTACAAAATTCTGAAATGAAATAATACGTGTTGGTTTCCATATTTGACACACTGTTTTCATTAATCAGACAAAAAAGAAGCAAGAGAGATGATGCTGTGAATTAAGAAACTATATCTAAAGATTTTCATAAAATGGAATGAACGTCGAGTTACGTCTGAAACCCAAATAACTCATCGTTTATTTTTATAAATACATTACCACAAAGAAACCAATAATTGATGATGGATATCAGGATTTTGACAAATGTGGAGAATCTGCTGTTTATGGGAAAACATTAATTACCCAAGCTTTATTCAGAAAGTAACTTTTTTTGAGGGCAAATTAGAGATGAGGTTTTTTATATAACCAAGCAATTGCCACGTAATTAGAAAATTAATGCAGCAGATTTATTTCTTGTAATGTGCTGTCAAAGCAAAATGATGCATGAGTATAATTGGCAATATATTTACTCGTAGCTGGCCAAACAGTGTAATTTTTTTCCTATCTTTGATCAGACCTCGCGTTCGGGAGGATGCTTGTTCAAATCCTCGTCAGGGTATTCAGATTTGGATTTTCCATGGTTTCTCCAAATCACTCTAGGCGAATGCTGCGACGCTTCCTTCAAAATACCATGGCTAAATTCCTTCCAGTTACTTCTCCCCAATCCCATTCCGCCTCTAATGACCTCGACGTGGACGAGGCGTAAAACCATAAGAAAAAATCTTATTTTTAATGGCGATGTTATTACAGGCAGATATGTTTACAGGTTTACTAGATACACCATCAAGAATTCCATTAGGAATACGATTCTAAAACTAAAATTCAGTGAGTACGATGCAAATAAAAAGTCTGTACATTAAATAACGCCGGATAATTAAGTATAAATAATGTAATCATAAGTAAGTTCCTAGTTAAGTGCCATGTAATTCTCATTGGTTTATTTTTTACTTACAGTTTTAGGCATCGTTGTCTAGCAGGTCCTTAGAGGCGGGAAAGAAATTGAGACAAGGAAGGGGAATTAATTCAGACTGGGTCTTCTGGATGAAGCATCCTGTCATTCGCCTGGGGTGATTACAGGAAACCGTGGAAAACAGAAATCTGAACTGCTGGATGCGTATTTGAACTCGTGTCCTCCCGATCGTTATCGTGCGCCCACTGGGATCGGCGTTCCATTCTGCATAACCATAGACGTTAAAATACCAAATCGAAAATAGTACCAAAGAGAAGTGCAACGACGACCAGAATGAAATCCTCCTCCACGCAGGAAATGTGACAGCAGTTCTATCATCACCGTGGCGCACAATATGATGATGAATTCTTTGATATCTCACTTGGCTTTCGAGAAATAGCATGTTAAAAATCAGTCATAGGTATAGTTTCTTGTGCTTTTGGTGACGTTTCTTCTGGTCCAGGTCGTATTTCAACCTAACAACAACCATTATGAAGAAAATAAAACACCAATAGTGCATTTCCATCGTGTATATGTAGTGGTTTTGGTGATTTTTTTTCTGGTCCAGGCCAGATCTCACTTTTGAGATACAATATCTCGAAAACTAAGCGATATATATATAAAAACACAAACAAAAAAAATTTTATTTTCGATTTGTCTCGTTGAGTCACATAAGAATCCATTATCAAAAGGTGGCGCCATGGTTATCGTAGAATCCCCAATGTGACTCACGTTCCAAAGTTTCGTTATGACTAGGCGTAACAGAAAATAAAAAAATCTTTCTGATCTTCTTGAAGAAATTAGTGGATATAAATGAGTGGAATATTGTATGAGTTGCTATCTGAAACGGTTTATTATTTGAGGGTATTGCCGCTAGTTTAGGTCAAAGTAATTCGAGATGTGAGAGAATTGTGTGTCAGGAAAGAAAAATAATTCGGCCATTGCCTTTTGAAGGCACTATCCATGCATTTCGCCTGGAATGATTTCGGGAAACTAAACCCACCACTAGATTTGTTACCTGTAACACAAATTTAATTTCTATAACAGCTATATTGAATGCGATTGTATTTAAGAAACATAATTTATGGACACAAATATTGGTGTTCCAAGAAATTATAATTTTTTTCCTTAAGAAAGTCCAGCTGCAAAGAAATTAATAAAATAACAAAAAAACACAATAAAAATACTTTCATCTTGCTTTGCGGTTAGACCTAAAGAGTAATTTCATATTAGATCAGTTGGATGATCTATTTTCTCATTGGTCAGCGATTTCCACTGACTCTACACAAGGTATAAAACTTGCACATATTTTCGTTTTTGAATTACCTGCTATTTAATTATGCAAGACTATAATTAACAGTAATATTCTTTTAAAATATTTATAGATGTTCTTCGTACACAAAAAAATGAAAATTTTGTTTAGAAAAGTATGAGTGCTGTTAGTTGAAATTGTAAGCGTTTCTGTTTTAGAACCAATATTATCCAATAAAGAAGCAATTGGAGAATTGATGTGACATAAGATTACCAAAAAAATCTTATGTGATGTCCGATAGTTCGGAAAAAAACCTACATTTGTAGCATATAAGAACACTCTTTGGTAAATGTGCTAAATATAGCTGATGATTCTGTACTGCTAAGTAATTTATTTGTAACCAATAATTTGAAATATTTTTGGTTTTACGAATGACATTATATTTTGTTGCTATACGTCCCTGAGTTACCTCTAACTTTCGCACGTAATGGACTCTCCAAATCTACAGGACTAGTCAAAATGATTGCAGTAATTTCAGAAAATTATTACAGATTTATTATTTGACATATACTTACAAGATTACACAGATATATAAACAAACTGTGAAAGTTATTTTGAGTATCTACAGATGTTGAACATGTGCACCTTTAGTGACTCTACACACCGAAAGTCAGTAATGGATTGGTCGTGCTGTGGATGCTGATCGTCAGCTGATGTCATGGCCTCCTTGTTCCCCTGACCTAACCCCTGCGACTTCTTTGTTTGGGGTTTCGTAAAAGACACAGTGTTCGTGCCACCAGTACCAGTTGATCTGCCAGACCTGCGGGTTCGCATCACCAATGCATTTGCTGTCATTGATAGAGACATGCTGCATCGGGTATGGGAAGAACTCGATTATAGACTTGATGTGTGCAGAGTCACTAAAGGTGCACATATTGAGCATCTGCAGACCTCAAAAAAACTTTTACAGTTTGTTTATATATCTGTGTAATCTTGTAAGTATATGTCAAATAATAAATCTGTAGTAATTTTCTGAAATCATCGCTATCATATTGACTAGCCTTGTACTCTGCTGATCGTAGCGGGTGAGTGGAAATTTTAAGGCCTGGTATTCGGGATGATTCGATTTTGGTTCACGATACCACCACCCTGATTTCGGTTTGCGGAAATCGCTCAAGAAGAATGATGAGATCTTTCCTCCACAAAGGCTGCGGCCTATATTCTTCCCGTTCCTCGCCCGTTCCTTGCACCTCTCGGATATAGTGACGTCTTCTTGACGAGTAATAAAATCACGAAGAATATTCTGAACTAATTTAATAAAGGGCCACATAGAAAAGAAACAGGTGTACTGACGGTGGTGAAAATAACAACAGACCGAGCACGGATCGTATTTGTAGGGCTTTTAATTAAATAACTTCAATGGAACTGCGTAAGCAAGATGCATAAGGCAAAGAGGTTGAAAAATTCTTTATACAAGGTGTATCTGATTCGTATAATAGGGCACCTGTATGACCTGGAACAAAAAACTCAGAGGCAGCGGAGTTGACTTCGAAGAACACGGGCGGATATATCTGGATTCATCTAGACTTTCCTAATGATACCTTCTATGTCTCCATTTGTAAAGAAAGTTTTTTTTATTGATGTCTCTCTTCGTCTTGTTACAAAATGTATATTTGTTGAAATTTGAATAAAATGCACTTTACAATTCTTTTTAGAAATCACATTTCTCGAGGTGAACTAGCGTCTTGAAAAATCATCTCGAATATTGTTGGCATTTTGTATACAACGTATACTATGACATTATTGAGTGATCGAGGTTGTTCTACGGAAAAGGGATCAGACGCATTATGTGATGTGTCTGTCCCGATGTTTAAAATGTTATTTCTACGTTTATATTACATACTACTATTCAATACAATCATTTTTTTTAGCAATTGGTCAATTATTTTAGAAAAAATTTCATAAGCAGGCTGGACTGCATATACAAAGCTTCTACAGGATGTAGGAAAGAATTCAGAGAGATAAAAGAAGGTTATCACCGACAAAAAACTAAAATATAAATAAAAAAACTGGCAGTAATTTTGTGACTAAAATTTTCGTGTGTTTTTCTAGTCTACGACCACCAACTGACTAATAAAGCAAGCACTGTTACTGTATTTTGGTTGTTGCTACCAGATACTATCTTTCTTTATTTCATCAGGGCCGAGCATGATGGGTGAACGGTAACGTTCTGGCATAGCATTAGGGAGGACTTGGGTTCGAATCTCCACCCGCCCCTCTAGATTTCAGAAATCCATGCTTACCGGAAATCACTCCGGCGAATGAATGCCGAGATGCTTCCTCCAAATGGCCGTGGCCGAATACCTTCCCGTTTCTTGCCTCAAATACTTTCCCTTCTCCAAAGACATCGACGTTAACAATTCGTAAAGCAATATGTAAACAAAAGTAAGTGTTAAATTCTCATCTTAAATTTCACTGAAATGTTGAGAGTAAAGCTAGTCAAAATACTGGGGGCGGTAGTTTCGTAATGAGTGGTATGCAATCAGGATAAGGTACAGGAAATTAATGTGAAAAATTCAAGGATATCACTATGAATTCTGTTATGTTCCAGTTAGATATCTGCTGAATTTATGTCTAGCGAGAGAAGGTTTTGGAATAAAGTAATTCGTAGTTTGAAGTGGCTTTTACATAATCATCGTATCTAACTTCCCGCGCTAATTTAAACATGTCAATGGCAAAAGTACTACCAATTTAAAAGGTGTGGAGCCATTTGACGATATATTTGATTGGAATTTTGTATAATGTACTGATTCACCAGTCGACTTGAATTTTATTTTGCTAATTAGGTAGGTCTGTAATTCTGGGAAATAAGGATCTTAGCACCAGCGCTGAATTATTGATATTGTCTGGAAATGGTAAATAATCTCACTAGAATCGTTCACAGATTTTTTTGGAATGCGAAAGAGACCGTATATTCGTCGTGAATTTCCCAGCAGCCTTCCTTTACGTCAGAATGGTAAACTGATTCCAGGAACATATCTTTCCGCAAGAATAGAATATGTAATTACAGCCGTGTGATGTTGCAGCCACGTAAGTTTGCTAACGGATTTGTGAGGCTGCAGCTAGATGCAGACAGGTAGCTGTCGCCCATAGGAATGTGGCAACCCCTCGTATTTCCCCGAATCCGCTGGACCGCTAGGCGAAGGGGTGGGGGACTCGATTGGAGGACTGCCGGTTGTGCACCTCGTGGCTGTACGCACGGACGTTGGAAGAATACGCGAGTGCGAGTGTGAGTTCGCGCTTCTGCTGGAAGAGTTTTTCCAGTCCGTATCTGCAAGGAGCAGGTTCGTCGCCAGACTGCGTCGACATCTTCCCGTCCTAGCTGCTTGAGGGGTCACTCTAAGTCTGTGCTGCGTCGAACGTGAGGCGAACACGACGCCACCCGTGAGCTGATCAGACCACTTCCCGCAGTCGTATCGTAAGGGGGCATCCACAAATTACGTGAGGTGTTTTTCCGGATTTCTGGACCCCCCTTCCCCCCTCCCCCCTGGTGAGATTTCGTGAGATCTGGCCGGACCCCCCCCCCCCCTCTGGTGAGATCTGGTCCGCGAGAACCTTCCCTAGAAATCGCCCTGGAATTTTTTTTTTTAGGTCACACCCTACCTTTTTTGACGAAATATCCTCCCAAAATCGACTTCGCCGCAAATTGTAGACCTTTTTTTTTTCTCTACTGTCCCCCCAAATTTTTCGCAAAATCTCACGTGAGATTTCCGTAGACCCCCCCTCCCCCTTGGTGAGATCTGGTGTGATTTCGCCGGACCCCTCCCTCCCCTATTTCACCTCACGTAATTTATGGATGCCCCCTAAGAAGCCCCACCACGGACCTGCCCGCAGCTACCGTCACAGGAGCAACAAACGGTATTGTGTGTGTTGAGTGCGTTCACCTACCGCGTCCACTAGCCCAGTAACGACCCTGATGAACAACAATGTATGCCGGACAGTTTATAAAAACAAATCACTTCTCTGAATCACGTCTAACTAATTAATACATCCATATGAGTGATCTAATAAATAGTAATTTTAAATTGGTGCCTTGATGATCAATTCACATCCCTCATGATAAATATTAATAATTGATAAGTTTTTAATAATTTAAAGTAATTAAACATTTTCTGATGTCGCAATTAGCGTGACACTTCAATATGTAATGCGAGTGTTGGTGGTAGCCAGTTGTGCCAATTTCGGCGGTATTGTGATATGATCGTGAAACACTTGGCTTTTATTTACTGTCTGTGATTCGGCGACAGCTAACTTGGAAGGGAGGCCCGAAAACTTGGAATGAGGTTATATTTTAGTGGCTTCTCTGTTAGAATGGCGTTGCAAGCCAGGAATCTCCTCTACATCCACCTCTAGGAAATTTCGCTGAACGTCAGTGATATAGTAGTTAGTTGTTTGTGTTGTTCTAAGTAGCATCCCATTCATGGAACTGGGATATAATTTCAGCTGTAGGCTATTAAAATGGATTTTTTTTTTAGAAACATTGGTCTCATCTGTATAACTAGATTTTAAATGAGCTAATTTTACGAATCTTACTTCGTAATCTCAAATATATCTTTGTTTTTATTTTAAACGAGATATATTTTTTTCCAGTTTATATTGCCCTTTTTGCGCCTCTCAAACGCCACAATTGTATAACTTTTCAGCGATTTTCTTGTAATAGTGTCCTATGGATATTTCAGTAAAATAATAATAATAAAAAAAATATGGATCGAATAGTACTTTAAGAAACAGTCCCGCCCTTTTATTGTGGTTATGGTCATCAGATGTATGTCGCAGAAGAGATGGTTAAGAGAAGCATGGGAATAGAAACAAATGGATATATGAAAGTGAGGAAAAACTATAAAAGAATAAATAAATAAAGTATATAAATTATAAAATTAAATATCATGGGACGAAATATTCAGCATTATGACTAAAATAGTTTCTGTCAACAACGCGGATTGGGAGAGAAGTGAACCAGTTTTAAATCAAAATTCTTAGCGCTTCGTTATTATAACGTAGATATCTCAGGATCAAATTACAGAATTTGACCTATAAATTATAGTATAGATATAAATAAACGTTACATAATTATAGTATAGATATAAGTATTTTTACTCGCTCACAATTCCAGTTAAATGATTCTTGACTTATAGCTTTAACGTCTTTATAAATTAATAAACTTTAAGTTTGATAGTACATCTTAAATTGCAGTGATAACATATTGTGTGCTGATATGAAGAAGATGATGTCAGTTGTCTTAAAAGTGTCATATAATTGTACCGAGCGTGATGCGTGAGGGGTAACGTTCTGGCCTCTCATTCGCGAAGACGGTTGTTCGAATCCCCGTCCGGGCATCCAGATTTGGGTTTTCAATGGTTTCCCCAATTCACTCCAGGCGAATGCCGGGATGTTTCCTTCAAAAGGCCGTGGGCGAATTCCTTCCGATTGCTTCTCCCCAGTCCCATCCCACCTCTAATCACCTCGACGTCGACGAGGCGTAAAGCCACAAGTTGAAAAGGTGATTGATGTTAATCCGTATTCGAAGTTAGAATTGTAATATCAGCAGATAATTAATTTAGCGTAATCTATGTATGTTCTTCTTCTTTTCTTCTGTCTCTATAAAACGAAATCTCTGTTTATCTGTTTCAGAAAAAACTACTGAACTGATTTGGTTGGTTTTATCACCGTTTTAAAGTTTATGATCAGGAAATGTTTCAACGTTACATGATGCTGGAGAAGTTAATGAAACTAGACGACCCGTGCGAAAATTTCGCGAATAAAATGCGATGAATAGTGAGGTTGAATATGATGTCACCAAGTTCAGTCATTACTCTTCATACTCCTACTTCATTTATCGATTTTGGTTAGAAATCCAGGGAGATAAATGGATCGAAACACAAAAAACGTATTTTAGAAATATTGACATTTTTGCGCTTTATGGGTCGAATTACGAATAATTCCTTTCTTAGAATATAATGTTACCACAGCGGAAACCTTAGTCTTTAATACGATATATCATTTATCTATATCGATTAGATATCAAGGGAAATATAAGGCTCGTGACACAAAAATACGTTGTAGAACAATTTATACATTTTCCCTTTAATAGTTGAATTCCAAACACTTCTTTCTTAAAATATGATGTCAGCAAAGCTGAGACATTATTCCTCACAATCGTACTTGATTTATCGATTTTGGATAGATATCAAGGGAGATAAGTGGCTCGAGACACAAAAAACGCATTTTAGAAAAATTTACTTTTTTGCGCTTTTATGGGTCGAATTACGAAAAATTCCTTTCTTAAAATATAATGTTACCACGGCGGAGACCTTATTCTTTAATATGATACCTCATTTATCTATATCGGTTAGATATCAAGGGAGATAAATCGCTCGTGACACAAATATCGGTTATAGAAAAATTTATACTTTTTTCCTTTAACGGTTGAATTCCAAAAACATTCTTTCTTAAAATATGATTTCACAAAACTGATACATTACTCCTTATATTCCTACTTCATTTATCGATTTTGGTTAGATATCCAGGGAGATAAATGGCTCGAGATACAAAAAACGCATTTTAGAAAAAATGACATTTTTGCCTTTTAAGGGTCGAATTACGAAAAATTCCTTTGTTAAAATGTAATGTTACCACGGCGGAGACCTTATTCTTTAATACGATACCTCATTTATCTATATCGGTTAGATATTAAGGGAGATAAATCGCTCGTGACACAAAAACGCATTGCAAAAATATTGATACTTTTGCCCTTTAAGGGTCGAATTCCGAAATCTTTCTGGCTTAATATATGACGTCACTAAAGCGGAGATCTTAATCTTTAAAACGATACTTCATAAAACGGTTTCAGATAGGTATCCAGGGAGATAACTGACTCGTAACACAGAAAACAGCATTTTAGAAAAATTTACATTTTTGCCCTTTAAGGGTCGAATTCCGAAAACTTTCTTGCTTAAAATACGATTTAACCAAAGTGGAGACCATAAGCTTTAAAATGACACCTCATTCATTGATTTCGGTTGAGTATGAAGGAAGATACAGGCTTGTGACAAAAAAATACCTTATAGAAATAATATATAATGATGATTCTGAAAGTATCCTGAGAAACACCAAAGATGCAATACAAACTATATGTAGCATATGTCATAGTTCGTGAAAATAACTTAGCACCTATCCCTTACCTCCTTAAATTTTGGCTATTCAGTCTTTTAACCCCATAGATAGCCTTACTAAATACGAAGCGGAAACTAGGTAGATTAATAATTACGGAAAAACTGCGGAGAACATCGTTGGCGTCAAAGTTATCTTAGGAAATTAAGCTAATATCTCTGGCTACTAAATGTAAACTATGCATAGCTATTGGTTTTTACGTGAAAGTGAGCATTTCGTGTATTTTTTTTTTTAAATGGTAAATATTTCTCAAAATGTTGATATTCAACTGTAAAGGTGTGGAACAGATTTTAATTTTGTGCTTCAGCGTCATATGAAGTAGCATAATGAAACAATTTTCAGCTCCAGCGCCAGATGAGGCAGCATAATGAGATATGCCTAATGGTTCTTCTTCACCACATTATGCCAACTTCTTGGAGTCTGCTGTCTTTGATTAATTTTATTCATCGTTAGCATGAGCAAATTAGATGGTTTTACGGCCGCTTTCTCTTTCACACGCCAAGCATTCTATACCTACTGCAAGGTCGTATTAAGTACTAATTTGGGAAGTGGTGCCATCTGCCTGTGAAACATGTAACTATGATCAGCATGTGTAAGTGCATTTTTATGAAATTTGTAGTTTATGATGCGGAGATTGGGTACCCTGCCGGTATTCGCCTTAATGGCTGCGTAAAACCACCTAAAAACTGTAGTCAAGACGGTCGGTATGCGGGTACAAGGGTACATGCCCGGTCTATTGTTTATTACCGATCACGCGTACGCCACCTCAGCATACAAGACCACAGTGGCAGGTTTCATGCCTGATGTTTGATACTGTAAAAACTTTGTCAAAATTACCAGTTTTCCAGATATCGCAGATTATTTGTAAGATAAATGTCTTGTAACGTCTTCAGATTTTAACTTAGGCCCCAAGCTCTCAAATTGCGAAAACTCTTACAAAATCCGGGGATTCTACGATAACGGTGGCGCCGCAATTTTATGATGGATTCTTATGTAACTCAACAAATCGAAAATAAAGAATAAATTTTTTTGATACCTCGCTTAGTTCTCGAGATATTTTATCTCAAAGTAGGGAGGTTAAGGTGAGATCCAGCCTGGACCAGAAAAAATTAACAAAACTACTATTTCTACACTGTGTAAATGCACTATACATGTTTTATTTTCTTCCTAGTTGTTGTTGTTAGGTTGAAATACTACCTGGACCAGAAGAAACGTCACCAAAAGCACAAAGAACTCTTATCTGTAACTTATTTTTGACATGCTATATCTCGAAAACGAAGGGAGATATCAAAAAAGATTCTATTGTTTATTTTCGATTTGTTTTTCGTCGAGTTCTATAGGAATTAATCATCAGATTGAGGCGTCACAGTAATGATAGAACTGCCCAAAATCTATATTTTATTCATCTACATCTACATATATACTCTGCAATTCACAAAATTGTGGGTGGCAGAGGGTGCTCAGCACCAAAGCTAATCTCTTTGCTGTGCATTCCAACCCCTAATGGTACGAGGGAAAAAAAGAATTCATATAAGAATCAGTCCGGCACCTTATTTCTCTAATTTTATCTTTCCTGTCCTTCCGACTCAAATAGGTTGGTGGAAGACGTATTTCACTACACTCAAAAGTGAAAGTGGGAGAACGCATGTTTTCCAATAAGTTTAAACGAAACGTGTGTCGTCTATCTACCAGAGACTCCCAACCTAATCTACTAATCAGTTCTGTGACGCTTTCATAAGGACTGTAGCAAGCGGTCACGAATCGAGTGGCTCTTCTCTGTACTTTCTCTATACTTTCGATCAATCCCTTACGAAACGGGTCCCAAATGGCACAACAATAATCCAAATGTGGACGCACAAGAGATTTGTACGCTATCTCCTTTGTTTTCTGTCGTACCTGAACAAACTGACACATTCCAGATACAAATTTATGTATGTGGTATTTGTTAATGCTGTACGATTCATGTTTCAATTTCAAGCAGCGGCATCACCAGCTTTGATTAAGTTGAAATGCAACCTTGACTAAAATGAAAACTGTCACTCCTTATCACAGCTTTCAACCATCCCGTTCTGCTAACTGTGGGGGAAATCGACTTTTATTTTAATTCAGGAAATGGCTGGTGACTAATCAATGAAACTTGTACCATATGATTCTTATCGGACGAATAAAAATAGTGTACGGGTGAATCAACACCCACCCATCACATTATGAGTAGGGTGAGGATGAATATAGGTTTAATTTAATTCTGAAAATGTTTGGCGCAAATTTGATGAAGCTTGGTACACATGTTTCTCATTTGACTACTGAAAATAGTGTACAGGTAAATGAACCCCAACTAGACCTGGAAACGCTGTGTTATCTGTTAGTTTCAAAGCAAAATCAAACCTTTCGATGCTCAGAACATGCTCGCAATTATATCGAACTGCTATTGATCTTGCAGACTATAGTATCATTCATATGTCGACTGTAGTATCTTTCTTCAGCGAAAGTTGCAGATTATTTTATTTCTGATAAATTTTCTATTGTCTGACAATTATTGACAAGCAACCTTCCGTTTCATGATAAGACACGCAGGGTACAGGATACAAACCATTCTTTATATAACTCCAGTCCACACGACACAAGCGATTCTCTGTTATACACCGGCCAACACAGCTTGCTTGAAGCGCTCCAAGGGGGTGATTTTTGATGAGAATTGGTCCATCGTTGAAGATAAACAGGATCACCATCCCACAGTTACAAAATTTTGTTGCCTTAATGTTTTTTTTTTAAACCCTCATTAGTACTCACAAATCCTGAATGAAGTAAATATGGGCGGAATTTTTACATCTTGTTACATTATAAAGACAATTTTCATACTATCCTCTGATCGCATGGGAAAAAATCGTTTATTATATTACGGTGGAAGGCCTCAGAAACACGTTTTCTCGGACTGCTTAAGCTATACATCAACCATTTTTCAAAGGATTATTTCATACGCAATAAAGCGTTCATTAAAATATGGGGGCATGTGCACATTATAATTAGAGAATTTCGTCAAATAATGTGGGTAATTGACCTTTTGTGCAATTGGATAATTCTGCTATCTAACGGCCCATAAATGTATGATAATGACCGTGAAATTGACGGTAAGGCCTGTGGTGCCCCTACGCGATGCGTATGGGCAACGACGGGTATGTAGCCTCCTTTTGCGGATGCACCGGATTATCCGAAATTTTTGGCGAGAATGGGTAGATTCACCTCGCGTTATCTACTGCACTGGTTGGCAGAATTTCACAATAATGTAACTAGCAGAGCCTGTCTACTAGACCTAGAGAAGTGAGTAATGGTCGTACACTGACAGAATCTAGATTCTAGACTCATCTCGAAACACAAATGTACTCCACTCACGTGTCCATCGCATTTTGCATTATACCAGGTTAGACGATGCTGGCAATGAAATCAGGTTATTCGAATACATTGCATAGGGGTCAGAGAGCGTAACCCAGCTTCAAGCAATTGGTGACTCCCTCTGTAACCACTGCTTGGATCTGGTCTGCAGTCACCCGTCTGCTAGGAAGAGCCACTCATAATTTGGCGGTCTTCACGTGCTGTTATCCTTTTGTATGGACCTGCGCCTACTCTAGTAGTACTAGAGCCTTCATTCATCCACTATAAAACAAGTCTCTATAATTAGACTGAACTACGGCCAATCCGGTAAATTTCACGATACAAAGCATCCAATTCAAACACGCCAATTCTCCAACCTCTCTGACAGTCAGACATTTGTGTGCGGATGGTCGTTACTGTTTGCCTTGGCATATTTAGTCAACAAGAACTTGTGGGCAAAAAAGTGTCATGTTACACCACGTTCCTCACCACTTACAAACTAAAACACATTACAATTTTACATAATAAATAGCCCCGTAATTCTCGTACTATTATAATTAAAACTTTCAAGTTTTGATCATTTAATGGGGATATTAGGGGCCAAATTTAATTAATTTATCACAACTCCGTCTGGGTATTGCAATTTTAATACTTCAAAAAGTTTTAATTGTGATTAGAAATAATGTCGGTTTACTAGCAAACTTCAGGATATTACAATAACGTCCTAAAGGTTGAAATCAGTAGCTGTTTACACATGTTTCCACACAAGTGATTGACATTGATTGTTTGGTTTAAGAGCTCTCCAAAATCGCATCTTCGGATATTACTGTATTCATTTGGAAGCTTAGGCAATTTATGCAGTTACTAAATGAAGATAGAATAAAATTTATCTTAAGTGTCAATTATTTAAATCTGAATTACAGAATGAACTTGATAAAATAACTGATACTCATTCTTGACATTAGTGGTGTTTCAGAGATCAACTTATTCATCGCAGAGATCAACAATATCAAATGGTACCTCAGGTCTATAACCAGGCAAGTCGTTAAATATCAATCTCATCAAGCAATGAAACATAGTAAGAATTTATCGTAAGTCTCAATAAAAGAATGTAAGCATTTGAATAGATGCATGATAAGGCTTCTTCGATGGAACGGTGAAGTCATCATCAAGGATGTTGTTTCATAAGATTAGAATTCTGATGGAAATTTATAATCCTATGTTATGTTCTCTGAACACACAAAGATCCTAGAAAATGGAAAGGAAATATTATAATTTTCAGACTTCTCACTATATTTATTCTTCTATTTGACCCAAATCTTAACAACTTTGTAGTAATAATAAAATCAAACTAGTATTCTCAAATGAGAGTTACGATGGTAAACTGAGTATTAAATAAAATTCACTAAAAATTGTAAAATATTTTGTGAAATTCTTTTTCAAATGGTATAAATATAAATAAAAAACAACAACAAATTTATTTTCAAAAATTACTTTAGATCAGAAAAATAGTTAAAAAATGTTTTCAACACATTTATTACCTGATTCCTAAAATTCTCCATCGAATGATGCACAAAAATTAAGTGGTAAAGTATCATATTTCTTTACTTTACTCATTTAGTTACTTAATGGAAACCTTGAAGTCCATATAGGTCACTATAGTTTTGAAGATAATTTTATGGAGGATTCGTATCACTGTAAATTTTGAAACGACTATCAGATCACTGATTTCGGAAATAGGTGGTAAATGGCATTGTATTCAATGTTTTTCAGGAAAAACCTCCCACAAATCGTCAAGTAAAAAATCATGACATTTTGAAAATCGGCGAGCTTTTATTTGAAACTCATGAAGCTTTTTGCCTCTGCTCTCCACTATGCTCCCTAAAACGATATTCACCCTTTCCAAATGATTCTTCGATTTTTTGTTATGATCATGTTAAGGTTAGTAAGAACTGAAATACTGTGTAATCACAGATTTCTAAGTTGAAGGGTTCAAAATATTATGGGGGCAAATGTACGAATCTATAAGGATTATTATTATTTTTTTTTTGTTAATACAAAATTTTTGTAAACTAAACTATTAATGTTCGGTTTCTTAAAACCACAGATATCAACGGTGTCGAAAATCAATTGGCTGAAGAGAGAAAATAAATAGGATGCAGAGGAAATTTTTTTTGTTTAGATTGATAGTTTTGCTACTATTATGCAGTTTCCTTTGAAAATGTGTATAATAAAATTAATTAAAGATTTGTCCCCTCGAGGCCAAACGCGTATACCATAATGATGGTGGAGGAACAGTTCCCTCCTATAATTCTATGCACTTCCACTGTAATTGTGATGACATCAGTACCATGTTGCAGTACTAGAGAATACCTGGGAACAAAGTGAGAGTGTACCTGGAAAAGCGTAATCGTCTTATAGCATCAACGAAAAATTACATAGTATATTACATGTATGGAGTCTTAATATTAGCAAAACTTAAGGTCGAAAATAAATTTCGCATGCTGTCTTTTTTTTTTAACTGCTTTACGTCTCTTTTTAACATCGAGTTCTTTAGAGACGGGAAAGGATGGGGGGCAAGGATGGGGGCAAGGAATGGGAAGGAATTCGGCCATGGCCTTTTGAAGGAAGCATCCCGGCATTTGCTTGGAGTGATTTGGGGAAACCATGGAAAACCCAAATCTGGATGCCCGGACGGGGATTCGAACCGCCGTCCTCCCGAATGCGAGGCGAGAATGCTAACCGTTACACCGCCCCGCTCGATATCATGCTGTGTCACTCCCAGGTAACATAGCTCGATGAAACCTGAACCATACATAGAAAGCACTGCCACACTAAGATACAGTAGGCAACTGAAAGAAATACGTCATGAGACGAATAGAAGTGAACTGAAGTCACTAAGACTCATGATGGTTCCCTGGACACTACAAATAGGAGATATATGGTTCTTAAAAAGGTGTGTGATCACCAAGGACAGCGATGCATACTCTGCAACGTGCTCCCATGCTGGCCACAAGGATTGTAAGAAGTTTCTGTGGTGGGGTGTACCATTTCCCGGGGAGGGAGCGTTGACAACTGCTGGACGGTCATTGGCACATGTGGGACGTGCTGCAATATGTCTCCACAACGCACCCCACACGTGGTCGATGGAATGTAAAAAGGGTAAACGGGCAAGTGAGTCCATTCGTCTAATTTCTTCTCGCTCCAAGAGCTCCTGCACATACGCTCTTCGATACAGTGGCGCATTGACATGAATAAAAACGAGGTGACGTACGAATGCACGGCTGTAAAGATTCACATGGGGAAGGAGTACAGTGTCTCAATAACGTTGACCGGCGAGTGTACCAAGATAAAAGACCGTAAGACGGTACGCCCATGTAACATTATGCCTGTCACACCATAACACTTGGATCACCAAAACGATGATGTTCGATAACGTTGCAGGGTGCGTTATGTGATCCCACATCTTCCCATCCAGAATCACTACACCGACTGAATTTGCTCTCATCTGAGAAGAGCAGGTGACCCCACTGTTCGTTGGTACAGTCCTGATGGTCCTGGTACCATCGCAAATGATGCCGCCGATGTACGGGTGTCAATGGGACATGTAATCACCATCTGGCAAAGAGATTATTCCCATGCATTGGCTATGTTACTGTTGAGCGTGAGTTTACGTGATTTACAGTTCTTTAAATGCGGTTACAACTGCACCCGCTGTTTGACGTGGGTCCTTTGTTACCGGTTGCACAATGTAGCGGCCATCAGTTGCTGTGATTGACCGTGGTCGATCACCACTTCTCCTTCGGGCAGCAGTGCTTGTCTTTCGGAACACTACCTATATGTATGAAACAACGCTGTGGATACTACGAAATCACTTCATCCTTATTCCAGTTTACCGATGATTATTTCCCGTGTGAAGCCATCCAAACGCTGTCTCCCCGTCAGGTTATAAGGAAGAATAGCACCACAGTGCACCGTAACATGTCGCTGATTGGCACACATTGTCGTGTCCCTTTACTTCAACTACAGAGCGTGGTGGGTGAGCGTCTAACGTTCTGACCTCGCATTCGGGCATCCAGATTTGGGTTTTCAATGGTTTCCCCATACCACTTCAGGCGAATGCCGGGATGCTTCCTTCGAAAAAGCTACGGCCTGATTCCTTCCCGTTCCTTGTCCCCATTCCCATCCCGCCTCTAATGACTTCGACGACGACGAGGCGTAAAGTCATAAATAAAAAAAAGTAAGTTTACTTCAACTGCCTTGTGACGCGAAGTCAGTCACATTTGGCGCTTTAGCCGCACTGACCTTTCGTCATGTAATATAATTCTTTCTGTGTCCGTGTCGGAGATCTCCGGCATCATTCTCTCGCACTTTCATCATTTCAATTTAGTAGGTAGTTAGGTAGGTACTTTATATATAGCGCCCTTAAGTTTTTAACATAGAGTTTTAAACGAGAAGTATCTTTCTATCCAAGCAACACGAAAAAACCTGCTGAATCAATTTCCATGGGGTTTTCACAGATTAAAACCTCATGATCTACCTTAAAATATGCGGTATGGTTCTACGTTACCGTGAAAAGGAGCAAGAAATGGCAATTCACTTGTATCGAGAAGAGACAGGCTCCAGAGGAAAAATTGCATCTCGGATGTACACTCTTTTATGAGATGCCAACCAAAGATCACGTTACAAAACAAACAAACACTCCTCTCCCCCCTTTTGGTTTTTTTTTACTACGGAAATTACTTCAGTCCGTTAGAATATACGGATACAATTAATCAGTACATCAAAGATTATTACTGACATAAGTGTAACGAAACTTTGGAATTTCAATTTATGGTAAAGATAAAAACATAATACATTGCATACGTTTATGGATTGCGACTAGAAGAAAAACAAATTGTGAACACATTAATACGTTCACCAAGATCCGTATGGGCGAAGCAGCGGTAAAATGATAGTTATCAATATTTTACAGACGACAGAAGAACAGTATTAATATTCTAAAGTAGCAAGCAGTGCTCCCAAGCAGCTAGTCTTACTGCTGCAATGACGGCAATGAGAGCCGAAGGTAACCTCAAACATGGGACCGTTTCCAATTTAACTCCGTGGAACTCGTTAAGAAAGGAATACGAAAGCTCCCGTGTTTATGTGTCCGCGTGAGTTGATGATGCAGGAGCCTCTATTCTAAACTCAACTCAAAGTTACGCCGCAGCCTTCCTAGAACCCATAACAGTTTACGCTTGCATCTAAAAGACTTAACGGCAGAGCATTTTTATTTGTAAATGCATTACTCTCACCGCAACTTCAGCGTGGGAGGCACTTCCTCTTACAGTGCTATTTGTGCAACGGCAATATTTCCATAAAAACTTAGCGTAGAACTAAAGTCAAGTCCGGTATTACTAAATTTTAGATTGCATTCCATATTTTCGTGTCGAGTCATACTCGTCATAAAATATTTTCATTCTGTTTATCGTTATTATACATTTAGAGACGAAGAAACTCATACACCTGCCTAATATCGTGTAGGGCCCCCGCGAGCACGAAGAAGTGTCGCAACAAGACGTGGCATGGACTCAACTAATGTCTGAAGTAGTGCTGGAGGTAATTGACACATGCTGCAGGGTATGAGGGTGTGGTTATCTCTTATGAACGGCACGTTACAAGGCATCCCAGATATGCTCAAGAATGTTCATGTCTAGGGAGTTTGGTGCCCAGCGGAGGTGTTTAAACTCAGAAAAGTGTTCCTGGAGCCATTCTGGACGTATGGGGTGTCGCATTGTCCTGCTGGAATTGCCTAAGTCCGTCGGAATGCACAATGGACATGAGTGGATGCAGGTGATCAGCCAGGATGCGTACGTACGCGTCACCTGTCAGAGTAGCACCTAGATTTATCAGGGGTCCCGTGTCACTACAACTGCACACGCCCCACACTATTACAGAGCCTCCACCAGCTTGAACAGTCCCCTGCTGACATGTAGGTGCTATGAATTCCTGAGGTTGTCTCGATACCCGTACACGTCCATCCGCTCGAGACAATTGGAAACGAGACTCGTCAGACCAGGCAATATGTTTCCAATCATCAACCGTCCAATGTCGGTAATGACGGGCCCAGGCGAGGCGTAAAGCTTTGTGTTGTGTACTAAGCAATGGTACACGAGTGGGCCTTTGGCTCCGAAGATGATGTTTCGTTGAATGGTTCGCACGCTGACACTTGTTGCTGGCCCAGCATTGAAATCCGCAATTTGCGGAAGGGTTACACTTCTGTCACGTTGAACCATTCTCTTCAGTCGTCGTTGGTCCCGTTCTTGCAAGATCTTTTTCCGGCCCCAGCGATGTCGGAGATTTGATGTTTTACCGGATTCCCGATATTCACGGTGCACTAGTGGAATGGTCGTACGGGAAAATCCCCACATCATCGCAACCTTGGAGATACTGCGTCCCATCTCTCGTGCGCCGACTGTAACACTACGTTCAAACTCACTTCAATCGTGATAACCTGCCATTGTATCAGCAGTAACCGATCTAACGCCTGCGTCAGGCACCTGTTGTCTTATACAGGCGTTGCCGACCTCATCGCCATACTCTTGAGTGTTTACATATCTCTGTGTTTGCATACGCATGCCTATACCAGTTTCTTTGGCTCTTCGGTGTATTAGGGATGATGCATACGGAGTGTTGTAATTTTCATACCGACCTACTTTTGAATAACGTGGATTTTAACTTTAGGTTCTTACAGTGTTTGAGTAATATTTTTAACGTCTTCTTCAATAATCCCTTCCAGTCCATGACTAATTTACCACCAAATGACGAACTTTTAGTTTAAGCTCATGATTCGGTCTTTCCTTACACAATTCCTAATTGTTCTCTGAGTATGCAGTCAGGCTTCATATCCAATGTATGCCCTCTATATCTTTGTAAAAGCTTTGTGTTGTGCACTAAGCAAGGGTACACGAGTGGGCCTTCGGCTCCGATGATGATGTTTCGTTGAATGGTTGGCACGCTGACACTTTTTGATGGCTCAGCATTGAAATCCGCAATTTGCGGAAGGGTTATACTTCTGTCACGTTGAACGATTATCTTCAGTCGTCGTTGGTCCCGTTCTTGCAAGATCTTTTTCCGGTCGCAGCAATGTCGGAGATTTGATGTCTAGGATTAGAAGTAATTCAGACATGGTCTTTTGAAGGAACAATCGCAGCATTCGTCATGGTAAACCGAACGGGGGCTCGAAACGACGTTCTCCCGAAGGCGAGACTAATCCACTACGATTGTTCCATCAATTTCTTTTTCGGATTTTGTCTGCCAGTGGCTCCTTTATCATATCGGAATAGTTTCTCTCCATTGCACCCATTCGAATCCACGGATTTGGTATCCATATTTTAGGTACCCTACCATCCCACCACAAGAATGCAAGGTCCAGTTCTTACTTTCCTTGACACATCCCTTTACCATGCTCCATAAATGATACAGGGCTTTGACACCCAGCCCTTCCATTTCTTCGGAGTTCCGTACTCGGCTAAAGGTAGTATCAGATTATACATCTACATATTTATGATTTATACTTTCAACATGCAAAATTACCCCCGACCATTCAGTCACAAAAAGTTTTTGCCTTTCTGTTTCTCTATTTAAAATGTTTCACATTTTGGCATTACTATCAATATAAAGATTATGTTCAGATTCTTCTGCAGCTGTTCACAATACTCTCTAGGCTTAATAATATTATTCACTTCTAACTGTGGCTGTGACAATAGGAATTTAAGATTTGTACAGTCAATTAGCAGATGAGCTTTCAGAAAAATGCTCTGCACAGGAGTAATCCTGCTTTTCCCATTTTCTTGGATCTCATCCTTTCCGTACGTATGCTGACATCATTTGTTTCCGATACCTTTTGGAACTCTAATTCAAAGTTTCTGTGATTGAGGACTGCCCACAGGCACACTTCTGAATTTTTCACATAGCTTCTCTGCAAATACAGGGGCCTGGCGCGTATAGGAAAAGAAAGCTTTATTTGTATGTATATAAATGCGTAGAATCTATTACCGAACAATTGAATTAGCGTGTCGTTGTTACATCGAAACATAAAGTAAGTAATCACTGAGGTGACACGAGCTATCACAATTTATAGTTTCGTTTAAATGGTTCATTATTACTTGATCCATGTGCACACATCCAGAAATTCCAAAATTTAATGCTTTGGCTTCTGTATCATAGACGAAATGTATTACTAATAAGACATCACTGTTTACAATTTCACTGAAATCCAATCACTACTTTTTGTGTGAGGCGTGCGTACACATACAAAGAATTCGAAATTTAGGATTTTAATGTGTATCATCGAGAACTTTATTTCTGATGTAAATAAATCTTCTCTTAACTGAAGTCATACGTTATCGCTGTGTGAAATTTCGTTGAAATTCGTTCACTAGTTTTTGCGGGATGTGTGACAGATAAAGAAAAAATACCAGTTTTTATTTAAGCTATGTATCCTGTACGTCAGCTAATTACGTAAGCTATCACTGTATGTAATGTAGTTAAAAACCATTCAATAACTGTTTGTGTGTTTTGCCGACAGAAATTTCAGTTTTACTGTTTTGGTCCCTATAACATCGGAACTCTTGCCACTAATATGAATAAAAAGTACCCTATATACTAACCAGTGACATTTGCTTTTTCTACGTACAGATTCGTTAAAATATGTGCATTAGTTTTTGCATGATTTGCGGACATATAGGCAGATAGGTAACATGTGAAAGACTTTCTAATCTTATGTAAGTACTTCACCATACTGCTCCTAACAGGCTTTGTTTCTCTCGCAGGCGTTTGCGTATATATTTTTATAATATAATATATCCTATTATATAAAACGCTAACGTGGCGTCTGCATGCGTCGTCTATAGCTGCTTCTACTATTGGCTAACGAACGGCCAATCATCAACCACCATATTACGTTCGTACCACCATCTTGCTTTTCGTTTATTTACAGCTAGACGCTGAAATTCATATAAGGAGAAGGAGATTCAATTTTTGCGCTATTTTATCCGTATCAGTTAGACACAGAAATTGAGAAGGGGATTCAATATTTACTTTATCTGCATCAGTTATGAGCATAAACTAAGAATTTTTTTGGCAGAAGGTAAGAAGCAATGAAGTTTATTAAAAACTAGGAGAAATGTACATAATACGAAATGTATTTGTCACATAAATAACAGTTACCCGTTTACGAAATTATATTCTCCGTAATCTAAAGTGAAATGCATTTTTTTATTTTAAAATCCTAACAAAATACTCTGATGATCTAACGAGAATAACGTATTCGTATAACTAAAGATATCATTAAGGATGACTTATTCGTTTCTCCTTATAAGCTTTTCCATAATAAATTCCTACTACCATTATATATGATACCCTTAGTTTTAGATACATATGTTAGCTATTAAATGATATTTATGATAACTTTTTTATCAGATCTAAATCATCAAGGATATGACACTCGCAATTCAACAACGATATTATTGCCGCAAAATAGCAGTGAGCAGTGAGATAATAAATACTGAGAGTAGGGGAAAAAATTAATACCAGGCAACTATATGTCACAAAGTTACAATTATTACATTCGATTAAATTTACATATTGCTTTTTATTTATCTACGACAACCAGATGGA
Source organism: Vandiemenella viatica (assembly GCA_031002005.1). Taxonomy (NCBI): domain Eukaryota; kingdom Metazoa; phylum Arthropoda; class Insecta; order Orthoptera; family Morabidae; genus Vandiemenella; species Vandiemenella viatica. Next base: position 151,095,195 of record JARYHS010013631.1, on the reverse strand, counting down.
TAAATTAATGTAAGGAGAAGGGTTTTCATTATTTACGCTACTAGCTGTTACCCGCGACTTCGTACGCGTGGACTTGGAGTTTCAATTCCAGAATTGGATATAGAAAACTGTTAGTAACGTAAGATTTGTCCCAAACAACACCGAGTCGACATAATATGATGGAAAGCCATCATTATATCATCCTATCATCTAATCTGTCTCATGAAGAGAATCAATTTACAACATATTTAAAAACAGAAAAGTAAGCGAAGGTGCGGGGATGTGTGTGTGTGTGTGTGGAGGGGGGGGGGTTAACTGATGGCAGCTTTATTTCAGCTTGGTTTTTTCTTCTTTATTCAACATGAGCATCTGAATCATATAATCTAATAGCAGCACATTGTCTTCTAGACCTGCACCTTAGGCCAGGTTTACGTCCGTAAGGCATGTCAAAAAGGAAGACAAATTGGTGCCAGAAACTTTTATACAGACACAAATGAATAGTACAGTGCAGAGCAAATTGACTTCTATACTAAATAATAAGTTTTGTTTCTTATCAAAATTTATTAATAAATTAAACACTAACAGATTGCGTGACTGAGCAACCAACGTAACATTACAGACTAACACACGAATCTGTCTGTCTTTCATCATTCGATAAGTTCTTAAAATTTCGTGACTAAAACTGTTATTCATGCCGAAAAAATGTCCTGTGTCCTTCCTACACTATTTCATTGTTAAATTCCATCAATATTGATATAGCCAATTAGTCGTCAAAACGTAACAAAAAGACAGAAACTTACTTCCACATTTATAATATAATAGCTGGTACCCACAACTTCGTTCGTGATTGTAAAGTATTCATATTGACAGCTGTAGACATCTAACCACCATAGTGCACGATGGGAGACTCGATACTATTACCACACACAAATACCAATCTTCTGCGCTATGTAGTTCCGGCAGCAAAGTAAAATTTACGGATACACACAAGTCTTTGGATGAAATACGAAAATATTCATGATCGACCAATTTCGAACACCATATCTCACACACTCCCACAGTTACCGAATTTCGGCCAACGTTGTGATCGATGGGTGACTCTGTGTTACTACCACACAAAAACGCCGGTAATTTGCGATTGATAGTTTTCACTTAAAAGTGATACAACGTGACACATGCGTCTTTGGCAGAAATATGAAATTGCCGCAGGTCGACCATTTTATCCCCCATTTCTCCCACACCCCCATAACTACCGACATCTAACAACCATAGTGCACTACATGAGATACAATTCTACTACCATACACAAACACCAATGTTCTATGCTATGTAGTTGTGGCAGAAAAGTGACATATGCGGAGACAGTCGAAATTCCAAAAATATCCTTGGTCGGCCACTTACAACCACCATATCTACCACAGTAACACAGTTTCTGAAATTCGGCCGCTGTTGTGATCGAAATGTGACTCTGTGCTACTACTACACACAAACGCCAGTTATCTGTGATCTATACTTTTCGCTGAAAAGTGATACACCATGACACTTTTGTCTTTGGCAGAAGTATGAAATTGCCACAGGTCGATCACTTTCAACCCCCATATCTCCCACACCCCCATAGCTACCGACATCTAACAACAATAGTGCACTACATGAGATACGATTCTACTACCAAACACAAACACCAATGCTCTGTGCTATGTAGTTGTGGCAGAAAAGTGACATATGCGGAGACAGTCGAAATACGAAAATATCCTTGCTCGGCCAACTTACAACCACCATATCTACCACAGTAACACAGTTTCTGAAATTCGGCCGCTGTTGTGATCGAAAGGTGACTCTCTGCTACTACTACACACAAACACCAGTTATCTGTGATCTATACTTTTCGCTGAAAAGTGATACACCATGACACTTTTGTCTTTGGCAGAAGTATGAAATTGCCACAGGTCGATCACTTTCAACCCCTATATCTCCCACACCCCCATAGCTACCGACATCTAACAACCATAGTGCACTACATGAGATACGATTCTACTACCAAACACAAACACCAATGCTCTATGCTATGTAGTTGTGGCAGAAAAGAGACATATGCGGAGAAAGTCGAAATACGAAAATATCCTTGGTCGGCCACTTACAACCACCATATATACCACAGTACCACAGTTTCTGAAAATCGGCCGCTGTTGTGATCGAAAGGTGACTCTGTGCTACTACTACACACAAACGCCAGTTATCTGTGATCTATACTTTTCGCTGAAAAGTGATACACCATGACACTTTTGTCTTTGGCAGAAGTAGTGAAATTGCCACAGGTCGATCACTTTCAACCCCCATATCTCCCACACCCCCATAGCTACCGACATCTAACAACCATAGTGCACTACATGAGATACGATTCTACTACCAAACACAAACACCAATGCTCTATGCTATGTAGTTGTGGCAGAAAAGTAGACATATGCGGAGACAGTCGAAATACGAAAATATCCTTGGTCGGCCACTTACAACCACCATATCTACCACAGTACCACAGTTTCTGAAAATTCGGCCGCTGTTGTGATCGAAAGGTGACTCTGTGCTACTACTACACACAAACACCAGTTATCTGTGATCTATAGTTTTCGCTGAAAAGTGATACACCATGACACTTTTGTCTTTGGCAGAAGTATGAAATTGCCACAGGTCGATCACTTTCAACCCCCATATCTCCCACACCCCCATAGCTACCGACATCTAACAACCATAGTGCACTACATGAGATACGATTCTACTACCAAACACAAACACCAATGCTCTATGCTATGTAGTTGTGGCAGAAAAGTGACATATGCGGAGACAGTCGAAATACGAAAATATCCTTGGCTCGGCAACTTACAACCACCATATCTACCACAGTAACACAGGTTCTGAAATTCGGCCGCTGTTGTGATCGAAAGGTGACTCTGTGCTACTACTACACACAAACGCCAGTTATCTGTGATCTATAGTTTTCGCTGAAAAGTGATATCACCATGACACTTTTGTCTTTGGCAGAAGTATGAAATTGCCACAGGTCGATCACTTTCAACCCCCTATATCTCCCACACCCCCATAGCTACCGACATCTAACAACCATAGTGCACTACATGAGATAGCGATTCTACTACCAAACACAAACACCAATGCTCTGTGCTATGTAGTTGTGGCAGAAAAGTGACATATGCGGAGACAGTCGAAATACGAAAATATCCTTGGCTCGGCCAACTTACAACCACCATATCTACCACAGTAACACAGTTTCTGAAATTTCGGCCGCTGTTGTGATCGAAAGGTGACTCTGTGCTACTACTACACACAAACGACCAGTTATCTGTGATCTATACTTTTCGCTGAAAAGTGATACACCATGACACTTTTGTCTTTGGCAGAAGTATGAAATTGCCACAGGTCGATCACTTTCAACCCCCTATATCTCCCACCACCCCCATAGCTACCGACATCTAACAACCATAGTGCACTACATGAGATACGATTCTACTACCAAACACAAACACCAATGCTCTATGCTATGTAGTTGTGGCAGAAAAGAGACATATGCGGAGAAGTCGAAATACGAAAATATCCTGGTCGGCCACTTACAACCACCATATATACCACAGTACCACAGTTTCTGAAAATCGGCCGCTGTTGTGATCGAAAGGTGACTCTGTGCTACTACTACACACAAACACCAGTTATCTGCGATCTATAGTTTTCGCTGAAAAGTGATACACCATGACACTTTTGTCTTTGGCAGAAGTATGAAATTGCCACAGGTCGATCACTTTCAACCCCCATATCTCCCACACCCCCATAGCTACCGACATCTAACAACCATAGTGCACGACAGGAAAGACGATTCTACTACCACACACACAATACCAAAGGTCTATGTTATGTAGTTGTGGCAGGAAGGAGAAGTATACGGAGATACGAATTTTTGGTCGAAATATGAAACGCCCTGCACTGACCAACTTTAATCATTATATCTCCCACATCCCCACAGCTATCGGCATTCGGCGAACGTTGTGCACGACAGGAAACTCCATGCTACTTCCACCAACAAACATCAGTGATCTGTGCAAGGTAGTGGTGGCTGAAAAGTGAAATATAGGAAAAAACACGTCTATTTTTATATATATATAAGATTTTACCTGCCTCAGTTGTAAGCACCAGTTTAAACCGTAAACTAAGAATTTTTTGGCACACGATAAGAAACAATGAGGTTTATTAAAAACTCAGAGAATCGTACATACGTAATCGCGACATGTATTAGTCAAATAAATAACAGTTATTTGTTTTCGAAATTGTAATCTCCGTCATCTAACGTAAAATGCATTTATTTATGTGAGATCCTAACCAAGTGCTCTGATAATCTAACCAGAGTAACGTATTCATATAACGAAAGATATAATTAAAAAATATTATTTTTTTTACATGGTTTTTCAGAATGAATTCCTACTACCACCATAGGTGATACCCATCATTATTCATTTGAAGGTAATAGAGGCTATAATTTTCGAACGCAATATTACTGGAGGTTGTTAAGTTTACCAGAATCGCAACTGACACATTTTGTTACAGCATAATTCACTCAGAAACGAGTTTTACAAACCAATTAAACT
>JARYHS010013631.1:150912249-151089570 GCA_031002005.1 Vandiemenella viatica | reverse complement strand
ACGATGAAAAGGACACTATACGTAATTTCCCTACATTGCTACTTTTAGATCAACGTCTTTGCAGTTGTCAAACTAAATTACATAAGAATCTTTCGTATCAGTAATGGAAATCAGGGCATCAACATTCTAATATATATTTCTAATTCCTGGAATGGATATTTAAAAAAAATTGGAGTACTCAGAATTTAATAAACTTCGCAAGTAGATTTTACAGACAGTCGTATAAAAAAGTATTTAATTGTAAAATGTGACGATTACCATTTCACCAATTTTTTGTTTAGAATGTTAATGACAGTATTTCCATCTATTCAAGGATCCATAAAATCTTTCAGCCCACGCTTGTAAAAGGCAATATGTTATAGTATTTTACACTGCTTAAAAGTGATTTACGTTGACAGGTATAAAAATAATAGCCATTGGTGAATATTCATCAGCTGTTTCGATTTCTGAATGTATTGAAATCCGTTTGGATCTACATTCGAACCAACGATTGCACGAATGCAACGACCTAAACTTGCCTTCAGCCAACAGATTCAATACATTCCTGGGATTGAAGCTAGAAGGTAGAGTTGAGCACTGGAATTCTGCAGCACCGCGGTTCGATTCACGGCTCGGCCATCTATCTGTATTTCGGTTGGCAACTCCAGGCGAAAACAAAAACCGTGCCTTCATAAAGTGTGGCTAGTTTCTTTCCTGCTACGTTACTAACATGGGAGTAGGCAAAGAATTTGCTTGAGGTAAGACCATACTTGTACTAACCAGTAATACACTTATACATTAGAATACAATCTGTCTCAGCTCTAATGACATAGTAATAAATGAACGAAGAATAAAGAACAATTAAAAGAAATATACTGCTGGTATTTTAAAAATGTCTTTCTTGTTTGGACGTATAACAGATGTAAAACATTTTATATACGTCGCTGCGATGGGAACAGTAGTTGATTATTCGACAAATACCAAAGTTATTCGCAACAAGAATAACTGCAATGTTAGATGATTTTTCATGGGACTAACTTATTATTATCGTTTCCGCAAATTTAATATTTTGGGTGATCTCTCTATATCTTTTCATTGGTTCCTACAATATATCTACTACGAGGGCTACAAAGAACAGCAAGAAAATCGTCCAAACCCACTTATAAATGATATGCCTAGAGTGAAAGAATTGCTTGCTGAATAACTTGCTTGATAACAAACTTAACTGGGCAGGACACATAGGACAGGTGGTAGGAAAAGGTTTCAAAGTTCTGCACTTGTTGGAGAGAGTGATGAGAGGATGTACGAGAGAAGTCAAGGAATTGGGTTACAAAACTTTGGTCAGACCATTGCTCGAATATGGTAGTGTAGTATGGGACACTCATTTTACCTATCAAATACAGGAGTTGGAAAGTGTGCAAAGAAGAGCTGCTAGATTTGTTTCTGGAAATTATCGCAGAATGCAATCAGTGACGGATATGATAAAGGAGCTGGAATGGGATTCATTGCAAGACAGGAGGAGGATGAGGAGGGTCATGGGAGTGTACAGGGCATATACTGACGATGAGGCATGAAAATATATAGCAATAGATATGAAAAGTAGTGCATGGAAGGGAAAAGATGACCATGACCACAAGCTGGCACTAGATTTCAGGCACAAGGGTGTGGGAAGATTCTCTTTTTTAGGTAAGGGTGTCAGGGATTATAATTAGTTACCAAGAGAAATGATGAATAATTTACCGAAAACTTTGAAGCAATTTAAAGATAAAATTTGTAGAGGGCAAATGTAGGTAGGTGCAGGATAGGGGGAAGATGGGTGTGTAGGGAAATTGCCACCGGAGATTGTGCTCCATTGCAATTAAATTAATTTAGATCTTGAAAAGCAGTGCAAACCCAAAATTTGGATGCACTGACTGCGAGTCGAACAAATACACTCCTGATTGCCAGTTAGTAAATCAGCTCTCTGATTTTTTCTTGTAATACCTCTATGATATATGAAGTGATGTTAATTTTTTAATTTTTTTTTTAGTAATTGTACATTTTAATAAAGTGTCTATCTGGTTTCAGAGAAAAACATAATACAGAGAGCAATACAACTGATAAGGCAATTTGTTCAGTAATATATAATGGAGGAGCAATGGTACTGTATTCCTAGATTACAAAAGAGCTTTTGATAATGTCAACAGAAATTTGTATTACGGAATTTAAAGAAAATGTATAATATTAAAGGTTATGACTAGAAGACTATTTGAAAGGCAGGTACCAAAGTGCGAGATTTGATGACATCAGATCTGAGGAAAGAGAAGTAAAGTATGGGCTGCTATTGAGAAGTAATTGGGCACCCTATTGTTGGTGCTATATGTAAATGATCTTCCAGGAATACTTGAAGATTATAAAATACATATGTTTTCAGGTGACATTTTGATATTCTTTCAAGGGGAGAGTGTGTATGATGTAGCGAAGATATCAAATGATGAGCTAAATGTGGTTTATAAATAGCTAAGCATTAAGTTTGAATGTGTCTAAATGAAAATGTATGGTAACGGGAAAACCAAGACTTAGAAAAGAGGCAAGAGAAATTCAGCTGGTTTTAATAATGGAATCAAAATAAATTGGGCTCAAAAATATAAGCATCTGAGAGTAATTATTGATTAAAAAAAAAACTTAATTTTGAGGCTCATGTGGATTAAATACCAAAATGTGGCAAAAAAAGTTTAACTAAGTGTATAAATCCAGGTAGGTATTGTCTAGACCAGAGCTATTTTTTAAAATAATCGTGATGCTACATATAAGATACTGCTCCACAGTATTTAAATGCCATGTGAGAAATTAATACTCTACGAATTTCAAGAGCAATGTTAAATAAACACACACAAAAATTTGAGTAATATAGTTAAAAAGTTAGGTTATTGTTCACTGAAAAAGAAGTAGTAAGAGATATATTAAAATTTAGACTGAAAAAAATTGTTACGAAGTATTTAATTTTAATTTAATTTAATTGCAATGGAGCACAGGCTCCGGTGGCAATTTCCCTACACACCCATCTTGCCCCTATCATGCACCCACCTACATTTGCCCTATACAAATTTTATCTTTAAATTCCTTCAAAGTTTTCGGTAAATTATTAATCATTTCTCTTGGTAACTCATTCCAATCCATGACACCCTTACCTAAAAAAGAGAATCTTCCCACACCCTTGTGCCTGAAATCGAGTGCCAGCTTGTGGTCATGGTCATCTTTTCCCTTCCATGCACTACTTTTCATACCTATTGCAATATCTTTCCATGCCTCATCACCAGTATATGCCCTGTACACTCCCATGACCCTCCTCATCCTCCTCCTGTCTTGCAATGAATCCCATTCCAGCTCCTTTATCATATCCGTCACTGATTGCATTCTGCGATAATTTCCAGAAACAAATCTAGCAGCCCTTCTTTGGATCCTCTCCAACTCCTGTATTTGATACGTAAAATGAGGGTCTCATACTACACTACCATATTCAAGCAAAGTTTTGTAACCCTATTCCTTGACTTCTCTCGTACATCCCCTCATCACTCTCTCCAACAAGTGCAGAACTTTGATACCTTTTCCTACCACCTGTCCTATGTGTCCTGACCAGTTAAGTTTGTTATCAAAAGTAATTCCAAGATATTTGCATTTCAAGTCTTCAGCAAGCAATTCTTTCCCCACCTTATATTCATAATTAACCTTTTGTTTTTTATTTGTGTATCTAATAAGCTGACTCTTCTTTGCATTTATCTTCATTCCATTAACGGGTGCAAAGAAATAGCATTATACATAATTACGGAACTGGAAATATGATGCATAAACAGGGTATTAAGGCTTAAAGAACTAGTTACGTACAATAAATTTCCACTATATGTAAAATAATCTGCATCTGTTTGAAGATTTATGGAAAGAGTGGATACTTGGGTAAAAGTCTATGAATAATAGATTATAAATCAAAATTCCGTCTGGAATAACTGTTGATGTTATGAATAAAATGTAATCCTGTAATAATTATTATGTTGATATCATTCTCTCCATTTAAAAGATTTAAATTAATGTGCTGTTAAAAATACAGTGTATTTATAAACTTGTTAAATTTATTAGCCAGAGGTTGTTTGTAAATATATAATAATAACAAATTTCGTCATACCAGGCAGGACATGCACTAAAAATCGCTGACTACCGTGAAATGAAGAACGAAGTTTTAGAGTTCCATTATGGACTGTCATAAGAGTGGGCGTAGTTCATGTAGAGTTACAGGCATGAACAAGGAACTGGACACAGCAAGCTGCTCCAAAGAGAATATTCGCTACACGAGGCCGGAACAAAAGGAACCATAACAACGGACGGCACGGCCTTCCTTAGAAAAAAAGAAGAGTCAAAGGGTGGCGAGGAGTCGCACGGTCACGGACTCGCACAAACACAGAGCTTCTTTTATTTGCAGCTCCAGCCGTGCCGTTCTTCTGTGTTATCGACGAATGGAAAGGAAACGTATACAGGGTGGGGCATTTAATATGTTTTCTGGAAATTTTTCGGCAAGAAAGCATTTTAACAAACAATAACCTATATAAAAATAATCGTACAGTAGGGGGCTACAATTATGTGATATTGTTTTTTCACAGGTGGCGCTGTTGTCGTTACAACAAGGTCAACTTAATTCTTTTAAATGGGAACCCCTATTTTTTTTTTTTTTTTTGAAGATTCCGATTCCTCATGAAAAAATAAAAATAGTTTGCTTAACTCACTTTTCTGTTAGCTTCACAGATGGCGCTGTAATCGCGAAAAATGAATATTCGCGTTTTTGTGTATAATTTTAATTATTGTTTAAATAATTACATGTAATTTTCATTCTGTAAACATGGAAGGTAATTTTAAAGGATAATGACGAAATTGATTTTTTAAATGCTTTTTCTTACTTATTTGTAGCCATGTCTACAGCAGGTGCTCAAAAAGGTGACCATTTACTTCCAGACATTTTCTGACACACTTCGAGCTTTTAATTATATTTCTTTTTCTGTCATCAATCTCTCTACTAGTATGATGCGATCCTATCCCTCTTCTTATCTCGAGCTAATTTCTTCATGTCAACATATCCATTGTAGCCTACGAAATCATTTTCTGCTTTATACATCCCGTACTTTGTTTCCCTCTACATTCCTTATCTTCGACTGTTCCTTGCACTGACAAAATAAAACGAAAACCATTTGTTTGAAAATGTTGTCTTTTTCTTCCCTCGTCCATCATTTCCAAAATACGTTCATTTCATACTTTATTCGTCAAACTAATTTTCAGCAAAATATGTAGCACTGTATTTAAATAATTTCAATTTTCCTTCTTTCTGTACTATCGGTTTGGTCGTTTGTGTTCTTAAATTATATCTAGGTTATGACAATGTGTGTTTTATTGTGGAATTGTTTTTAGTGTTCTGAAAAGTGTCTCGTACGCATTCATTGATTACATTTTCCCATTCATATAGAGATTTTGTATGTGAAAATTTTCTTGTATTGTCAGCATGTTTTTTCCTGTGATTATCAATTTTCAGACATTTTCTGACACACTTCGAGCTGTTCAGGCATCATTTCTGCAAAGGGTCAGAAAATGTCTGGAAGTAAATGGTCACCTTTTTGAGCACCTGCTGTAGACATGGCTGCAAATAAGTAAGAAAAAGCATTTAAAAAATCAATTTCGTCATTATCCTTTAAAATTACCTTCCATGTTTACATAATGAAAATTACATGTAATTATTTAAACAATAATTAAAATTATACACAAAAACGCGAATATTCATTTTTCGCGATTACAGCGCCATCTGTGAGGCTAACAGAAAAGTGAGTTAAACAAACTATTTTTATTTTTTCATGAGGAATCGGAATCTTCAAAAAAAATAGGGGTTTCCATTAAAAGAATTAAGTTGACCTTGTTGTAACGACAACAGTGCCACCTGCGAAAAAAACCAATATCACATAATTGTAGCCCCCTACTGTACGATTATTTTTTATATAGGTTATTGTTTGTTAAAATGCTTTCTTTCCGAAATATTTCCAGAAAACATATTAAATGCCCCACCCTGTATAAGCTTCATCTATAGGCCGTCGCAACGGTCAGCGTATATACGTTCACAGAAAACAGATTTGCGGAGTTTGTGGAAAGCGAAATAGTGAATGGTCTGTCGCTACAGATTTTTACGAGCTTTGTGATAGGTGGCTAACTTCTTCTGTAAGCTGGTAGTAGCAGAAATAATGATACGGAACAATACGTGAATATTACCACGACAGAGAGTTCCAAATATTACATTCTCAGAAACGTTGTATTTGACGGAACTGATATTAAAACTCTCTTTGAACTTCGGCAACTAGAAAGGTTCAGAATTGTAATATTTGGAAACCATGCTCTACTCAAGGAAAAGCTGTTACAAATGCTGTAACCTACTGCTCTGACATAAGCACTGGATAAGATCCAGCAAAGGTTCTCCGAAAGAAATTACTCATACATATTTATGTTTATATTCAACTACCAAGCAATTAATTTCAATGACAGTATCATAAACTAATTATTATTAATTCACTATTACCTTAGTTTATCTTTTTAGATATTTCCAGCCAGGACAAGAATATCTTACCTCTCCTTTTAAACTTTTGATATTCGCTCTCTGTCCTCGTTTCTTCCTCTATATTGTAAGTAAGTTTTTAAACTACCTTGTTTTTTTTCCACTTTGCAATTTGAACAAACACAAATTTTCATACCTAGTCACAAACCAATAACATCTTCACTTCTGCTTCCCCCACTATTATAAGCATTATGCCATTCAACTTATTTTCCCATTTACAGTCCAACTAATATATTATTATAATAAGCAACTGTCGGTCATCAATGACGTCACCTGTCACGCCATGACGTCACGCTATGACGTCGCACTTTGACGTCACGCTTTACGCTATTGTTATTGGTAATGCACCTTATTTAATAACATTTCTAAGCATCCGTGAATAAATTAACTGACAGAACACTGAAATAAAAGTATGTATTGCGTTTAAATCGATATATCAATCATTAAATGCTTATATTTACATAACATTGTTTTGATATTTAGAAGTATTGCTTAAATTCTTTGTCCATAGATAAGTAAGATAAATCCTTTAAGTTTCGAACATCAATGTTAGTGAAAGTTTTTATTAGATTGTTAGTTAACATGGGTCAGAATTACAACTAGCATTTGACGATACGGCAGAGGGCATGTATAATTTTTTTTTTTATATAATTTAAACTGTGTCCCATTATTAAATTTATTAAATCGTTTGATCGGAAATAGTTGCACACTGATCGCGATCTGTGCAGCCTACACTACAATTACAACAAATATTACGTGGCATTATGTAAGTATATAAGATTTATTTTCCTTTGCTTTTACTGAGCAATATTTAGGAGGCTATTATTTCAGCAACATGTAACTGTGTCAGCCATTCAAACATTGTAATATCGGTCTAAATCACTGATAAGAAAAAGGAAGGTGTAAAAACCATAGAAGATTTTTGATCAAATTTATATAACGATGCATTATGTCCAATAAAATGTATGAATATTGAAGTATTAAATTTCTGGCGGCAAGTTTAGTGTAGTATGTAGTTAGGTTGAAATGCAACCTGGAGCCTGATGAAAACGGAAACCTTTTGCTACAGCGCAAGGCACAAGGAATTACATTGAATTTTATTTCATAACAGTTCTACTTAGCTAAGCAACTGCTAAAAAATGAATTTGAACACTGAAAGAAAAGTATGTATTTCGTTTAAATTGGCATAATAACTATCAGTTTTTTAATACTGAAATCATTACATAGTTTTAATGAAAGAAGTTCCAAATTTATCACGAACTATGTGGCCTAACTAAACCACTATTAAATATTACGTGGCATAGCGTAAGTTGTTAAGATTTATTTTTAGCATCCTTCGTTTTCACTGGGGTCACTACTTCAGCCGATGTAAGCTGTGTCAGCCCTTAACATATCACAGGTAATAAGAAAGAAAAGTGTAAGAATGTGAAGATTTGAAATCAAGTTTATACGACGATGCATGATGACACTGACATGCGATACAGGTATATTAATTCGCATGTGCCTGAAGCTTTGCCTTTCTTGCTGCAATATTAGCAGAGTTGGGGTTAGACTGAAATCCATCCTGGACCATGTTAACAACTGAAGCTTTTTGATACAGCACAAGGTATGATAAATTGAAATGAGATTTATTTTATAACAATTCTATTTAGTTATGGAACAGCCGAGAAATAAATAAGCACAACACTCCGCTAAACCCGTCATTTTTTACGGGCTTTGGGGCTAGTTGCTTTATAATTTTCGCTGCTTCATCCAGGCTGTCACCGTAATATTACACCATCTTATGCTTTCTCTTATCTGTTCCGTTATTGACTTCATAATTACTCCTTTTCCTCGACTCTAAATCGATCAGTTAAGGGAAGTTCGAGTAGCCCCGGACACTTAAAATTAATTGAAAATAAAAATAAAATATACACATTTTCTGTGCTTTAATCTTACAATTAAACTTGTACCTTCTGCAGTCATATTAATTAGTGGTTAGTAATCATTAGATTGTGTTCAATTAATTAAATTGAAAACACTTGCGCCTTAATTTTTTGGCAACACAAAAGCTGTCGGGTAGCCTCTGTCACAGTAATAAATGGTTGCCTAATCGGTTTTTGACGTTAAAAAAATCAAAGTAATAATGTTTATCTGAAGAAACTGTTCAAACACAGTTTTCATAGACCCTGTCTTTGCTTCATAACACTGGATCCAGTTTTCTTCAAAACTTTCTCCACGTACGATGCAAGCGGTCTGTTCTACTTGATTTGCTTCGGAAAGACTTTGAACACCTTTATTTGCATTCAAATTTTTATTTTTTTTTATTATTATTATTTTATTTTTTTTAATAGCACTTTTACCTTTTTATTTTTTTGCTTCGCCCTTCTTACTGCATTTACTTTTTTTCCGGTCCTCTCCACATTTTTTATATGGTTGAGATGTTAAAATCTCGCCCTTTTGGATTTTTCGAGCTCGCATTAATATGCCTTTATTTGACGGATCATATTCAATAATCTCCAACGAATGTTGACAGGAGTGACGAAAAACTTCTGCCAGGAACAAAATACACACTAGTGTGGAACTCACTGGGCGCCCAAGCCGCAGCTCAGTTGTATTTATCTTTACACTACAGGGTGCATATTTACAATAAAGTTTTGCTGACGCAACTTGGTTTGTCTATTAGTACTTTAAATGTCCGGGATTATCCTCCGTCCGGGGCTATCTGACCTTCCCCTACGCCTTGCCATCAGAGATACTCATAAAATAGGATTAACACTGTACATTTATAGCTCGTAACACATATAGTTAAATACATTATCCTAAATTAATAATTATTAATACATGTACGTGACGTAAGAACCCTATAATGTTCTGGCAAACGTACCAGTGTCACATACCAAGACTCATGAGTTTAACTGTACTGTACGTCATTCCTTAATTTTTCTGTGTGTGTTACTGCTATTTGGGTTTTGACACAGCTTCTGCAATAGGTAATTGATTCTATTGTTGTGTGATTCGATTATCTCATTTACTGGTTGAAACAGAATCTTCTGTGATCTGACTACATAATCATAAGATTCTCTCGTGTAAATTAGTATAATATTGTGCTGTTAGTGGCACGCCATGCCTTTGGTTTAAATCGTATGTTAAAAACTGGAAGCAGTCTGTATCCAAGAAGTTTGTAAATACAGAATGCGGAATTGTTAAAGATGGAGTTTACCAGGAGTCAATTAATCGTCCTCTGTTATATATAAATTAATTCCCAGTCATATTACATGATTGTGAAATACGTCGTGTGTGTGTGTGTGTGTGTGTGTGTGTGTGTGTGTGTGTTTTTTTTTTTTCAGATGAGACTAGTATATCTTTAAGAGACATGTCGGTGCATAATCTAAGAAAACAAAATAAACAGCTTGCTCATTGCATTTAAATTGATACTCGACAGAGAAAGAATCAGTTACTGCGATTTTACTCCAGAAACATTTTGCTTTGCGAAAGAATTTTTTTTTTTTTTTTTTTTTTCGAATCTGGTAACCAAAGATGACTAAAAGAAAAGTATTTGCTATGGAGTAAGAGAATGAGTCAAAGTTATTCAAAATGATATGGTATATGTTGCTTTTTTGTGGGGGAGGGGGGAAATAGCTCCAAATATAGGAATTAACAACAGTCTATGGAAACGAAAACTAAATATAAGCCTAATAACTACGCACGGGATGAGTTAACAGTAGCGGGTAATATTAATGTTTATGAGTAAGGTAGAAATATGCATGCAAATACGACCTTAAAGATGGGTAAATACGATCTAAAAACGGCAAAATATTACCAAACATTTAAATTTACTATACATTAAAACAAATTATACATAATTTATTTTATCTCGTAGCATCGCTTTCGTGTAGTCAGCATGATTTCTTGTCGGGCACTCATTACACCATTCGGATTTTTTTTTCACAATTATTTTCATGTTCCTGTAAAATAATAGATTATTAGATTCTTACTTAATTAAAAATTGTAATTATAAATTTGATGTGGATTAGTGTACATACCATTGCTTATTATTGATTGATGCCAGCATTGCAGTTTATCATCATATGTATCATCGAGTTCTCGAAAAATAAATTTCTCCTGTTGTCACTTAAAACATTCTTGTACTGAGATAAGCTGCGTTCGACATCACAAGATTAAATAAAGTTACTGCTATTTAATTGTGGGTCGTCTTCACTCAAAACAGATTCACCACCATGTAAAATTTATAAATCGTTTTACCGAGTATGGTGGTGTAACGGTTAGCGTTCTGGCCTCGCATTCGGGAGGACGGTGGTTCGAATCCCCGTCCAGGCATCCAGATTTGGGTTTTCCATGGTTTCCCAAATCACTCCAGGCAAATGCCGGGATGCTTCCTTCAAAAGGCCATGACCGAATTCCTTCTCGTTCCTTGCCCCCCATCCTTTCCCGTCTCTAAAGACCTCGCTGTTAAGATAATTTAAGCAGTTAAAAAAATCATTTTATATCCAGTGTTGGCACTCAATACTTTATCTAATTTATTCTTTAGCAAAAATGCCACACTGCCCCCTGCTTGACCTATCTAGGTTTCCACACTGCTGCGTTGTCGAGATTAAAAGGCGGGCAGAACATTAATGATTTATGGAGTGAGAGTAATGTATAACTTTTATTCTTGACTAGTGAATTCTGATTAATTCATTGACAATCAATTTTGTTTTTTCCCCCAGTGTATAATAGGAGTACATTTCTGTGAATAATTAGATCAGTTTCTTCTCAAGTATAACTTCTAATGAATTTCCGGTAATAATAAAAAAATATATAACTTTTTTCCTCAAAATATGACCACAAATATTATTTTTATATGATCAAAACTAGTAAAATGGCCCGAATGTGTATTTATATGCTGTATAAAATACATTTAAGTACGATCAGAAACGTTTAATCAGTGTTTAATTCAGCATTACAGCTCAAAAAGAGCAAAATATAAGAGCAAAATATAACTTATCATAAAGATCCACACCCTATGATATGTTCTTTCCCACAGCCACTAGACTGTTCTCACGTGAAATCACAGAGAATATATCAAATCTCACGTAATCTAATCAACGCTTACTTAACACATTGACTGCCACGTGAGCCAATGTTGGCTCACAGTTGCATGGGTTATGACGCCACGTGAGCCATATTTGGTTCACGTATACATTGTGCAGTGAGCCGCGTGAGGCACAACTGGCTCACATGCACAGTTGTGTTTAGAGGCCTCGTGAGTCTCATGGGGCTCACAGATAATGCGTTTCAACTATGGGTTTAAAAGTGGTGGCTCCACTGAACACGCTGGTGTTCTTAGCAATCAATATTTTTGCATTTGGTAGCCCTGGTGATTCCTAACTGCAACCGTCAGAGATCAACTTCCGACGACTCAGCTGTAGTACTGTTTTGTTTTGCTGATTGCTCGTGTATGCTATTTGAGGTTACGTTTGTGTATTTTGTTAGTTTCCTAGTTTATTGTTATGGCCAAAAGAAGACAAACTTTTGAAGAACTTGAACAGCTAGTGAATGAGGCTATGCAAGATAGCTTATCAAGTTATCAATTTTATATGTAGCTAATATAAGCAAATAAACTAAGAGTTTGAATCATTTCTTGAAAAACGATTTTTTTATACCTATTTTTTTTAAATGACGTGAGCCACATGTGGCTCACGTGGTGACAGATCGTAATTGTGTTAAAATGTAGTTGTTGGGCCACGTGAGCCATATATGGCTCACACCTGTTATCAATCCAGATCAGTCATAACTTGATATTTGATGAAGTAACTTAGTTCTACATGATCAAAAGAAGACATCTGATGCAAAAAATCAATTTGGACTCACAATTAATATTCGTGATTTCAATGTGGCATAGCAATACATAGTCTAAGTTTCATCATGGCAGTCAATGTGTTAAAAATGCGCTTGCCTCAGGACGGTACTCGAAGTCATGCCCCTTGCAAATTGCAGGAAATATGGAATAAGGAAATTCATATTAAATCTGAGTAAATAACGAGCAAAATGTTATATGTCCCCGAACTGATGTCTGCAACAGAAAAAGGACTACTATAGACTGAGCAGAAATAAATATCTAAGCCAATGAGACATAATTCTTAAGCCGTTTTGCAGGAAAGCCAAGGCGAGTCGTGAGAAATAAGTATGTCAGAAAGGAGATTGGAGCTCTCAAACTGGATGATATAGTTGGGTAAATAAATTAATACGGTCCGAACACCTAAAGAGAACTGAAGACGAGGGGATTCAAAGACAGATGACAGAAGAAACGGGTGTAGGAGGGATACACAGAGCAAGATGGATAGATATGGTAATAAATAGAGTGTAAAGACGGAATCTCGATTAGATCACAAGTGCAGAGGCAGTGTGGCTGACGGATTTGATGAGAGAGGTAACGATCAAGGCTGGAATTCTGGAGGTTGCGGGTTCAAATCCACGTCCGGCTATCATCATTCCTGTTTCCCTCGGTTTCCACAAATCACTGCAGGGGAATACCGATATGGTTCCTTCAAAAAGGTCATGGTCGAATTCCTTCCCGTTCCTTGCTTCCATTCCAGCGCCACCTCAAATGTCCTCGATACCAAAGAGAAAGAGGCGATTAAATATTTCTGTGATCATTAAACATATATTTTTAAATTAATTTTCCTTTGCCACGTACAGACCATTAGCACTCCTGTAATTGGAAACACCTATAAATGCCCGCTCGATACATTCTCGTGATGAGAGTCACCCGTTCAAGTACGGCTGAGGGCGCGAGTATTTCTGAGTGTTGTATTCGTCTTCTTTTGTCCTTCATAACCACACCATTGACCGCTTCGAAAAAGTGAGATACAAACGGAGATAATTAAAGGCATCGGAGCTTAACCGGCTTCAGAAACCAAAGGACCTTGTCGGTACCGTTTTGGTGTCTCCAACATATAAAACAGGCGGAAGTCAACCAATGAAGACAGCTAAAACCTGTCATAACAGATAATAATCATCAGTTTAAGTAAAATATAAAATAACCGGGAGGGGATATTAACCAAGGAAATTGAAGAAAATCGGCCATGGTCTTTATTGGAAGACTCATCCCTGCCTTCGCCAGAAGTGATTGTGGGAAACCATGGAAACCAAAAATTTAGATGAACTAACCTGGAACCTGGAACCGAGTCTTCAAAAATGCCAAAACCCATTGCTTCGGTCACGTTTCTTGAAACTTCTTCGCATCATCAATGCCTCATTGGATTTACATGCTCAGAGATATGACAAAATGCTTTGTGAGGATGCACTAAGTGACTTGTGAAAAGGTTTGGGAAACAGTGAACCTGATCAATGTGTTCTGACTGACTCTCCAGAGTATCAAAGTTCAGAGTTCAATTCAGGAAAAAAATTTTGCTTAAATATGAAGTCAGATGGTTAGAAGATATGTTTACATGGTCATTCAGGCAGGTAGAGGGGACCTAAATAAGAATATTTGTTATAGAAATGTGTGTGCGGTAACGCCGCACTAAAGCGCTAGCACGTAAAGCAGTATAAATCACAGGAAACTAAAAAGACAAAAGAAAACAAAAAAATATTAATACTTTACAGAGCTGCTCGAAAGAGCGGCCACCAACAGAGATACAAGATTTACAGCGGCGCATGGAGCGGCGTCCGTTAGAAAAGACGTCAAATCTGTAGATCAAATATCCAACAGCAACAGTCAAACCGATCGTGGTGGTGTAACGGTTAGCGTTCTGGCCTCGCATTCGGAGGACGGCGGTTCGAATCCCCGTCCGGGCATCCAGATTTGGGTTTTCCATGGTTTCGTAAATCACTCCAGGTGAATGCAGGGATGCTTCCTTCAAAAGGCCATGGCCGAATTCCTTCTCATTCCTTGCCCCCCAATCCTTTCCCGTCTCTAAAGACCTAGTTGTTATAGGAGACGTTAAGCAGTTAAAAAAAAAATATAATAAAATAAAAAAGCAACAGTCAAGCGGGCAACAAGATCTTTTACAGATGAGACGGAGCTCTCGTGCACGAGGCTTTTAATATGAGAGGTCCAAGCAGGAGAACGCGGTGGCCATGGAACTGGTCGGCGCCGTCCAATCCAGTGCTGGCCGAAGACTCGGCCAAGTGACAGCGCTCTCTACCGGCTCAACGCGGAATTACCGCACTCACATTCCTGTATGTAATCTGCTTATTTAAGAACCCTCTACCTGCCTTTACATTTTTGACGTATAGTTCTGAACCACCCTGTATACAGGATATAGGCGATGGAACGATAGATGCTACTGAATGTTTTTTTTTTCTGCCTTGACGTCGAAATCATTAATGAATGATTTAAAAAAATTAATACTTCATAAAATAATCTTTTTCGACAAATTCGTAAATAAAATGCCTTCAATCGGATTTTAAAAGTATGGTGAACATTTTTTCAAGCGGTACAATATTTATATAGAGTGAATTTTTTTCTTTTATTTATATAGACCACCGGAAAGACATTTTCGGAAAATAACTTATTATTAATCGTTTTTTAAGTAATACTTTTTCATTTCGTGAAATAAATGTAGCAATCTGTTTACGGATTCCTCAGTGCTCAAGGCTAACTGGCACTTGACAATATTTATATTTTAATCGAATCTAGATGTGTTAGAGTTTGGAGATGCAGGACAAGAGTGTCAGCAATGAAAATAAAAAACTGGGGCATTGACAAGGAGTGATTTAGAAAATTCAAAGAAACAAAAATCTCAGAAAAACAATTCTTGTAAAAATGGGCCAAGTCTCATGCTCGTGTAGTGACAAAAAGTTATGAGATTTTCTTCTGAGCCAAGTCTACGCTTAACAGTATGTATTCACGTCACTTTGTGAAACAGAATTGATTCTATCGGTGTTATAGATTTTATTTAGAATAAAAACAAAACAAAAATGTTGCATTGGCGGTTATGCATGCCATGTTTTAGTAATCCTATGTAAACACCTTAAATTCATTGCTTTATCAAACTTACAAGTACATAAAAGCCAAGATTTCCCTCCCACTTTTTCGAATTTGACAATTACATATTATGCTTTCAATTTCAGTAAAAATTATGACATACATAATAGCCAAGACACTACATTTTTTTATTCTAAATAGAATCTATAACACCGAACGAAATCATTCTGTTTCACAAAGTGAAGCAAATACACACTGTACACCGTAACGTGGCTCAGAAGAAGATCTCATAACTTTTTGTCACTTCAAGAGCATGAGACTTAGCCTGTTTTTACAAGAATTGTTTTTCTGCGAACTCATTTCTTTTTGTAAGTTGATCGCTTATTCTGAATCGACACTCAGATGTAATGATTCCATTCAAAAATCGGTGAATAAGATAATTTCAACAATGCCCCACTCTTTGAAAACGATGGATGTGCGCCATAACCGAGAAATGTAGATTGCCGCTGGTTTAACTATCACCATAAGTTATAAACGAGTAACCTTCAAACTAAACATACAAACAAAGTAAAATTTAATATGTTAGTTAAACTTGCTGATCTCTGTACATTAAAGAAATCTCAGGCAGATGGCTTCATCCGGAACAAAAAAATTAACCCACAAATACGTGCCAGAATGTTTCATGTTTGGGCTTTAATTAAATAAATACAAGAAAAAACACAAATATTAAGTTTTATTATGATTTAGTGATGAATCCATATATGTGTACAAATCATTTGTTTCTAAAATTACCGAGCGAGGTGGTGTAACGGTTAGCGTTCTGCCCTCTCATTCGGGAGGACGGCGGTTCGAATCCCCATCCGGGCATCCAGATTTGGGTTTTCGATGGTTTCCCAAATCACTCCAGACAAATGCCGGAATGATTCCTTAAAAAGGCCATGGCCGAATTCCTTCCCATTTCTTGCCCCCATCCTTTCCCGTCTCTAAAGACCTCGCTGTTGAGAGACATAAAGAAGTTAAAAAAAAAAAAGTTTCTAAAATTACTGGCAGTGCGGTGGAATTTTGATGTTGGGGTGTCGTGGTCGAAATGAAATTTTGAGTTTCACTTACTTCCAAAGTAAAGAAAGGAAAGAAGTAAAATTTAATTCAGTAGTTAAACTCAATAAGCCCACTGTACAATAAAAATATGATGTACATAAATAAATTAAGGCAGAAAGCTATTTCACGTTAGAGGTAGATAAAGGGTAGACACATGGAAATTTAGAAGTTTCAGACTTTTCTTTTACTATGTGGGTAAAAAGTTATCTGTGTACCACATTTCAGCTTTCTACCACTACGGGAAGTACTTAGGAGTTTTGATAATCATTAGTGAGTGATTGACAAAATCGCTGAAATTTGTATATTAACAATATCCCAACTAAGGACATTAATGAAAAAAAATAATTTATTTTTGCTACGATTGCTGATATCTATACTTACAAAACGCAAGTTTCGGTCATCTATCACGTCATCTGTCATGCCATGACGTCACGCATTCGTCAGATGTTGTTCTAGGTTATGCACGTTATTTAATAACATTTCTACTTAGCTAAAAATCAGCGAATAAATTAACTGTCAGGACACTGAAAGACCGAGCGTGGTGATGTCACGGATAGCGTTCTGGCCTCGCATTCGGGAGGACGGCGGTTCGAATCCCCGTCCGGGCATCCAGATTTGGGTTTTCCATCGTTTCCCAAATCACTCCAGGCAAATACCGGGATGCTTCCTTAAAAAGGCCATGGCCGAATTCCTTACCAATTCTTGCCCCCCATCCTTTCCCGTCTCTAAAGACCTCGCTGTTGAGAGACGTAAAGCAGTTTAAAAAAAAAAAGACACTGAAAGAAAAGTAAGTATTCCGTTTAAATCGACATAATAATTATTGGCTGCTTATATTTATTTAATATTCGTTTTATGTAAAAGTATTCGTTAAAATCTTGGCCTCAGATTTGTAAGATAAAAGCTTTAATTTTTGAAATGTTAGTGGCAGTTTTCATGGATTGTTATTAGAACTGGCACTTGACGTTATAGCAGAGGGCATGAGTAATTAATTTTTTAATAATTTGTTTTCTTAATTGAATTGGTGAGATGCAGAAGGAAAACATTCCACTTTTTGGCCGTTTTAAACTGAGATAGCCATTTTGTTCACCAACCCTTCCTCCATCTATTGACCTAAACAGAGAAAAAAATCCTCCACTTCTAATGGGTTAAAACAAGCTGTTAAAATTTGAGTGACATGCAAAAAGAAAAGATTCCAGGAATGTTTTCCTTTTTGCTCTCATTAGTCTGTTAGTTCCTACTTTCTTTGGCAGAGCGCACTTCTAGACGTTAGAATCTGGAAATATAGTAGGGATCTTTGGATTTATATTGTTGTTATATGTTTACATTGCTAAATTGTTGTGCTATTTCAGACCTATAGCTCTAACATTGTGATTGTTGTTAGTGAATCGGCGTTCTTGTAACAGTGTAAACTTGGTATCAAGTGTGTGTTGTAAGAGAAGAACGGTGATAGTGTGATGTCGCTGTCAGAATCTGAGGTTGTTAGCCCCCAGAAGAAAATAAGGTGCTCTGGAAATTTGTGACAGTGTATGAAAGAAGCCCGAAATAAAGGGGAAGAGTTTGTGACTGATAAAGGTTTTCCTTGTAGAGAAGAAGAAAACTGGTGAAGATTGCAGATGTAAAAAACAGTGTATGTTGAATTTTGATCAAGAAGAGAAGGACAGAATTATTGTGAACGTTTATAGTGGTAGGGAGAAAAATGAACGAGATACATATTTGATGAGTTTCATTGAGAGACATGATGTGGCGCGACATAGACCTAAATATGAGCACTCCAAGCAAATCACATCAAGCTACAAGTATTTTGCAGTAAAAGGGAATACACGAGTTGAAGTATGCAGAAAAGCCTTCCTAAGTTTACACGGTGTTTCCAGCAAGGCAGTTTTTCGTTTGGCCCATCTGGTTGAGAAGAATGAACTACCTACAGACTTATGAGGTAAGCACGATAACCGTGTTCATATTCCCAATGATGTAATAACAAAGATTCATCAGCACATATCATCGTTTCCCACAAATGTTTCCCATAAATTACATGCCTTCACCTTTAGTGTACTTGGAGTGTGGTTTGACATGTAAGATTATGTTTCAATTATTTTTGGATAAGCATCAAGACCTGAGAGATATAGTGAAACATTAATCTTATTTGAGGTACTTCAAAGAAAATTTCAACTGTCGATTTGGGCATCCTCAAGTAGATGTGTGTTCACAATGTGAGGAACTGGGAAATAAAATAAAATCCCCTGCACATAATAATGCTGCCAAAAGGGTTGCAACTGCTGAACTTCTCATTCATAAATGCAGAGCCAAGAAATTTTATACGAAATTGAATGAAGTAACCGCGCTATGTAAAAACAAAATTGACGAAGGAGGAATAGTATTTTATTATATGCAAAATCTCCCTCTTCCTTTACTTCCAGTTCAGGAAATGTTTTATTTGAGGAAATTATCGCACATTGTTTTTTGTATCCACAACCTTGCAAATGGTAAATCTGTGTTTTATACTTACCACGAGGGGACTTGTAAAAAGGGACCTGATGAAGTTTGTAGCTTTCTGTGTGATTATGTAAACACCTGTGTACCGCCTGAGGTGAAAACTCTACATGTGTTCAGTGATGCCTGTGGCGGGCAAAATCGAAACCACACTCTGGTCAGATTTCTATTGAGTCTCACCATGATAGGCCGGTTTGAAAAATGTCATCAGTACTTCCCAATACGTGGACATAGCTTTTTACCGTGTGATAGAGATTTTGCCATTGTCAAGAGAACTGTGCGACGCCAAGATCAAATATACACACCTTTACAGTATGATACCCTCATTCAAAATGCAAAGAAAAAATCACCATTTGAAGTGAGATCTGTCAAAACTGAGCAGATAGTCAGCTACAAGGAATGGTGGCCCTCAATATTCAAGAAGTATACAAAGAGTCTCCATCATCGAGCTGATTTGCAGATCAGTCAATACAGACATCTCATATACAGGAGAGATCAGAAAGGGTTTGTTGAAGCATTAAAATTCATAAATGGATTGAATAGTGATATTTTTCAACTATACAAACATTGATTCCTCAGACTTCCACGGCCATCTTTGTTCATTATTAATTGACTTTCGGGTTTTGCCGCGTTGTTTATTTCATAACCTAAGCTTTCGGCTGCTATCCTCCAGCCTTCGTCAGAGATACTGTTTATGTTGACATAGCAACGAGCGCCAAGCATCGCAGAGTAAGAGGCCGCTATCTTCGTTGATGTTGTCGGTGTTTTTTAAAATTTCTGCTGCCTCTTTCACCCGTCAGGCTACTGTGGAGAGAAGACCAGTGGTGGCCCCGACGGGTGAGAAGGCAGCAGAAATTTTAAAAAACACCAACAACATCAACGAAGATAGCGGCCTCTTACTCTGCGATGTTTGGTGCTCGTTGCTATGTCAACATAAACAGTATCTCTGAAGAAGGCTGGAGGATAGCAGCCGAAAGCTTAGGTTATGAAATAAACAACGCGGCAAAACCCGAAAGTCAATTAATCGTATACAATCATTGTAGTGACCTGATGCTACCAGTAGACCGTACCTACGATCATAAAGTTCCCATCGACCAGAAGAAGATAATGGATGTGGCAAAGATAATGCAGTATATTCCACATGAACATAAAGAATTCTACAACACAATATTGCAATGGTCAGCAGAAAATGACACGGAAGATATTAACAAAATGTATGAGGACAGTCTACGAGGGAGACATTATTCAAACTTAGTCACTCTCTTTTCTTGTTTATTATTTACATGTATATGGTGATTTTTGCTCTTGTCTACCTTTATATGCATAAGTATTTCTGAATGTAATTCTGCTATAATTTTTTTCAATTTTACCTTGGAATAAACTTCTAATTAACAAAAATATTTGAAAAATACTTCATTCAGCAATCAGCGAGATGCAAAAGGAAAATATTCCATGCTCTTTGGACGTAAATTACAAGGTCATGGAGAACATTACATGATATTGAACAAGTGGAAAATATTAAACTCAATTAGTACTACAAACCACCAATAGTAACTTTTTCTCTCCCACTTACCGTTTCCATTTTATAACGTTTTTTTCGTTTCCTGAAAAACTAGGTTACATGGAATGTTTCCCTTCTGCATCTCACCAATTCAATTGTTCTGTTACTTAAAGCATTACATCGTTTTAACGAAAATATTTCCACGCTGATCTCGATCTATACAATGTAGACTACAATTAAAACTAATATTACGTGGAATGACGTAAGTTGCTACGATTTATTCTTAATTTTCTTTGCTTTTACTGATACCATATTTCAGTTGCATATAACTGTGTCACCAATTTAAAGATTGTAGTATCTATCTGAATCACGAATATAAAAAAAGGAAATTGAAGAATTGCAATAAGATAATGATGATTGTACCTTGTGGTAATTAATAACACTCGTATGCCGAACACAGAAACTGCATTTATTTCACAGTTTACTCTATCACCATACATATTTTGTCGGCACCAGACATGATCATTGTTATATCGGACTCTCCACTATGCTCAAGATTGCAGGTTTGCTATCTCTGTACATGTGTGCTGAAGAACAACAGTTTCTAAAGCACACATGTTTAATGTGCCTACTCATTATAGTCCAGAACATGGGCGGCACACAACCGAATATTCGTACTCGGTGAACATTCTTCGCCAGACCAACACTCCCGAGATTTTTCCTACCGACTCTCACTAGTAACGCCGTTCACCTTCTATCGTCTCTAACGGCCAATCACAACACATCTTTTCCTCAAGTGATTGCCCTAGTAAACCAGCGTCTTGGTCTTTTCCTCGCCTTTCAGCGATACTCCACTTTATTTTAGAGATGCACTCCTCATCTATTTAAAGGGTGCAACACTATCGTTACAAAACCCGTAAAGATTTTTGATTTAGATCATATCACGATCCATTATAACCACTAAAATTCGATATAGTACAGTACATGTATTAATATGCGTATGATTGAAGTTTCTCTGGCGGCAAGTTTAGTACGTGGTAGGTTGAAATTTAACCTGGACCAGGATAGCAACGAAAATCTTTTGTTACAGCGCAGGGCACTAGGAACTGCATTGAGCTTTATTTTATAACCATTCTATTTATTTTAGCAATTGCTAAGAAATGTATTGGTAGAACACTGATAGAAAAGTATGAATTTCGTTTAATTGGCATATTAATTATTAGTTGCTTTTTTTACTACTGAAAACATTACTTGTTTTGAATGAAAGAAATTCGAAATTGATCGCGACCTATGCGGCCTAAACTACAATTAAAACTAATATTACTCGGCATAACGTTAGTTGTTAAGATTTATTTTTAGCATCCATCGTTTTCACTGGGGTCATTACTTCATCCGGTTGTAAGCTGTGTCAGTCGTTAAAACATCGATTTCATCATAGATAATAAGGAAGACGTAAGAATCTGTGAAGATTTTGGGTCAAGTTTGTATCGCGATGCATGATGACAATGAAATGCGACACAGGGAATGTATTGATTCGCCAGTAATTGGATCTTTGATTTTCTAGCGGCGATATTGGCGAAGATTGTCGTTGGGCTGAAACGCAACCTGGACCAAGTAGACAACTGAAACTTTATCCAGCAGCACAAGGGACGAGAAAATTAGATCGAGATTTATTTTATAACAATTTCTATTTTTGAAAGAAACTCCAAAGAAATTTGCCTGAACAGTCCATTAAGCCCGCCCAGTCTATACATAACAGAAATTTGAAACATGTAGCATCAATTGTGTGAACCACTTCGAGAAAAGGGTAGGTAGTGCCGCCATTAACTCGACTTGGTGGATGCACTGCCGTGCACCCGTGCACCCAGATG
Organism: Vandiemenella viatica; assembly: GCA_031002005.1. NCBI lineage: Eukaryota > Metazoa > Arthropoda > Insecta > Orthoptera > Morabidae > Vandiemenella > Vandiemenella viatica. Next base: position 151,067,104 of record JARYHS010013631.1, on the reverse strand, counting down.
AGATTAGCCAGAATGCGTTTCGCACCCGAACTCCAGTCCCATGTGTTACCGCTCATCCACCAGATTCTCCAGGCTCAGAAGGAGTAGAGTGATCTTCAGAAGGATGAACGAAAAAATAACGCTATTGAATAAATCAAATAAAATAAATTGAAATGATGAAGACATGCATTTGGTAGAGGGTAATTAAGGGTAACGGAAGGGACAGGATCTATTTATGTATTTTCTAATTCTGGGAGATCCATGTGGTTTGTTCGGTTCGCCTTGGTTGATATAATTTTTCTTTCCCATCGGGTTAACATACTCAGCAGAGCGTAAGTATTGCCATCTGCCTGCAAAAGTGAATTGTGTGTTCTGTATAATACATGTATTTTTGCTTGTGCAATGTATGTTTTATGAGGGAGAGATTGAGGGCTATTTTCGTATTCCCCCAGGTGATTGCGGGATTTGAAAGTAGGCCCGTTTTACCTTACCGATCGAGTGTACGGGGGCTGTTCAATAAGTTTTTTCGTTCGTTAAGAAAAACATGATTTTTTAAAAAAATATATTATTCAATATAATATCCCAAAACTTCAATACACTTGTTCCAGTTACTTCTAATTTATGGATTCCATTTCTGAAAAGAGAATCCGGAAGACTGTCTAAGTAAGATTCCATTGCTGCTTTTAGCTCTTCGTTCGATGAAAATCGTTTCGCAATCATGAATTTTTTTAGATGCGGGAACAACCAAAAGCCGGAAGGAGCCAAAACTGGCGAATGGAATGAATGTGGCAACAATTCGTACTTTAATTCACTGATTTTCACAATGGTTTTTCAAGCAGTGTGAGAGGGTGCACTGACTTGATGAAAAATTATTTTATTAATCTGTAAACCAGATCTTTTCTCACGAATTTTTACATCCAGCTGCTCCATAATGTTACAATCATTATCTGAATTCATTGTTTTACCAGTTTGGAGGTAATCTGTGAACAAAATTCCTTTTTCGCAGCAAAAAATAAAATAAAATAAATAAATAAAATAAAACTGATTTTAACAGCTTCTTGGCTGATTTCTGGACCCTAACTAGCTTTGGAATCGAAGTATTGGGTTTACACCACTCCTTAGCCTCTTGTTTCGATTCATTATCATGGTGGTAGACCCAAGTCTCATTCACAGTGATGAAACGACGCATAAAATCCTTTTTATTCTTTCTAAAACGCTCCAAATGTTGCTGAGAAAGTCGCAATCGAATGTGTTTTTGATCCATTCTTAGCGAATGCGGCACTCATTTTTCACACAGCTTTTAGAAACCCTAAACTACAGCCATAATATTACTCACACTGACTAATGATATGCCTAGAGCTTCTACTAAATCTCTCTATGTAATATCATATCCTGTATTTTTGCTACGATTCCTGGTGTTGATGCACTTTGCGGACGTCCTTCATGTGTTTCATCTTCAAGACTCGTACGACCACGTTTAAATTCAACAACCCATCTTTCTACTGTTCTAATTGAAGGTGAAGAGGCTTTATTCTCTTTTAACAATCGTTCATGAATTTGTTTTCGTGATACACCTGTAGTAAACGAGTGGCAATTCACTACAACCAAGTTTGGATTCGTCTCTGATCAACCACTCCCTCGATCAGCTTCCCGAAGATATGTGGCCATAAGATCAGAGCAATTACGTTCTGCCCTCACTTATTGCTAGTAATGAGCAGGAATCAGCGATACAAATGAAAACATGTTGTTGAAAGAATGGAGTGACTTCAATACTTCAATAAAAATGGGATACACATAGACATACACCTGAAATAACTGAAAAATACTGCATAAAATAACTCTCATAAAAGGAATCTCTTACTAATACAATCCTGTCACTCGGAATATTCTTTCTAAGCCAGCAGAAGGATATAAATGCATTAGCCTTTACCTAATAAAATCTGCATGCCATCTGGTGGCGTGATCCATCTTGAGACTAGGCGAACGGACTGCTTTGAAGGCTGTTCTCGACTGCCCTCTCCAGAGTAGGAGCGTAGTGGGGGAAGTCATGTGACCTTAGTTCTATTCGTTTAAAAACCCTTACTAAGGGCTTTTTTGGGCTACCGTGGTAGGGGGACTCCTTCCCACGGGAAGTGACTTTGCCCAACCTTGAGCTCTGCATCGTTGGGTGGAATTACATTACATAGCTGCAGCTTGAGAAAAATTATCCCGAGTAAAAGATACTATAACTAAAATCCCTCAATATACTACACACCTTCCAAAAAATAAGGATTTTATTACTGCAAGGGATACATTTTTTTTTCCACTTCACTAATTTACTGTGACAAGTCAACTTTGAATAGCTGTAACTATAAGAATAAGTTGTCAGATCTACATGAAACTTCACATGAGTTCATGAAAGAAAATAGTACCAACTTTAGAAAAATAAAACGACGCCATCTCTTATCGAACGACAAAACTTATTGAACAAGCTGTGGCCCTTGAAGGCAGCCAGCCACACTGGCGGGTCTGAAAGAACACCGCAATGAGTCATAAGAAAAGGAAGAAGGAACATAAATATGATTTGTAACCTCAACTCAAAGACACCGACGGACTCTCAGACACTTGGGAATGGGAGACAGAGGTGTTGTCAGAAAAACGCATCAGATATTGTCAGAAACAGAATGTACTGAACTTCAAGCAAAATCAGAGGTTTACTAATTGCATCAATTGCTTTACACTATTTGTGAGGTCAAGAGCAGTTTTTTTCGCTTATTATACACAAAATCAGGACTTAAATTTATCCGCCAGTGTCCATAGAAACAGTTTGTTTGCAGGGTTATACGAAATGAGCCTCATTCAGTAAATACTACTGTGTCCCCTATGGTGAGTTTGCTGAGAAGACAAACACGCCAAGCAAAGTGTTGTGACAGGAGGCCGCCCCCGCTCTACCTGTTGGGAGCGCTCCAGATTGAGGCGCCAAGAGCAGCGTAAACAAAGAGACCCTCTCGTCCAGTTCCGCGAATACAGTTTGCTTAGGCGTCCACTCAATAAACGTGGAGTGCCTCCGATTCCCGGTAATATCAACAGGAAGTGCTGCCAGCAAGGAGAGCTAGCCTTCTTCTGTCTCTAACACGCCCCTGTATAATTTCATTACTTTAGTAATATAAACTCGTCAGCAATTTTTAATGGCATTAGGCCTGAAATGCTCTGTCTACTCTCGTCTCTTAATTAGTTATTTTTAATGAGAATATTTTGATTTTTGAGTTTAACTCATTTAATTAATTACTATGAAAATGATTTCAAGGGCGCCATTCCAAAAGAGGAAAATTAAGGGAAGAGAGTTCTGCCTTACATCTGAATGTTAGAATGAGGAATTTATTTAAAACCATCGAATTTTTATTCTAGCATAAACAATTGAAACATATTTCAATATGAAGTTTTACAAAATTGACACACATGATATGTTCCAGAAGGACTAACATTCGTTTATCAATAATCATACAAGTTCCACGGCTAGCTCACTGAAGTCAAATATATGTTGGGAGACGCAATTTTCACTGCTGTCAGGGTCGTACTGGGCTTTTAAATCACTATGGCAGCGAAATGTCAACACTTTTCAGTCAGAAGGGATGGTACATTACCATGTGAAGTCCTCACTGGTGCTTCAGCATCCACACATACAAATAAAAACTTTTCGCAGCAAACAGCACTGCCCGGCACCTGCCACGTTCTGCCGCAATGTCCGATCTAGCGGTCCTCTTCTTCCCCTCCACCAACTGTGGCCACCCTGTGTCGGCCTGGGCATTGTCTGTCTCGGGCTAGACGACTATGCGGCGCCAAACTGGAATCCCTTCGTCCCCGAATTCGATCGGTGTAGGCATGGTCACCCAATGTAAATCTTTGCATTTCAATCGTCCCTTCTAATAAAACATGTGGTGACGTTTTGAGATAACCACAGGCCACGTCATCCATATTGGCATCTCAAGTGTATTTCTGTTGCTTTCAGTATGTACAGGTTCCATTATAATTACTACTTTCTCTGGAACTGGGAAAACACAGCTCATAAGTAAAACCACCCACGTTCTAGCCCTGATTCGAACTGAGGACACCAGAAACACGAGCCCAGCGAATACTCTCATACTAGCAGGACCGGCCGTTAGAACTGTTAGTACGCTGCAAAACAAAAACAAAACAAAAAAACCAAACAAACATACGAGAGCCCGACATCTATGAGATAGAGTTAATAAAAAAACTGTACAGTGGATCAATATACTGTAGAACAAAACGAAACTATTTTACAATATAACATGCATCATTTTCGACATTTTTTTTCCATCGCACTATCAATTTTCTTCGTGAAACGTTCTTTGGCATGAACGTAACGCACGAAGTCATTTGATCCTCCGTTGCAGAAAATTTCTTTCCATTTAAACCTTTTTTGACAAGGCGAAATAAATCGTGCTCACCTTTCTTTAGTGGATTTGAAATCATTTCCAAAATAACTTTGATTCACATAGTATACTTTGGTTAAGAGCTGTTCCCACTACTTCGTCACGAGGAATTTGAAACTACCGTGTTACAAAGATATACTGTTTTATTAGAAGAGTGCAACTCCTGTGAACATATTAACGTGTCACATAACAAAAGTTTTAGAAGTGTTTTCAAATTCTAGGGCGCAAAGAATGTGTAGAAACTGGTATAGGAAAGTATTGAACGATAATAGGTTTTTTGATAAGAATGCTCTAAATTATTATTATTATTTTTTTCATGATACGAGTCAATGAAAAGATAATACGACTTTGCCATTGAAGAAGTATCCCAACGAACAGCTAAGGGTTGCTGCTTGCGAGGAATGTAACAAACTAGAGTAACTAGCTGACGCAAGAAGAGTAACAAGTGATTATCATCGAGCTTGGATGAATGGTTTGGAACTGGTCAACTACGACAGCTTAAAGTACGGAGTCTGGTACTTGTGTTTTGTAGTGAGCAACACAAAACGCACCACCGGTTATCAGCTTAGCTGGTGGTAAAACGCAGCCATCTCAGACATCATGAAGTAAAATTTCGTCGCGGTCAGCTGCTAATAAAAGTTTTCTCGCAGTGTAACACCTCAATATCATAAGCGACTCTCAATTCTGTCTGTAGTTTTTCTCCTCCATAGCGACCCAGAAACATTCATAAGCTATAACAATTCAGTTTTATCTACTCCAGAACCAAGAAAACGCTTATGTTTTTGTTAATCGGAAAAGATTCATTAATCTTTATATATAAAAATGAATGTATGTTTGTTTTTTTGTTTGTTGGTTTGTTGGTTCTTCATAAAAATCCACAGTTTTTATCCGTTCTCGATGAAACTTTGCACACTTATCCTTTGAAACAAGGAGAAAAATACTGTCTACATCTGGTTGAAAAATTATCTGTATAAATAACACATTTGTCTCATAACTTCGAAATACGGCGGTAGACAGACACGTTGGATGTGGACGACTCCGTACCGAGTCTTCCCGTAGTGGCCTTGCAGCTGAGTGGTTAAAGTGCTGGCTTACGAACGTCGTGGTCTGCGGTTCAAATCTCCGTCAGGGATAAGATTTATAAAAATTGTTTTTCATCGTAAGAGTCAGGCCTGGGCCGTAGGTTATTCGGATTGAATGTTAAACCGTAGATATTAGAAAGTTAAGGGTGCAATGCGAAGCAATTCGTAGGTATTCTTGCAATGTTGTAGGTATATACTTTTTTACGTTATAATGATCCCTCAGGTTTTTTTTACAGTCAGTGTGTAAGTGTGAACCACAGTAATATTATTATAATTAGGGATGTAAGTCTCTGTCTTTTTGATACGTTATGACGATCAAATGGCTATATCGTTGTGATAGAATTTTATAAGTAAATCTGTATGAAGGGCACAGGATATTTTTTCCAGTATGATTAACAGTTGTAGTCACGAAATTTTGAGACCTTATCGAATGGTGACAGAAATATGTTGGCAATTGATTCTCATAACTTGGAAATACGGCGATAGACAGACACGTTGGATATGCACGTCTTCAGACCGTGTTTCCGTGTAGTGAGCTGGAAGCTCAGTGGCTAAAGAGCTTTCTTACGAACGTCGTAGTCTCCGGTTAAAATCTCCGTGGAGGCTAAGATTTTTAAAAATTGTTTTTCATCGTAAGAGTCAGGCCTGAGTCGTAGGTTATTCGGATTGAATGTTAAACTGTAGATATTAGAAAGTTAGGGGCGCAATGCGAGGCAAATCGTAGGTAGTCTTGCAATGTTGTAGGTGTACACTTTTTTACGTTATAATGATCCCTCAGGTGTTGTTCACAGTCAGTGTGTGAGTGTGAACCACAGTAATATTATTATAAATACGGAAGTAAGTCTCTGTCTTTTTGTTACGTTTTGACGACTAAATGGCTATATCGTTGTGATGTAATTTTATAAGGAAATGTGTATGAAGGGCACAGGATATTTTTTCCAGTATGATTAACAGTTGTAGTCACGAAATTTGAGATCTTATCGAATAGTGACAGAAATATGTTGGAAATTAATTCTCTTCAAGAGGCAGGTTCGACGGTAGAATGATATAGTGATAGCTTTCCTGTAATATTATGCCGACTCGATATTGTTTCGGACTAATCCTTCGTTACCAAAAACTTACTATATTTAATTCTGACAAAAAAATTCTTAATCCACGCGTACGAAGTCGCGGGTACGAGGCTAGTTTTTAAATAAAGTCATTAATTGTGAACCTTTATTTATTATTTATCCCTCATATCACAATAAGAGATGTCTTGTGAAAGAAATAAAAATAATAATTTTAAATTAATTGAGAGGTTTTTTGCAATTTAGAACCCTAAATTGTATTATCAGCAAGATTATTAATAGATCAATAAGTAGCATTACAATATAGAACTGAGATTTCAACCTGAACCATGGTACACAGTGGTAGTTACTATGCCTTGTGTACCCTGATCGCCAATGGAATGATGATATGTTTTCCCTCTCTCTGGAATCAGCTAATCTGCATACTTCCTTTGAATTTGAGGAATATATCACTTTTATTAAAAACCACTTTACAGGATATCAATGACTAATATCAGTGTCAAACGACTACGTCTGCTGATTTTGACAGTGGTGTGAAATAAATTGTAGATAGCTGTGTGTATTAAACACAGACATATAAGACGCGTAAAGATAGCTGAAGTTTCCTGAGCTATTCTTAACAGTGTCTCGCAGCACATCATCACTTCAAGTCACATATCTCTCAGGCAGGCACTAGGAGCGTCGGATATATGTGTTCCCTTCTCAGTCACACTTAGCTTGTGGTGGCCTTTATTCATCAGCTTCACACGTATAAAAATAAATGAGAATGTCACTGCTCGTATGAAGTATTTCTAACAGACTGGAGCATTATAGTGTTTGTGGTAAGAGAATAAATGATAAATGATTGTTTACCTAGAATATTAAATAGAAACTATGTCATCTATAAGCTGCTCATTTCGTGTTCAGTTATATTCTTTTCGTAAAAAATTCAGCAGCCTTTACTGCAATGTCTCTAGTTAAAACTAGGTGAATATTGTAAAGTGTAGTCTTGCCTCAGGACATTACCTCATAATTTTTTTATCCCAAACGACCACAAGACTTCAGCTATTTTTCCATAAATTGTTTCTGTGGTATTGTTTTCCTGTGTAACAGCGGGGGCGAGATGGGTAATTCTAGCGGACAGGCGGTGTTGTGATATAATCCTATTCACAATCACATTCATACAGTAAAAAATAAATGACGTATGTAGTGGAAATAAGACTAACTTCCTGTTCCTTGAATATTTCCGGATACGATTTTGTTTACCATTCGAAATTACAAATTTCGAAGGAATATTTTGCAACCATAAAACAATTGACTCAAGGACATTATGTAATATCCAGTTCACAACGCAAAGGATGGGACTATATGACCCAATAGATCACTTTCACTATAACAAATTATACAGTAATTTATGTCCTGTTTTGTACACAATACACTATTTTTTACAACGTTACAAAAAATTGAATTTACTTTGAGTTTCCCGGTACCATTGGTGCTACTTTCTGCTAAGTGTATGATATTATACTAAGTTTTAAATATGATTCCTGAAACAATACTATTCATGCAGTAATTAGTGAGAATAATGACAACATCATATATTTATCATTATTGGCACTAGTTGCAAACGAAAATACATCCAGGTGGAAATTTCCCTAAACGTCTTCTTAATCATCACGCTCTCACGGTTGTTTCTAATCGAGATGCTTTTTCTGTTTTAGTTATATTACATTTACTATTACTTTTACTCCGCGATTCACTAAAAGTGTTTGGCGGAGGGTTCATTGCACCTATCAGGAAAGGTAATGGTTTGGAAGGGATATACGGGATATGGCAGGTGGTGCCCATGGGCTATTGTGAGGAATCATCCCAGCATTCACCTGGAGCAAACTAGGGAAACCATGGAAAACCCAGATCAGGATGGCCGGAGTGCTTTATCGGAAGCTACTCCTGTCCGATTTTGTGTTTACTCGCCCGGTAATCCTTTCTATTCCATTCCCTAATCGCTCGTGGAAAAAATGAATAGAGAAATGTATCGGTTCTGGCCCTGATTTCTCTTATCTTATTTTCGCGGTCATTCCGAGATATGAATGTTGCTGGTAGCAATATTTGATTGCTGTCATTCCGAAATAAGTCAGTCGAGAATTTTTCAATTAGCTTCCGTCGAGAGCAACGCCTTCGGTGCTCCAGGTCTTCCCAACCTAACTCCTTCAACATGGCACTTACGCTTTCCCTCCAACTATATATACCTGTCACGAATCTGGCAGCTCTTCTTTGGACCATCTCTAATGCCTCCATTAATCCCTTTTGATGGGGACCCCATACAGAGCAACAATATTCCAAGTGAGGCCTAACTAGTGACTTGTACGCAATCGATTTAACTTCCGGAGTGCATTGTTTTAAATTACGACCTAGAAATCGAAGCATACGATTTGCTTTCCCAATTACATTCTCGAGATTCTCATTCTACGACAAATTATTACGAATTGTTACCCCTAGGTATTTAGCGAAAGGACAGTACCATTAAATGTATATTCAAAGCTAAATGGTATCACCTTTTTACTTACACGCATGACTTGGCACTTTTAGCGTTTAACTCCAACTGCCAATCTTTACACCACGCAATTATTTTCATAATATCGTCTTGTAACAAAGCGCAGTCGTCCTGGGTTGTGATTTCACGATAAATAATAGCATCATCGGCAAATAATCTTTTCATTCCCCTTATGATGTCGCACAAATCATTAATGTATATGAGAAACAACAGAGGCCCTATCACGCTTCCCTGGGGAACCCCGGACGTCACTTCGGCAAGTGATGAACGCTCACCGTCGAGAACTACACACTGTGTTCTGTCCTTCAAAAAGTCTGCAACCCAATCGCATATTTGTCTAGATATACCGTAACCGCGAAGTTTCATAAGTAACCTAGTGTGAGGCCCAGTGTCGAAAGCTTTTTTGAAGTCTAATAAAACTAAATCAACCTGGGATTGCTCATCTATAATACGGCTCAAGTCGTGAATTAAGAGGGCAAGTTGAGTTTTGCAGCATCGGCCTTTTCTGAATCCATGATGATTTGGGTTCAAAAGCTCATCTTCATCCAAGAACCGCATGACATTTGACTAAATTATGTGTTCTAAAATCCTGCAAAATATTGAGGTTAACGAGATCGGCCTATAATTTTGAGGATCATTAACATTCCCACTTTTGAAAACTTGACTTACGATGGCGGTCTTCCATTCGGCTGGTATTTTTCCTTGATCCAAGGAGGCGGTATATAATTTCATCAAATACGGCGCAATTTCCTTTGCGTACCTAGAGTAGAATCTTGTAGGAATACCGTCTGGTCCGGGAGCCTTATTGGGATTTAGATTCATAAGCAGTTTAGTTATTCCCTCGACATCGAGAACGAGATCATTCATAATTTTGTTGGTTCGATTGTTAAATATCGGAATCTCCTCCAAGTTTTCTGACGTGAAAGCTTTTTTAAATACATTATTCAAAATTTCTGCTTTCTCGACGCTAGTTTCTGATAATTCCCCATTTTCATTAATCATCGATGGCATGACCTTACGAGATCCTCTTATTAATTTGACATATGACCAGAAATTTTTAGATTAGTAATCAGATCTTCGGATAAATTTCTGGCTTGGAATTCTTTAAACGCATCACGCATTGCCTTACGCACGTCCGCTCGCAAGTGGACTAATTTAGCGCGATCAGATGAGTCCCCCTATTTCTTTACCGTGGCATGTAAACGCCTTTGCCTCCTGAGCAAACGTTTCACTTCCCTATTGAACCACTGGAAGTTCTTACTAACCTTAATAAACTTCTTGGGAACAAATTGATTTAAGCCGGTCCATATTATTTCTTTTAAATTAAACCAAAGTTCCTCAACATTTGTATTAAGCGTGTACGTTTCAAAATTTTTCGCCAAATGATCGACCATAAACGCATCATTTGCCTTATCGAAACAATATACGAGTTTGTCTTTATCGTGCTTCAAATTCAGCCTAGATTTTAAAGTTACCACAATCGCCTTGTGATCACTTATACCGTCTTCTATACAAACTTTATCTACAAAATCCGGATTGTTAGTAAGAAAAAGATCCAAAATGGACGAGGAATCTTTGACGCTCCGCGTTGGCTCTTCGACCATCTGTTCAAGAGAATTTTCCGCGAATGATTCCAGGAACTTTTCGGTTATTAACCTATCTCTTCCGCCTGACCTGAACGTAAATGTGTTCCAGTTAACAGAGGGTATATTAAAATCACCTCCCATGATCAATGTATGTCCCTGTAATTTCTGAGAAATACTATTAAGTGACTGTCTAAAATATTCCGCGTTATCTAATCCAGAGTCCGGAGGTCGGTAAAATGATCCTATTATGAACTTTAAACTTCTGCCAATTTTTACCTTCACCCATATTAACTCGCAACAATTTTCCGTTTCATTTACTACGGAGCAATTGATGGTTTTATTAACGGCCACGAACACACCTCCGCCCATTGAGGTAGTTCTGTCTTTCCGAAAAACATTGAATTGAGGAGCAAATACTTCGCTAGATTCTACCTCTGGCGTCAACCAGCTCTCGGTTCCTAGTATTATATCAACATCGTTAGTCGCAACTGCAGCGTGAAAATTCTGCTACTTTCCCTCTAATACTCCGACAGTTAAGGACCATTATCCTTAGCGGTTTAATATCTGTACCTGTAGAGTCTAAATTCGCATTTTTACTATTTGCACTCCGAAAGGAAACGGGTGAAGTATTTGGATCTGTAAATTTCGATTTATTCACGCCGTCACTTCCAGAACCAAGATCTAGATTAACGACGCGTGTTCTTCGTTGAACTGAGGGATCCTCGGGCCTCACGGTGTTCCTAAAAAATAATTCACATCAAGACGGTTCCATATTTTAGCAGCCACCTTGATCGCCATTCTCGGTGAGTAGTGGACGCCCGACCTGTCAAATGCGTCCCAGCTGGCAGCTATCATCGGTCGAAGATCGACGAAGCCCCAGTTGTTTCTGCGACACAGCTCCTGTAGACTACAATTCAAATTATAAATCTTCCACCATACGGCTTCCCCACAATCGATGCGCGGCACGTCACTACAGATAGAAAACTGCAACTTTACCGAATTCTCACGCGCTGATTCATACGCCTTGTGGCCCAACTTATCCATAGATTTCACTATATCTGAAACAGAAACATGACACGAGTTGTTAGTACCGACGTGCGTAGCTAACCTTAACTGACGGCAGTTCGATTCTCTAATCGCTTTTGGTATAGCCTCCATGACTCGTGGCACGGTTGCTCCTGGAAGACAAACAGAATGAACGCTAGTACGAGGGTCTGCACCATTCTTCTCAGCTAGGTCTCGTAGGGGTTTCTCTAGACGTCGGATGTTGGAGCTTCCAATGATAAGTAAACCTCCCTCGACAGCTGATGCCAGTCCCTGAATTTCAAACGGAAACTGTTCAACTCACTTATATCCAAAATCAAAAATATAAATTATACGCACAAATTGTTTGGTAGGCTTTTTCTTTTACCTTTTTTTGTTGTTGTTTGATTGTCTCAGCAATAATTTTAGAATATTCGTAAGTTTCATCTTTGAAAAGCTCCTATAATTTTTAAATTATTCTTCGAATGCAGGTACTGATTATTTTCTCTCTACACATAAACTGCGCTCTGTTCCTTGTCGCCTGATTGTTTGACACTGAAATAGTGAAAACGATGATATCCTTTTTTGGGATAACATAATATTTCCTTAACTATTTTCCTTAATAACAGGAGTATAACAATTGATTTGAGAAAAATATCTTTTGTTTGATCTTTTTATATATGCTAATTGTTCTGTGACTGTTGGATTAAAATCGTAATTTGATATCACGATATGAATTTCTGTTAGGAGTGTGATACAATAAATGTAACGTTTGCGTACGATAGCAGAAAATAAACCATTACTATTATGTAATTAGTATGTTTTCTGAATCCGACTAATAATTGAAAAAATAGTGAAAACAGCCTTTTTATAAAGCGTCACCATCATCATTATCTTTTTATCTAGAAAATTGGCTACCACGTGGGATTACAATACTATCTTTGCCTCGCCATAAGTCAACGGTCGCTGAAGAAAGAAGTTCCGTCTTTATCTCATAACTCAATAGGGTCAACTTGCGAAGTATGTTGTAGATGCATTCCAAACACTGTGCCGTTAAGCTGTTTATCTTTGCGTTGACGGAGCGGCGTGTTCTGTTTTCGCACTCGGCTGCGATATCTCTGCACAGAATTCTTATCAGCATCGCCCCGCTCGTCGTTAAGGTTGAGTTTACGGTTCCAAGCGTGTGGAGTCACGCATTGAACATAGGTTCGTTCACCTTACGGACATTAATCATTCTCATCGTAAAGTTCGCCTTGCAGATAATGGAACCTGGTATTGTAACGTGAAAAGAGCGAGAAAACCTTTGGAGATAGTAAAAAGTTATAACACTAAAGAAGTTTTATGCAGCCCACTTTCCGAAAGACATTAAATTGGATTAAACATTTATTCTGTTTACTGCTAATATTTTTGATCTACATTATTAATATTTTTATATAAAAAAATGAGGTTACACTGACCACAACTCGTAAAGTTAAATGCTTTAACACTAAATCTTTTATGTTAATTTTTATGTATTTTGACAGAAGAAATATTCGAAGGTTTTGTACTCCGTAGCTGATTCGACCGTAATTCATTAAGTTGTTTAGTTTATTTGAATTTGTTCCATTGCGTTTGGTGCGAGCATAGATATATTATATACTGTATACCCTGACGTCGTTAGCTGCGAGCGTGTACCAATACGTTATTAGCATGTGTTGTTTGGCTTAATTCTCTGCATTACCTATAAAATTAAAACGATACACTCCACGCGTGGCTGTATGCTAAATCAAAAGATACTTAACCAAAGTTTAACATTTTAAATAATCAAGTGACCATATAGTATCTGGCAGAATCGCCACATTCCTTTTCGAAGTATTCCTTTTATAACTTCAAAGATTAATCTCTACTTTAACAGAGCCTTTCGTTTTATCAAAGACCACAGAGTGTCTCAATGCAGGAAATTCACGTAAGAACGTTGGCTCCGATCCTATTTCACGCACACACACACGTTCGCAAATTAATTTTTTATTTGAATAATCTATTTGTAACATGTATTAACTATGCTTATTATATTTCTTTCTTTACTGCTGACTAAGATCACAACAGACATCGGCAGATTCGCTTACCACTAAAAAAAAAATATAAACAACGAATTTTTATTTCCATATAAACTTTAACTATGCCAAATCTCACACTTCTCCATTCGCGCATTATTCTTAAAAATTTATCATATGTTTTCGCTTAGCGTATTAATATATAGATAGATACTATGTAACTTTAGAGATTAAGCTCGACTGTTTTGTTTCACCAAAGACCACAAAGTACGCCATCTATCAGATAAACCTCGAAATGTTGCTTCTTGCTTCTATGTAAGTTCAGAGATTAACCTCGACTGTTTTGTTTCACCAAAGACCACAAAGTACGCCATCTATTAGCTAAAAATTTTAGCTTTCTGTATTTCTTTAAGTTCCTCAGTTTGCCCAATACTGCGCAATCTACCAGCCGTCAGGTGAAACAACTCCCAGAACTGGCGGCATCTGAGCGAACTACGTAGGCGAGCGAGTGTTTTATTTAATTTAATTTAATGTATTTGTAACGCATATTATATATAGATTTTAGCTTCCTGCACTTCTTCTCCATATAAACATTAACTATGCCCAATCTCACACTTCTCCGTGAGCGCAATATTCTTAAAAATGTATCATAAGTTTTCGCTTAGGGTATTAATATATAGATAAGCAAATGTAGGGGTAGGCCGGGCAAAGTGGCCAGGCTAAGGTTTGACGATGTTTTAAGGTAACTTACAATATACCTAAAGGCATCAAAATCAGGGGTTACAAAGATCAACTATCCTAGTACCTGCCAGAATTTTTTAGTTAACTTTGCATTAAGTTTAGCACCTAAAATAACCAATTTTTCTGAAAGTACCCAAATGGCCACTTTGCCCGACAAGTCATATAAGGTGGAAATAATAGAAATTATAACTAGCAAATGGCACTTAAATCGCAATTTTCGCAATATATATATATATATATATATATATATATATGTGTGTGTGTGTGTGTGTGTGTGTGTTTGTGTGTGTGTTTGTGTGTGTGATCGGTATGTACTCTAAAATTCGTTGTAGAACTATGTTAAAAAAATGAAAGCTGGCTCATATTGATGAGATTCCATTATTTATTTTGGTATAAATTGATAAACAAAATACTTTCTTGCTAATAATTCACGTAAATGAACAATATTTTTTGACTATTCCATTCGCTATATAATTGAAACAAATTAAAATAAACGACATCATTTGAAAGCATGAGTTTTATTTCCAAATATTCTCTAGAACTTGTTTATACTCCCGAGAAGCTTGATACGCTCTTCGTTAATTAATTAATTCTTCCTGTATATTAAGGATGATTACCTTTAATTACTTCATCCTCCAATTCACAGTTCACAGTCTTTGGTCGCCAGAGGATTTACCTTTCCCCAAAGATTAAATTATGCTTTGAATGGATTAAAAAGTTCCATTAAATGACTACACCGAAGAATAAGTTTTCACTTCCTATTTATTTTTACGGGAGCTCCATATAAACATTAAGCTCAGATAAGGCAATAGACTCGTCCGAAGATACTAAAGTACAAATATTCAAGCGATTAAACTAACAATCGACTGTTTGACGAACCACAAACAAAAATGCTGACAACTACTGACAACCAACTCTGCTCGACATCTCCGCGCGTTTAATTAGGCGCTACAGAAACATCTAGAAGGCAATAAAGAGAGCCGGCAGACGTTTCCCGAGCGCTAACAATACGTTCAAAATTAAATCCATACAAAAGTAATTACAAATTGTCCAAACATCCAGACAATCATTAGAAAAACACCCAAAAATCATAGTTAATACTGTTTACATGAATTTACACGGAGAATTATTATGACAAACCGTTGAGAATAGTCCTCCATACATCGTGGTTCACATCAACATTTACGATTACAAACTTTTAATTAATATTTCATACATAATACTGTCCTTGATGGTGTTACATGTCATTTATATTTTCTCTCCATAAAACAATATTCATTTATATGAAGAATAACACAAATTCACAACTAATCAAACGAAAAATATACAAATCCGACAATTAATCAACTTCCATCTTGCCATGCACAATTTTTAAAATAAAATTTCAATAAAGTTCTGGGACTGAGTTCTGTTACAAGCTACAACCACATAAGTTAAAAGTGGTTCTGGTGGATCAGCTATTGGTAGCAAATTGACTTAGCTGTTGGAGCAACACATGCCTGGCGTTTCTTTTTGAAGCTTCAAAGCATGACAATAAAAAAACAAATTGGTCATTGGGCTAATGGCAATGTCACGTTGCATTCTGTAATCGCAGTCTTATTGTAATTGAATACCGCTTTCTTGAGATCAATTTTTGTTCGCGATCAGCATTTTCGTGAGTATACAGCTTCACGAGTGTTCTTCGAGTGTTGCAGGAGTTCTTGAAGTAGAAACTCGCACACTCAGATTTTCAATTCATGCGTCTTGCTTTTCAGATGTTTCAGCGACTCTTGAAGTATAGACTGCGATTTGTATAATTTCCAGCCACGCGTCTCGCTCTTTAGACCTATTATCAGCTCTAAAAATCTCACAGTTGCCGCGCAAGTCTGGTTGATCTTCAAAAAAAATTTATGTGGTATCTACTATATAATTTTCTCAGCTCACCTCGATAGCTATTGGCTGGAGATCGATGACGTTGTAGGCCTGTCTTCACTGGAAAATTAACAGCGACCAGAGATATCATTAGAAGAAATTAGAGGTGATGTCAACAATTTAATAACTAATTTCAAATAATTTCCAATACTTACTGTTTGGTGACAGATAAGGTGTTCAATAATAGTTAAGTTATGTGTGAACAAAATTAACCGCATGTAAACAAAAGAAGAATGGGATGTCGTTCGCCTATAAGCAAAAGAATAAAAGAAAATTATCTCCTTGCTCAAATATATATGTATACCAATAGCGCCATCTAGAATAATAATAATTATATATATAAAACTAAGGATGGATAGGGAAATACGATCCAACTCTTACCAAAGATGGAGGCGGTCGCTGTGTACACATCTGACTCCGCCAGGTGTCTCACTTCTTACTTCCGCACGAATAAGGCTGTTGCCGAAGTACTGCGCTTTTTTGTGTTTGTTTTTTGTGTTCGTCGTCCCAGCCGCCTTCATCTTCGGTAAGTGTTGGGTCATGTTTGCCTATACATCCTTAGTTTTATTGCCTTATAGCATTTTCCTGCTCATTTTTATTGTATATTTATATAATGTGTGTGTGTGTGTGTTCAGACAACTAACAGCACCTAATTTTTTTAAATATATTATTTAACTTATTTGTCTCCTGCACTGTACTCCACTTGTCCCAGCGTTGTTTGGACTTCGCAAAACAGTCTTGGTAGATTTGTTTTGAAATTTTCGTCAAAACCTGTGACGAATTTCTTTTAATGTCATCAATTAGTCTTTCATCTTTATAGGAGATATCAGCAATCTAAAAAGGCGAGTTACCCTAGAGACATCATTTAAATGGAAATTTTGAAAAAACAAGAGATTTTCATTTCAGTTATCGCCTTGGTGATAGAGGGGGAAAAAAAATAGTCATAGGTTTTGCAGGTGAAACATGATAGAAGTTTATAAACATGTCTCGTGCTTTGTATGTAATATGTCTATAATTCTCGCCGGCTAACTTGGCATTGTGAGATTTACAGATTTCAAAAGAATGTACAGCTTTATAGCGCCTAGTTCACCTATTTCAACTACGGGCTGTGCTTAGTAACAATGTTTTTCTCAGGTTTTCAAAAATCATCGTTAGACAGTGCCGGATCTAGGGGGGTCAAACCGGGGCTCTTGCCCCGGGCGGCAGCCTCAAGGGGGCGCCAAAATCTTGATTGAAGGTGTGGTAAATGGAAAATTCGTGTGGCGGCGACCTTTTTTTATCTCTACTGCCCCGACTGGCAACCTTCAGGGGGCGGCAAAATCGAAGAATAGCTCTAATATTTCCCCGGGTGGAAAATTCATGTTTGAAGGGACGGCAATTTCAAGTTTTTGTCCCAGTTCGGAAATTTCGTAGATCCGCTGCTGTCGTTAGAGCATTATTTTGAAGTACCGTTACGTGAAATAATAGGCGCATTTTGTTCATTTAAACTCAGGCTTAAAAAAATTGTAGTGTGTGCTCTAATGATTATATGAAATCAGATTTTTCTCTAATGAACAAAAGAATGGGTTGTATAGCAGGCAGTGGAACATAATATTTTTTTGAAAAAGAAGTGCAACTTTGTTTAATACATATTCCTCTCATGAAAATTAATCCGTATTCATTAACCTTAAGCAACGTGAACGTACAGTCGAACATTAATTCTTAATCAAAGTGTATATGTACTAGTGTTATGCAGAAAGTTAAGCTGACATTCCGTTATGAATCTTTTCTCAAATAAATATCGTTTCTAAGAATGGTTGCATTCATAATAATCGATTTGCTGCAGTTCACTATTGCTATATTCTTTATTTTCAAAGAGAATCAATTTCATGCACTCTGGTGAGATCTGCCGGGACCCCCTCCCCTTATGGTGAGGGACGCCTCCCCTCCTTGTTGACTACCTTGTGAATTTGAAAAAAAAAATTCTTTTTTAGCTCTCTTTTTTTTTTATAGGCGGTGAGACCCTGGGACACTCCTCAACCCCCTCCCCCCCCCCCCAAACGTGTCGCATTTTTTTAACTTTATATGAGCTCTATGTGTTATTTATTAAAAATTGCTGATTGTATACCAATAGAAAACGTGTGAAATAATCCCCGCTAAATAGATATGCGTGTCAAGGAGTCGCATTTCTATCTTAAAACTTTTTTTAAGCGTTTTTTTCTATTTTCCTACCATTCGCTGTTATTAGAATTACAAATTTATTTTTAAATACCAGAAAAATTTGATGCAAGCATATTTGATATACGTTTCTAAATTCCGGTTGTTCTGCTAATATTTTAAATTCGTCCCGAGCATGGTGGATGAGCGGTAATGTTATGGCCTCCAATTCGGGAGGGCAAGGGCTTGAATCACTCTCCAGCCTTCCAGACCTGTGTTTTCCCTAAATCACTCCAGACTAATGGCGGGATAGTTCTTTCAAAAGGTCATTGATGAATTTCTTCCCATTTCTTGCCCTCTGTCTCATTCCCGCCTCTAATGATCTGAACGTGGACGAGACGTAAGTCCAGAAGCAAAAAAAAATAGTTTTGATCGATTAGTCTGAGCAAAATTTTAATTTCGAATTATGAGAACGAGAAATGTAACATAGAATTATTATTATAATCTAGTAATTTATGAATATAAAAGTCTAAGTGTGTATGTTTGATCCAGCATCAGGTCCGAACGGTTGGGGCATTTTGATTAAACTTTGTAGAGTAAGTTCCGGTAACCACGGACACTTAAAATTAATTGCAAATAAAATAAGCACATTTTCGATCTTTATTTTAATCTTAAAATTACACTGGGAACTACTGCAGTAGTATTAATTAGAAATTAGTAATCACAACATTTGTTTCAATAAATTAAATTGAAAACTCTTTCGCCTTAGTTTCTTGGCAACACAAAAGCTGCCGGATAGCCACGGACGCAGAATTAAATGGTGGGCTAATCACTTTTTGGCCTTACAAAAATCACAATAATAATGTGTATCTGAAGAATCTATATAAACACAATCTTCATGGGCCCTTCCTTTGCTTCATAGTACTAAGTCCAGTCTTCTTCAAAAACATTTCCACGTACGATGCATTCGGTCTGTTTTACTTGATTTGCTTCGGAAAGGCTTTGAATACTTTTTTTTATTCAACATCTTTAAAACGCCTTTACCTTTTTATTTTATCGCTTCGCTCTTTTTACCGCCTTTACTTTTTCGCCCATCCTCTCCACTTTTTTTATTTTTCGAGCCCGCGTTACCACGTTGATTTGACGCATCATAATCAATAATATCCAACGAATTTTGACAGGAGCGACGAAACATTTCTGTCAAGATCAAAACACACACTAGTGTGGAACTCACTGGGCGCCCAAGACGCAGTTCAGTTGCATTTTTATTTTTTATTTATTTTTTTTCTACATGGTACATATTTACAATAAAGTTTTTTATTAGAACTTTAAATGTCCGGGGTTACCCACCGTCCGCGGCTACCCGACCTTCTCCTATAAATGTTTTTGATTGGGTGACAAATACACTGTAGGAGGATAAGAGTTCAGTAGTGAGATAGTGAGTCTCTTGAATTCATATAACAAATAGACCGACTCATATGAAATTTGATTCCAACCGTTTCAAATTGTGTGTGAGTCCTTCTAGAGTTCCAGAGTTGTGTGTGGCCTATGGTTCATAACAGGGCTTAAGACGACTTCTTCTTCTTTATCGTAATTAATTTATTTCTGTAGTTTTTTGTCCACCTGAGTGATCGAAAATATGTGATCTGAGAATTCGATGTAGACACGGGTATAAAATGCTTTTTGAAAGGAACACTTGTTACAATAGAAAGTCCCAATTTCTTGTTATGTCTGCTGTTATATCAGTTTACAGACTTGAAAATATGGAACTGTACGCAACCGTTCTCGTAATCTGTTAAGAAATATACCCCTGTTTTAGATTTCAATGCCGAAATGGGGTAAGACTGCCGCAAATTTGTAGCGTGTGTGTTATATGTATGTAACTCGCTGAACTATCAACTACTCATTTGCGTGGCACACATGAGAATTGCTGAGTATGAGTCACGCCGGGAACTCGTGTAACAGGTGCCCATCTAGATGGCTTCGCAAACACTACAACGAACGGAAATTATCGAGACTGATTGCAAGATATTATAGACTATTGCTCCACTTACGTGTCAAACAAAAATATGTTGGAGCTAAATCTTCTCTTCCCTATAGTATAATAATAACTATCGCCATGGCGAATAGGGATGTATATCTAACTTTCTAAAACATTTTTTTTTATGTCGCGAAAATGACTGGCTTGAAGTTAAATACAGTTGATTCGCAAGTTTCTCATTGACTGACCAAAAATACTATATTATTAAATCAACACCTATCCACCCCTTTTTTTAAAAAAAATACGTACAACGAATGGACTAATTCACATAAAATTTTATTCACTTGTTTCAAACTGTCACTCTAAAACTATGGTGAGCTAAAATTTTCTGTAACCAAGCCCTCATAATTATATCTATCCGCGGGCGGTGGGTGAGTGGTTCACGTTCTGGCCTCCCATTCGGGAGGACGCAGGTTCGAATCCCCTTCCGGGCATCCCAATTTGGGTTTTCCAAGATTTCCCCAAATCACTCCTGGTGAATGCCGGGATGCTTCCTTCAAAAAGGCCATGGCCGAATTCCTTCCCCTTCCTCGTCCCCAGTCCCATCCCGCCTCTATTGACCTGGACATCATTTATTACGTTCCAGATGCAACATGGATATTTGATGAAACTTGATAACATTTTTCTCAATCGGTGACTAAAAATGGGTAAATCAACCTTAAACAGACCAAGCAACTCCTTGTACTTTGCTAGTACAATTATAAACGGCACTTTGTCTTCTTCCAGTTGAATAGCTACGTTTTGATGAGGTCTTCAAAGCCTTAAAGCTTATGGCATAATTTAAAACCTGCGGTATTTCTATGACTCTACCTCACCTAAAATCTCCTGAACTTTGATTCACACGTTTCAACCAGTAACCTGAAAACACGGTGTTGTTAAATCTTCCGAATCAACCCCTCAGGATGATAACTGCTCCCAAGGCAAGCAGGAATGTGATTCTAAATACCTAAAGCATTTCGTTACTTATTTGGAAACTGGAATTTGATAAATCTTGGTACACATTGTTCTTATTTCCCGAGTAAAAATACTGTAGGGGCAAATTAAACCCAACCCATCCCCTACTGAGTATGGTGATGGTTATTAAAAAGGGCAGATTTACAAGAAATTTGATTCACGTGTTTAAACCTGTCAATTTAAAAATATGGTGTGGTAAAATCTTCTCCAGTCATTCCCTCAGCATGAAAATTACCCACAAGTCGTGTCCCTGGAAGTTTCTAAAACTTTTTTTACCTTCTGGAAACGGCACGGAGGATTTTGAGGAAACTTGGATCATATGTTTTTCATTGGGCGACTAAAAATAATATAGGGTTGAATTAACCCCAACCTACCCTCTTTTTGGCAGAAGGGGATGATTCCATTAAATATATTGTAATGGTCGACATTACATTTGTAGGGTTAGAACTGACAGTAAGCCCAATTGGTATTTATTACTAGTAAACTAATTATGAATAGCAGGGAGAAACTAATATTCGAAAGGTTGTCATGAAGTTTCAAAGCAGCGCTCGTAGGAAAATTCGCTGGGACAGGCAAGGCGTAGGACGCTAATTCCCAACATCATGGTGCCAGATAACCCTTTGTTGCAGGAAAAAAGGTTTTTGACCTGTGAGCAGTGTTCTGCCGTGACAAGTTCAGGAAATAGTTCCTACTGTATCACAAGTCTTTCTCAGTCAATGGCAAGCATCCAAAGATCTGCAATATCAAAATTATTGGCTGTTTAGAAATCGTGGTATGAAAGTTTTGGGAGACGACAAAATATTCATTTTTGGACACACTCGTACAGGCAGTACAGTCGACAAAGAGGTGAAGAAATTTTCGCTTTAGCATGGTACTGTCCATACACGGTTATCCAAAGTCGATGTTGTATAGTAAGCAGCAAACTGAACAATTTCACCGTGTAGGCAATCAGAGATATTTCTGACGTTACAGTTGCTTTCTTAAATTTACGAAAGTAGTAATTTTGCGGGTGCAAAGTTTACAGTATGATGTGATCCAGAATTGCATTCATCATTTGAAGTTTTCTATCAGATCGTCCAGATGGAGAAGGTTCATGTCGCGTAAGCTGTATGTGATCTTGGTGTTAGTATCTGCGGACGCAAGTGCGGAAACATGGAACAGCGGCTCCTGCCTGGGAGGTAAATGTTGATGGCTTTGGTCTACTTGCCATTGAGGGTAGCAGCTTCCCATTCTCCGTAACAAACGAACTCTCCGTCTTTACATGACTACCTCAAAGAAACCGTAACTCTCCAAAAATATCTTGAATAATTTCATTGCTCTCGTTACTACCAAAGGAAAGCTTGCGTTATTATTTTAAGTAGCTAGCCAGAATTTTCCGATTATTTAATGTGCAAATGATTTTGTAAACCCGCATTAATGCCAGATGTAATTTTGTTTCTCATTTAATTTCATTGTAACCTAGGACGCATTTTCTTGCTTGTTTAAAAGTTTATGGGCAGAATACACCAATCTGTGATTGGAATGGGTAGTCTCACAAGTTCAGTTGAAGATTTCTCAGCACAATGTTGAAAAGATTATGATAAATGTAATGATTCGTATTTTTTGTCGTAAATACAATGTTTTTTAATAATTAAAATCTTTCATTTCGAATCCCGTTTTCACTCACTTATTAATTTTGACGAATTAACCCTTTCGCGTCGGCTGCTCCTGGCTGCGAGGTAGCCGCGGGGACGGGAGCCCCGCCCCGCCGGCCCCTCCCCTCAGCCGGCACTCCTCGCCCGCGAGCGCCCGGCATTTACGGCTCACCCCTCCCCGGTTTCGCGTCTATTTTACGCTCATTTTCAGAGGCTTAATTTGTTTAAATTGACTCGCTTTATTTAATTATATATCAAACTATAATGAAACTCACTTATTGTTAATTTTTTTTATGAAAAGTGCTTGAAATTGTAGAAGAAACTTTTTTTCTTATAACTATACTAAAACTTTACGATGCTAAAATAACATTAAATTTTCAATTTTTTATACTCGTGTTGTACTAGAATATTATAATTCAATAGAAGAAATGTTTCTGGAACTATTACAAATAATTCCATTAGTTGTCAAATTTTTTTCCAACGAAAGTTTTCCATCGCTTTTTTGTGATCGAGGTGATCGAACTTGATACTGGGAAGGGTTTTTATTTTATTTATTTCTTTTATTTTTTTTTAAAGTGTCCCGTCACCATTTTTGATCCAGGGCTTCGGACCTGGCACTGGCAGGGGTAAAAACTTTTTTTATTTTTTTTATTTTTTTATTTTTGGTTTTTTATTTTTTTTTTTAAATTTTTATTTGTTTACAACTCAAAATGAAAAAGTTTTTCCTCGTTTTTTCACAAAAATAATAAAAAGATATTTCTTCTTGCTAGAGGTTCCCCTAGTTCCCGCTAGGATGCGGTACGGGCGCTGACAATAAACTGGCTTCCAGTCCTGTGGGGCAGAGAGGCGCTGGCAATATAGTGGCGTCCAGGCAGCTAGGCCCGCCCGCGCCTCTGGCAGTAAAGTGGCGTCCAGTCTCGGGAGCCCACCCCGCCATTTGTCAATATAGTGGCGTCCAGACTTGAAAGGGTTAAGAAATCACATAAATTTATATTGTTTGAAAACTGTTAGCGCAAATTCATCATCATCATTAGACGTTTCCACCTTTGCGGTTCGTCCTGCACAACATCTTCCAAATCTTGAGGTCATTTGGATATTTTTTCTTCACCACTTTTCTCCAAACGACTCCCTTAGCCTCTGCATCTTTCTTCACTTGGTCCATCGATCTTGCCAGAGATTTTCCAATTGGTCTCCTTCCCTTCCCGCTGTTCAACAACGCTATTTTCGGCATCCTCTTCTCCTCCATCCTCATAACAGTCCGTAGCCATTGCAGTCTTTTCCTCGTTAACATCTCTTCTAATGGATTTCTGATTTTATCTTTTCTTGTTACATTCTCTATATCTCTCAGAAATCTCATCTCTGCCGCCTGCAATCTGCTAATATCTCTCTTTGTGCAAGTCCAGGTTTCGGAGCCATAGGGTAGTATTGGTAGCACAAATTATCTCGACAGGTAGGTTACAACAAATAACAAGTGGACAAACTGAAATTAAATTTGATTCACATGTTTCAGTCTTCCAAGATATGTAAGCCAGCATAGTGTATACACAAATGAAAAACAAAAATGTATTTTAATTTTGGGGTTTCCTGCAGTATCTGAGGTCATTGCTCTTACTATCACAGTATGTGACACTTTTATGAATTTTTTCTTGTCAGATCCATCCAACATTGTTCATTTAAATGATTTCTGCTAGCACTTGTGGCAATAAAGGACGAAACATTAAAATGTCAACTGAAATTTCACAATATGATGCTCAACAGGCCCACTCTGTGATATGTCTGTACGATGTACAATTAATTAAATATATCAAAGTCCCAGTCGGATAAAGCGCCATGGACTCAAGAAAACTAAGCCCACAACCGGTAAGCAAATCCCATACAGGTTCATGACACCATGTCTGCCGTCATACGTATAGACGCTTCCAGCCTTATTACATACATCGTTATTATTAGCTTGCAAATAACTACTACGGTTGCAGAATTATGAGCGTTTTGAAGTCTTTATGGGTGACTTTGCAGATGTACTCCTGAACGGAGCTTATAGACAGATTCGCGTCAAAAATGAATCGTACCCTGCTAAATACACTTGACAACAAAACACTGAAGTACCCAGAAGATTCGTCGGATGTCAATGCAATTTCGTACACATACACACCACCGGCGATATGTAAATGATTATTCTCTGAGACTATTAAAACGGCCACCATAGTACATTAAGATGGCTACAGTGACGTGAAGGCAAAATATAGTGTGGTAATGACACTTCTTTAACTCAGCTAGTTACGTGAGAACATTTCATATATACATTAAAGTTGTTCGTGTTTAGTGTTGTTGCCAGGCAAGGTATGGTATTTAAAGCACGTGAATAGTGAAGATGTCGAGTTATCACTGTGTGAAGGACACGGAGATGCCTCATATTTCATTACCAGCACCTCACAGAGGTTTAAACGGATCTCAATGTGCGTCGCCATTTGAGCGTACCAGTGAAGATGGAAGCAAGAACATGAATCACATAAAATAATATAGATAGCATCACTATTCAATTTTCCTAATGAAACTTCGTTTAATACATTGGCGTAAGATTAAACGTCTGATATTACACTAAGGTAATTCTAGTAAAGGTAGGGCCCGTTGCGAAACGAACGGCGATTGGCTGTTAAAATGACGTCACTGTAGGAGCAAACTCAAGCATTGGATGCAAGCGGCAAACGAGTGAAGCGAACTACTGTTGAAAACTACGCATTTTATGGATGCTAAAGCAATTAATTCAACGAAATTTTTTAAGTCCAGTATTTGGTAGTAAGATTCACATACCTTCTTGCGTTAGTTTTTCTCCGTATTTGGAACGGACGATGCGAGGAACTGACAAATTTCCTCCTATGTATCGCGGCTATCTTTTGCATTTTCAGTTTAGCGTTAATGTAGTGTAAACGAATAAACTTTTTGTCCTTACATAGATTTTTATCACTTCCACTTCAGTTATTTTGGTGCAAATTGTTTTAACGATATTCTTTTCTTTCGACATAAAACCACAACCATTCACATCCATAAAATTGATTCAAATTGTGATACTTTATTTAACCAATCATCGGATTGTACAATAAGGCTTCCTCGACATAGTGCATGCATCAATCCTTCAGATTTTGATGTAGATGCAGGCAGACGCATTAGCGATGTAAGTGTTCCCATGGTACATCGAATTTTCTTCTGGAGTGAGCGATGTAACCATCAAGATAACGAAAGTCTTAGCCTACTATAAATGAAGACTGATCGGTTTCACTTTCCAAGGAAATATTAACATATTTAAGGTCACAATCACCTATAATCATAGCCAGTGGTTCAGAAATATCAGGTAATATCTGAGAGAAAAATTCTCTAAACAATCTTGATTCAGGTGAACTTTAAAATGTATTTTACTTTGAAACTCTGTAGTTCGGAGTATAGACCAAACACGGATCGAATTGTTTACATAGATCCTTTCTGGAAAGGAAGTAGCTGTTTTGATATGCCAACTTGCAGTTTTTTACAGCATTCATATATCTGTCTCAAAATTCATTCTAGAATATCATGGTGAACATCATATCCACATACTAACGGCTCTGGCATGAAATAACTTTAACCCCTTCTTGTAGTATCCCTGCCAGCTTATTGATAAGAGCCGACAGGGTAACTTCCACTTGAGCCGTGGATAAGTGTCGACCACAGAAGATCGACCAATGTTCTGATATGAATATTCGTCGTAGGTTCCTACTAAAACACCTGACAGGTTTTATGGCTCAGTACATTCAAATATTAATATAGGAATGGAGGTTAAATTACTGGAAACGGCAATGACCTATTTACATATTTATTCACATGAGCAATGACTCGTAACATAGGCGAATATTTACAATGTTGCATTGGCTTTGAAACAAAACATTATTATTACGATCAAGGACTGGGCGAGCATGTAACTTATGGGCGCCTCGCAGCCCAAACTAAATGGACTATTGATAATCTCCCTGAAGACTATGCCCCAAATAACTCTGACGAAATGATTGTATATCTGAATGTCCACAACCAGCTATCGCAGCGGAGCCCACCTTAGTCGTTGACGACAGCCCTCTTCTTCTCTGCAACAGCCGCCTCGACGGCGCCAGCGACGACGCCCTCGGCGTCGATGTGGTTCGTTGAAAGACTTCGTAGAGAGAGAGATTCCCAGACCCCTGCTCCCAGGGTTTAAATAGAAACTCCCCCTTCCTATCATCACTGTGTGGAGAGGGCAATACTCCTCTCTAACCTGCTGTATGAAGTCATTTCACCAGCTTGCAGTCATGACAGGCGCTTGGCAACTGGTGACTTACAGCCTGCTGATATGCGTGCTACTTCTCAGGTCATAGCTCCGATTGCTTAACTATTTCATTCTCGCCCGCCCTGTATCCTGTCTTCGAAATTAATATGAAGTATTTGGCTAAGTGATCGCCTAGATCACTACATAACGTATTGCTTGTGCTGTGGTGTTAGAAAACAATTGAAATGCCAAAAATACCCTCTGGCGTTTTCTTATTTTAATTGACCACGGCACTTGGGAGTACTGTACCTACTGACTCCAATCTGTCAACTTGTGGGCGGATAGTATCAAGCCTGGTGAAAAAATTATCTGCTTGTCGAAAGATTTCTGCATGGATGGTAGGCATATTGGTGATCACGTGAAGAAGGTCTATTGGCGTGTAGATACTCCCGTGGCTAATCGTTCTTAAGCATCTGTTCTGCACTCTTTGTGTAGTATATTGAGAGATTTTAGTTATAATATATTCTAATTTTCGCTCGGAATAATTTTTCTCGAGCTGCAGCTATGTAATGTAATTCCACCCAACGAAGCAGAGCTCAAGGTTGGGCAAAGTCACTTCCCGTGGGAAGCAGCCCCCCTACCACGGTAGCCCACAAAGCCCTTAGCAAGGGATTTTAGACGAATAGGACTAGGTCACATGACTTCCCCCCGCCACGTTTCTACTCTGGAGAGCGCAGTCTGGAACAGCCTCCGGAGCAGTCGATTCGCCGATTCTCAGGATGGACCACGTTGCCAGACGGCATGCAGATTTTATTAGGTAATGGCTAATGCAAGTTATACCCTCTGGCTGGCTTAGAAAGAATATTCCGAGTGACAGGATTTTATTAGTAAGAGATGCCTTTTATGAGAGCTAGTTTATGCAGTATTTTTCAGTTTTTCAAGTGTATTTTCATGTGCCTATTTGTATTGAAGCTATTAAAGCCACTCCATTCTTTCAACTACATGTTTTCATTTGTATCGCTGATTCCTGCTCATTACTAGCTTTAAGTGTGGGCAGAACGTAGTCACTCTGATCCTAGGGCCACATATCTTCGGAAACTAATCGGAGAGTGGTCGATCAGAGACGAATCCAAACTTCGGCTGTGGTGATTTGCCGCTCAGTTACTACATTTGTAAGTGTAGCAGGGTATGTTTGCTTGCAGTTCCCCAGACCTTGCAAACGTACATAATGAAGGGTATATATTCTTACTTTTGTTTCGAGTTTCAAGTCATTGCTCAAGAAGATTGGTGTCAGAATCATAACCACGGCTATGACTTTTTTCCTTCTGTCGAGGACATGTTGACGGAAGAGTATTTTATGGTCTAGCGTTATCCCCAGGTACCGGTGCTCCGTGACCCAGGGTAACCTTTACTCCATTAGCTCCAGGTGACATTGTAGGTTCGGTCGTTTAGTAGAGAAGTACACTGCGGCACATTTAGTAGGGTTCACCTTCACCTTATTTTCTCGACACCAGAGACTAAAGGCGTCGAGGCCTGCTTGGTCATTGGAAATATTTCTTTCGTGGCTACCTCCGGTTGCGTAGATGACCGTGTCGTCCGCAAATTGTGCAATATTAACGTTGAGCGGGGTTCGTATATCATTGACATCAATGCTAAACAGATGAGGCGATAAGGCAGATCCCTGCGGTAAGCCCACATTAATTGTGAAGGTAGCTGATTTCTGGCCTTCGATTTGGACGAAGAACCTCCTGTTCTTGAGTTAGCTTGCTATGAGGGCAATATAGCAGTCGGGTATGTCGGTGTGATGGAATAGCTTGTCTATTAGTTTGGTGTGCCACACCTTGTCATAGGCTTTTTCAATGTCGACAAATATAACGCCTGTAGATTTATTCCAGTTAAAACCTTTGCTGATTTGCTCGGTGAGCCTTACTAACTGACAGATAGCTCCTACTCGGTTTTGGAAACCTGATGATTTGTCCAAAATCTAAGCTTTCTTTCATTCCCGTCAGCAGAATACGTTCCAGCAGCTTGGAGGTAGCAGAGAGTAAGCTGATTGGTCTGTAATTATTTCGAATTTTTTTTCTCTTTACCCCTTTTGGGCAGATCTATAACCTTAGCCGTCTTCCATGATGAAGGGAAGTAATGTTGTAGGAGACATGCACTGAAAATTCTAGTGAGAAGTACCAGACCTTTCCTTGGTAGGGTCTTAAGGTGAATGTTGTCCAAGCCGTCGATTCCAGGCGATTTCTTTGTGGCTAATTTCTTGATGATAGGTCTCACTTCACCGGGTGTTGTTAGTTCTGTCTGGTCAGAAGGGGGTCTGCTTAATCTGTTCTCTACTCGCTGAATTGTTGCGTCCTTCGCCTGTTCTTCCTCTGGAGTTATGGGGTAGACCACTTCTGTGTGGTGGGCGGGGAAGTGGTCTGCCAGGATTTCGGCTTTTTCTATCGGCAGAAAGCATGGACCTGTCGGGCCTGATATTGGGGATTTTGCTTCTATTGACTCTTTTAAGGATCGAATTAAGTCCCAGGCTTCCTTGTTTTCTAACAAGAGGTAGGACATTTCGTTTTCCCATCTTTCTGATCTTCTCTCCTTTAGGCGCGCGGTGAGTTGACGGGAGAAGTAACGGAATCTACGGTGGTCGGCAGGGTCGAGGAAACGTTGCCAGAGTGTTCTGTAACGATTCCTTAGGTATCTAAGGTCTTGGAGTATGGCTGGCATTTCTTGATAAACGTTGTTGTGTCTGATGGTGGTGGTAACGGACGTTTTTTTCGGCTTCTTTGATTGTAGTGTTAAAGTGGTTGATGGCCTTCTCGATGCGATCAGGTGACGATATATTGAAGATGGTGTTTACTTTGTTGTGTATCCGTCTGGAGAAGTAATTCCAGTTTTTTCTGTTATTTTTTTATCGCAGTTATGTGGTAGAATTGGAGCACGACTGGATTGTGGTCTGATGAAAGATCTCTCCATGTTTGAAGGTGTATGTCATGATTGATGTTTTTAGCTACGACAATGTCGAGCACACCCGGTTGGATGTTGCCGCGGTTTGGAATACATATAACCTCGGTAGGTCCGTAGACTTGTATGTTCTTCCCTTCTGACAGTTGGTACAGTAACTCTCCTTTAGCATCGGAGGGGCGGGAGTTCCATGCTGTGTGCTTACTATTTAAGTCACCACCTATTATAATTTTGTTACCTTTTGATAGGATTTCGTCCAAGTCATGTTCAGTTAGGGCTATGTTTGGTGGTAAATAAGCTGATGAAAGGATTATGTGTCCTTCTTTCGAGTGGATTTTAACAGATGTTGCTTCCATCTCCAGCAAGTTGATAGGTTAGATGACTGCATGTGATAAAGAATTCGTGATTGCAATGGCTGTACGGCCGCCTCCCTGCCCTATTCTGTCGGATCTGTAGACTTGAAAGCCTGATAGTCGAAAGTTGTCCTTGGATTTAAGGTGTGTTTCTGCAAGCAGAATTATGTTAATATTGCGCCGGTTCGAAAAATCTAGTAATTCTAGCTTTTTATTTTTTATTCCATTCGCGTTCCATATTGCAATATTTATGTCGCTCTGTGAGGACGGAGTTCTGGCCATTATTTCAGCATGGCCATGACACCTTCCATGAATGCAAAGAGTTTGGTAAACTTGTCATTGTTCTCATTGTAGTAAGGAATTCCTTCAAGTCTAGGAAATCGACTTGACTATTAGACTCCTCTTCTTCTTCTGATTCTATATGTTTGTTCTTGTTTCTCCTAGAGCCTTTCAGTGTGTCAGCAAAGGAGTGGTAGCCTTCTGTTGTCTTCTTTTTTTTATCATGTTTCAGGGCTGTTCTGTTTTTCTTCTTATGTTGGCTCATTGAATCATGTTCACTTGTTTTTATGCTGTGGCGTTTATTTGTGTGTGTGAGTGTGTGTGTGTAAGTTTTGGGCTTCGTCGGTTTTCTGGTTTGGTTTCGGAGGCTTCACTATCTTCTCTCCAGGATGCTGCATGATCCCCATTACAGTTGATGCATTTGCCTTTTTGGCTGTTAGGGATAGTTCAGTTCTTGCTTTAATGAAGTCCTGCACATTTGACACACCTGGCAGCAAAGATGCAGTAATTTGCAATGTGTCCATGCCGTTGGCATTTTATGCATTGAGGAGGGCCGTTTAGGTTTCTGTAGCGTTCTATTTTGACTCCTGTATAAAGAATTGTGCGAACATTATAGATCGCGTCTGATTGTGCACCAGGTTTCAAGATCACTGCAAAAGTAGCGAGTGGGATAAGTTCTCAGGTATCTTGGTTCTGCTTTTTAGACAAATCCCTTGGAGACCAAGTCTTCCTGAATGCTGTCTGTTGAGATTGATGGTGGTAGGCCTTTGATGACCACCTTCAATGGTTTCTCATCTGGCATTTGGTGGCTGAAATGGTTTATTCTATGCTGTTTGAAGAATTTTAGTAAGGTTTGGTGGTCCTCTTTGTTGTCGACGAAATATTTTAGGTGACCGTCGCTGTACACCAACTTTTGGCCCCTGTTAGGTGGCTTCTTAGGGCTTTATTCATCTCCAGATACTTCTGGTCTTCCTTGATCACTACTGGAGGAATTCGCTCCCTTTTCGGGGCCTGATCATTTACTGATTGGAGTCAATGTCAATGTGTCTTGTTTGCTCCAAGTGCACCGATGGAGGTTGAGAGATGGCTATTATCTGATCTGGCTGTTCATTAGCATCCAGGGAGGCAAACCTATTGCTGGTTTCTGTTTGGGAGCTAGTCTTGATGAACTTAGTATATTTATATGAATGTCCTTTACGCTTCCTCTTCCCTTTTATAGTCTGGAAATCATTTGTGGACTGCGACAAGCTGGAGAAATTTTCTTTTTTCTTTAGGAACTCTTTTCTTCTGTCACTCTGATGGCCAGTGAGTCGGTTCTGAATCTGAGGAGTCGGAGTGCTCCGAGTATTCCATTTCGGAGCCCGAAGGTGATCTCGGGTAACTTCGCTGTCCTCTTCTTGGACCGAGGGCGATCTCAGTCTCAGCGATTTCGATCCTGACGCCATGCTGTGTACGAAACGCCAGTGGTGTTTCGGCCATTCGTGTTGCCTACTGGGAGTGTTGTTCTAGCTCTTCATTAAAACCGCTGGGTTTCCAGAACCAGTAACATTCCTACTCAGCGCGCCCGGGGGTTCCACTCGGGAGCGGACCGTGGGACGGTAAATCCCCCAAGCCTCGGAAGGAGGGGCGGGTTGGACCCTATAGTTTGACGACAACTTTGCTTCCCTCTCGCCTCGACAAGACAATAAATTTCTGGGTACGACATTGGTCCCCAGAGTGTGGGGAAGTTTTTCGTAATAATGCATCACCTTCCATTTTAATGTTGGGCTGGCATTACTTGTTTGTCATTGATGGAATTGTCGGTTCCGGTATTGCTCCATTACTGGTGATCAAGGAGTTTCCTTGGCCACCTAAGTCTCTGATCATAAATGGGCTCGGCACCCAGTGTCTTTACCTCCTCTGGCTCGATGCTGAAGGGCATTCCCCTGATGACCACTTTCATGAATTTTTCGTCTGGCGATGGGAAGGTGTAGTACGCTACCTGGTTCAGAGCAGCAAACCAAGCGAGAGCGTTATACTCATCAGGGGACTTAGGATGGACCTTGTAGAGGTCCCTACCTACTGTCTTAATGGTGAATCTATCTTCACATAGATTCTTTAGCTGAAGGTACAACTTCATGTATTTGTCCTTGGAATTGAGCATCAGTGGAGCAGGTTTGGGTACTTTTCTACCACTGACTTGGGTTCTTGAACGGCCTGTAGAGTTAGTGGCAGGAGCAGGAGCCGCAGTTTTGATGAGGGTCGCTGCAGGTGCGGTGCGTCGAGGCTTGGTGAAGCCATCCTTATCGACGACCAGTCTTCTGACGAGCGGCCTTTAGGTAGGCGCTCTTTGTGGTCCTAAGGGAGGGGAATGCAACGCGTTTCTTCGACTGCATTAGAACTAGTAGTTGCAGTCCTCTTCCTTAAAACAGCAGTTTGGTCCTGGTCCATAGCCAAATCTGCTTCCTCGTCAGAAACTGGAGTCACTAATATTATCCATGTTAAAATCATGGATTGAATCCTTGTCTTGATTCTCGCCGGTAGCGCTGTGCCCTAATGCTGAGGCCATAGTGCCGGGAGTGTTGTGCTGCCACCGCAGGGTTCCTGGTGTCAAACCCAAACCTAACGCTAACGCCAGGGGGTTCCACTCCACCCGGGAGTGGGCCTTGTGACGGTATTTCCCTAGCACTCGGAGGGCAGGGAGGAAAGGCAATCCCTAAAGAAGAAGAAGCAAGCGACCTACTATCTCCACTTATTGATCGAAACAGAAAGTGCATATACTAGTGTGCCCCGAGAAGCACAGAGGCAGGTGCGAATATTGGCGACTCGACTACAATGAAAACGTTGAAAGCTGTGTGCGCGAATGAGATGATGATCGTCGCGATTTTGTAACTGTAATATTTATTTTTTTTTTTTTTTTATTTAACATTTCATTCCTCCCAGCTGAAGGCTGGGAGGCGGGCTGTTGGAGGGTCACGGAGACTCTTTTCAGCCTACTACTCTACGGGGAGGGTAGGGGGATGGAAGGTCGGCCGTGGCCTTGTAGGGAACCATCCCAGCATTCGCCTAGAGTGACTGAGGAAAATCACGGAAAACCTCAGTCAGGATGGCCGAACCGGGTTTGACCCCGGTCCTCCCGAATGGCAAGTAGCAGTGTCCAAGCCTCGGTGTAACTGTAATATAACAATTTCATTCCTCCCAGCAGAAGGCTGGGAGGCGGGCTGCTGGAGAGTCATAGGGGACTCTTTTCAGCCAATCTACTACTACGGGGAGAGAAGGGGGATGGAAGGTCGGCCGTGGCCTTCTAGGGAACCATCCCAGCATTCGCCTAATTGTCTGAGGGAAACCACGGAAAACCTCAGACAGGATGGCCGAACCGAGTTTAACCCCGGTCCTCCCGAATGATAGGTAGGAGGCCAATATTGGCCTCCTCCCATCTCGGTATAACTGTAATATTATAAATATATTATATTATAAAAATATATACGCAAACTGCCTGCGAGAGAAACAAAGCCTGTTAGCAGCAGTATGGTAAGGTACTAGTGATGTGCCGGATATCCGTATCCGTATCCGTGTCCGCGGATATCCGAGGGGAAAAAATGATCTGTATCCGTATCCGTATCCGTTACTTTTTTTGGCGGAACTTTAACGGATCTTTTGTATAGAATTTCAATACGTACAGGCCCGCCGCTAATTGTTTGAATGTCCTTGTGCAATATCAATTATGCCGCCCCCTATCTAACTACAGCCGGTGGTGGATCTAGGAATTTTCCGAACCGGGTCAAAAAACTGTGAGATTGCCAACATGCCGCCCCTTTGAACATCATTTGCCTACCCCATTGTTGCCCGAGCTTCGCCGGCCGTGAGCTAAAAAAAAAAAGGTCGCCCGCAACATAAGTTTAACAAAATTTCGTCGCGGCGACAATGGAGTGTTAACTATGGCGGGGCGGCGTCAGTCGATCTGTCAATTTGCAAACCTCCCCTGCGTATATAAAATTTTAAAGATAGGTTGCAATAAAATACCATTTCACTTATAACTGCTACAAAAAAAAAAAAATCTACACTAGCCTATCTCACACTAACCTATAAACAAAAACACGTGCAGTACAAGGTCGAAACACGTCGCGTATGCGGGACGTTTGTCGATAGTCGATTCGACCGTCGATCGAAGTTGCGACGTTAACCATCGGTCCAAGGTCGCACGTCACAAGGTCCGTATCCGTATCCGTATTCGCGGATCTAGACGCTAATGATCCGTACCCGTATCCGTACCGCGGATATATATTTTTAACGATCCGGCACATCACTATAAAGTACTTACATAAGATTAGAAAGTCTTTCACATGATACCTATCTACCTATATGTTCGCAAATCATGCAAAAACTAATGCACATATTTTAACAAATCTGTACGTAAAAAAAGTCAATGTCACTGGTTAGTATATAGGGTACTTTTTATTCATATTAGTGGCAAGCGTTCCGATGATACAGGGACCAAAACAGTAAATTTGAAATTTCTGTCGGCAAAACACACAAACAATTATTGAATGGTTTTTAACTACATTACATACAGTGATAGCTTACGTAATTAGCTGACGTACAGGATACATAGCTTAAAAAAATTGGTATTTTTTCTTTATCTGTACACACATCCTGCAAAAACTAGTGAACGAATTTCAACGAAACTTCACACAGCGATAACGTATGACTTCAGTTAAGATAAGATTTATTTACATCAGAAATGAAGTTCTCGATGATACACATTAAAATCCTAAATTTCGAATTCTTTGTATGTGTACGCACGCCTCACACAAAAAGTAGTGATTGGATTTCAGTGAAATTGTAAACAGTGATGACTTATTAGTAATACATTTCGTCTATGATAAAGAAGCCAAAGCATTAAATTTTGGAATTTCTGGATGTGTGCGCATGGATCAAGTAATAATGAACCATTTAAACGAAACTATAAATTGTGATAGCTCATGTCACCTCAGTGATGACTTACTTTATGTTTCGATGTAACAACTACACGCTAATTCAATTGTTCGGTAATAGATTCTACGCATTTATGTACATACAAATAAAGCTTTCTTTTCCTATACGCGCCAGGCCCCTGTATTTGCAGAGAAGCTATGTGAAAAATTCAGAAGTGTGCCTGTGGGCAGTCCTCAATCACAGAAACCCAATATAATAAGATCTGTCATAACTTGGATCTGCCCATCCATGACGACATGGATAATATGTTTGTGAGACTTAAATCAAGAAATCCAAGTGTAAAAACGGTAAAACAGATTATATCTGATAATTTTAATTGGAGAGAAGCTTGGAAATTGGAGTGGATAACCTCAGCCTCACCAGAATGGCACTCCCTGTTCGACAGTCAACAGGCACTAAAGGGACTCGACCTTCCTCGCAAGACCTGGGCAGCTCTTAACAGAGTTAGGACTGGTAATGGAAGATCTGCTTCATCTTTGTATACATGGGGAATGAGAGATTCACCGAGATGCGACTGTGGTAAGGAAAAACAAACCATCCGTCACGTGACATTTGACTGCCCCCTTCGAGCCTTCAGGGGATCACCGATAGATTTTATGAACATATCAAACGATGCTTTAGATTGGCTAAATCATGTTAATTTTGAATTTTAATTGTAATTAATGTTAAATTGTATTATTTTTGTGCAATGGCCATAAGCTAAATAAATAAATCACAGATACTTTGAATTAGAGTTCCAAAAGGTATCAGAAAAAAATGATGTCAGCATACGTACGGAGAGGATGAGGTCCAAGAAAATAGGAAAAAGCAGGGTTACTGCTGTGCAGAGCATTTCTCTGAAAGCTCATCTGCTAATTGACAGTACAAATCTTAAATTCCGATTGTCACAGGCACAGTTAGAACTGAATAATATTATTAAGCCTAGAGAGTATTGTGAACAGCTGCAGAAGAATCTGAACAGAATCTTTATATTGATAGGAATGCCACAATGTGAAACATTTTAAATAGAGAAACAGAAAGGCAAAAACTTTTTGTGACTGAATGGTCGGGGGTAATTTTGCCTGTTGAAAAT
This sequence comes from Vandiemenella viatica, assembly GCA_031002005.1. Taxonomy (NCBI): domain Eukaryota; kingdom Metazoa; phylum Arthropoda; class Insecta; order Orthoptera; family Morabidae; genus Vandiemenella; species Vandiemenella viatica. The sequence goes on along the minus strand of JARYHS010013631.1, from coordinate 151,030,048 downwards.
AAAGTCATAAATATGTAGATGTATAATCTGATACTACCTTTAGCTGAGTACGGAACTCCGAAGAGATGGAAGGGCTGGGTGTCAAAGCCCTGTATCATGTATAGAGCATGATAAAGGGATGTGTCAAGGAAAGTAAGAACTGGACCTTGCTTTCTTGTGGTGGGATGGTAGGGTACCTAAAATTTGGATACCAAATACGTGGATTCGAATGGGTGCAATGGAGAGAAACTATTCCGATATGATAAAGGAGCCACTGGCAGACAAAATCCGGAAAAAGAAATTGATGGAACAATCGTAGTGGATGAGTGGTTACGCTCGGGTCTCGCCTTCGGGAGAACGTCGTTTCGAGCCCCCGTTCGGTTTACCATGGCGAATGCTGCGATTGTTCCTTCAAAAGACTATGGCTGAATTACTTCTAATCCTAGATAGATATAGAGGGCATACATTGAATATGAGGCCTGACTGCATACTCAGAGAACAATTAGGAATTGTGTAAGGAAAGACCGAATCATGAGCTTAAACTAAAAGTTCGTCATTTGGTAGTAAATTAGTCATGGAGTGGAAGGGATTATTGAAGAAGACGTTAAAAATATTACTCAAACACTGTGAGAACCTTAAGTTAAAATCCTCGTTATTCAAAAGTAGGTCGGTATGAAAATTACAACACTCCGTATGCATCATCCCTAATACACCGAAGAGCCAAAGAAACTGGTATAGGCATGCGTATGCAAACACAGAGATATGTAAACACTCAAGAGTATGGCGATGAGGTCGGCAACGCCTGTATAGGACAACAGGTGCCTGACGCAGGCGTTAGATCGGTTACTGCTGCTACAATGGCAGGTTATCACGATTGAAGTGAGTTTGAACGTATTGTTACAGTCGGCGCACGAGAGATGGGACGCAGTATCTTCAAGGTTGCGATAATGTGGGGATTTTCCCGTACGACCATTCCACCAGTGCACCGTGAATATTGGGAATCCGGTAAAACATCAAATCTCCGACATCGCGCTCCAAAACAAAATCTTGCGGATCTCCGTCGATGCTCCATGGTTCGTCCGCAACTCCCAGTTGCACCGTGAACTCGGACTGCCTACCATCATGCAGTTTATTCAAGAGCAAGCACGACGCTTCTACCAACACCTTCCCAGAGTGCCAGGAGCCGCATATTACTCTCTGGGCACCAGATCCGACAGACCTACAAGAATCACCAGCCGCTTACCCCAGGATCTTCTCTTCCAGATAGACGCTTAGACTACTTCTATTCAGACATCACCCGATAATGTTCTTATAAAACCATTATATTTAATGTTATTATGTTTAATGTTATTATGTTTAATGTTATTATGTTTAATGTCATTATGTTTATTTTTATTATGTTTAATGTTATTATGACTAATGTTATTGAAGGACTCGATGAGTTAACCTCACTCAAAGTGCCGCGCCGTTAAATGTATACATGTCCTTTTTTTTCAATTCATGATTGATTTCCACCCCAATCTGCAAAGCATAGATACGCTGAACGATTGCAATAAAGATAATTTTAAAAAAAATCTCCGACATCGTTGCGGCCAGAAAAAGATCTTGCAAGAACGGGACCAACGACGACTGAAGAGAATCGTTCAACGTGACAGAAGTGTAACCCTTCCGCAAATTGCGGATTTAATTGCTGGGCCATCAACAAGTGTCAGCGTGCGAACCATTCAACGAAACATCATCTTCGGAGCCGAAGGCCCACTCGTGTACCCTTGCTTAGTGCACAACACAAAGCTTTACGCCTCGCCTGGGCCCGTCAACACCGACATTGGACGGTTGATGATTGGAAACATATTGCCTGGTCTGACGAGTCTCGTTTCCAATTGTCTCGAGCGGATGGAAGTGTACGGGTATGGAGACAACCTCCTGAATTCATAGCACCTGCATGTCAGCAGGGGACTGTTCAAGCTGGTGGGGGCTCTGTAATAGTGTGGGGCGTGTGCAGTTGTAGTGACACGGGACCCTGATAAATCTAGATGCTACACTGACAGGTGACGCGTACGTACGCATCGTGGCTGATCACCTGCATCCACTCATGTCCATTGTGCATTCCGACGGACTTAGGCAATTCCAGCAGGACAATACGACACCCAATACGTCCAGAATTGCTACAGAATGGCTCCAGGAACACTCTTCTGAGTTTAAACACCTCCGCTGGGCACAAAACTCCCTAGACATGAACATTCTTGAGCATATCTGGGATGCCTTGCAACGTGCCGTTCATAAGAGATAACCACACCCTCATACCCTGCAGTATGCATGGTGTCAATTCCCTCCAGCACAGCTTCAGACATTAGTCGAGTCCATGCCACGTCGTTATCCGGCACTTCTGCGTGCTCGCGGGGGCCCTACACGATATTAGGCAGGTGTACGAGTTTCTTCGTCTCTAAATGTATAATAACGATAAACAGAATGAAAATATTTTATGACGAGTATAACTCGAAACGAAAATATGGAATGGAATCTAAAATTTAGTACTACCGGACTTGACTTTAGTACTACGCTAAGTTTTTATGGAAATATTACCGTTGCACAAATAGCACTGTAAGAGGAAGTGCCTTCCACGCTGAAGTTGCGGTGAGAGTAATGCATTTACAAATAAAAATGCTCTGCCGTTAAGTCTTTTAGATGCAAGCGTAAACTGTTATGGGTTCTAGGAAGACTGCGGCGTAACTTTGAGTTGAGTTTAGAATAGAGGCTCCTGCATCATCAACTCACGCGGGCACATAAACACGGGAGCTTTCGTATTCCTTTCTTAACGAGTTCCACGGAGTTAAATTGGAAACGGTCCCATGTTTGAGGTTACCTTCGGCTCTCATTGCCGTCATTGCAGCAGTAAGACTAGCTGCTTGGGAGCACTGCTTGCTACTTTAGAATATTAATACTGTTCTTCTGTCGTCTGTAAACTTTTGATAACTATCATTTTACCGCTGCTTCGCCCATACGGATCTTGGTGAACGTATTAATGTGTTCACAATTTGTTTTTCTTCTAGTCGCAAACCATAAACGTATGCAATGTATTCTGTTTTTGTCTTTTCCATAAATTGAAATTCCACAGTTTCCTTACACTTATATCAGTAATAATTTTTGATGTACTGATTGATGGTTTCCGTATATTCTAACGAACTGAAGTAATATCCGTTGTAAAAAAATCCAAAAGGGCGGAGAGGAGTGTTTGTTTGTTTTGTAACGTGATCTTTGGTTGGCGTCTCGTAAAAGAGTGTACATCCGAGATGCAATTTTTCCTATGGAGCCTGTCTCTTCTCGATAGAAGTGAATTGCCATTTCTTGCTCCTTTTCACGGTAACGAAGAACGCTACCGCATATTTCAAGTTAGATCATGAGGTTTTAATCTGTGAAAACGCCATGGAAATTGATTCAGCAATTTTTTCGTCTTGCTTGGATAGAAAGATACTTCTCGCTTAAAAATCTATGTTCAAAATTTAAGGGCGCGATATATAAAGTACCTACCTAACTACCTACTCAATTGAAATGATGAATGTGCGAGAGAATGATGCCGGAGATCTCCAACACGGACACAGAAAGAATTATATTACATGACGAAAGGTCAGCGCGGCTAAAACGCCAAATGTGACTGACTTCGCGACACAAAGCAGTTGAAGTAAACTTACTTTTTTTATTTATGGCTTTACGCCTCGTCGACGTCGAAGTCATTAGAGGCGGGATGGTACTGAGGACAAGAACGGGAAGGAACTAGGCCATGGCCTTTTTAAAGGAAGCATCCCGGCATTCGACTGGGGTGGTATGGGGAAGCCATTGAAAATCCAAATCTGGATGCCAGGACGGGTATTCGAACCGCGTCCTCCCGAATGTTAAACGGTCACCCATCACGCTCGGTAGTTGAAGTAAAGGGATACGACAATGTGTGCCAATCAGCGACATGTTACGGTGCACTGTGGTGGTGTTTTTCGTTATAACGTGACGTGGTGACAGCTTTTGGATGACTTCACACGGGAAATAATCATCAGGAAACTGGAATAAGGATGAAGTATCTTCGTAGTATCCACATCGTTGTTTCATAAATATAGGTAGTGTTCCGAAAGACAAACACTGTTGCCCGAAGGAGAGGTGGTGATCGACCACGGTCAATCACAGCAGCTGATGGCCGCTACATTGTGCAACAGGTAAGAAAGGACCCACGTCAAACAGCGGGTGCAGTTGTAGCCACATTTAAAGAACTGTAAATCACGCAAACTCACGCTCCATAGTAACATGGCCAATGCATGGGAATAGTCTCTTTGCCAGATGGTGATTACGACATGTAACGTTGACACCCGTACATCAGAGGCATCATTTGCGATGGTACCAGGACCATCAGGACTGTACCAACGAACAGTGGAATCACCTGCTCTTCTCAGATGAGAGCAAATTCAGTCGGTGTAGTGATTCTGGATGGGAAGATGTGGGATCACATAACGCACCCTGCAACGTTATCGAACATCATCGTTTTGGTGATCCAAGTGTTATGGTGTGACAGGCATAATGTTACATGGGCGTACCGTCTTATGGTCTTTTATCTTGGTACACTCGCCGGTCAACGTTGTTGTGACACTGTACTCCTTCCCCATGCGAATCTTTACAGCCGTACGTCACCTCGTTTTTATTCATGTCAATGCGCCACTGTATCGAAGAGCGTAAGTGCAGGAGCTCTTGGAGCGAGAAGAAATTAGACGAATGGACTCACTTGTCCGTTTACCCTTTTTACATCCCATCGACCACGTGTGGGATGCGTTGTGGAGACATATTGCATCACGTCCCACATGTGCCAACGACCGTCCAGCAGTTGTCAACGCTCCCTCCCCGGGAAATGGTACACCCTGCCACAGAAACTTCTTACAATCCTTGTGGCCAGCATGGGAGCACGTTGCAGAGTATGCATCGCTGTCCTTGGTGATCACACACCTTTTTAAGAACCATATATCTCCTATTTGTAGTGTCCAGGGAACCATCATGAGTCGTAGTGACTTCAGTGTAACTTATTGTCTTTTCATTTCTATTCGTCTCATGACGTATTTCTTTCATTTGCCTACTGTATCTTACTGTGGCAGTGCTTTCTATGTATGGTTCAGGTTTCATGGAGCTATGTTACTTGGGAGTGACACAGCATGCGAAATTTATTTTCGACCTTAAGTTTTGCTAATATTAAGATTCCATACATGTAATATACTATGTAATTTTTCGTTGATGCTATAAGACGAGTACGCTTTCCCAGGTACACTCTCACTTTGTTCCCAGATAATGTCTAGTACTGCAACATGGTACTGATGTCACCACAATTACAGTGGAAGTGCGTAGAATTATAGGACGGAACTGCTCATCCACCATCATTATGGTATACGCGTTTGGCCTCGAGGGGTCAGAACTTTAATTAATTTTACTATACACATTTTCAAAGGAAACTACATAATAGTAGCAAAACTATCAATCTAAACAAATTTTTTTTTCCTCTGCATCCTATTTATTTCCTGTCTTTAGCCGATTGATTTTCGACACCGTCGATATCTGTTGTTTTAAGACACCGAACACTAATAGTTTAGTTTACAAAAATTTTGTTTAGCAAAAAAAAAAAAAAAATAATAATAATAATAATCATAATAATCCATATAGATTCGCACATTTGTCAGTTAGTCATTTGTCCCCCATAATATTTCGAACTCTTCAACTTAGAAATTTGTGATTACACAGTATTTCATTTCTTACTATCCTTAACATGATCATAACAAAAAAAATCGAAGAATCATTTGGAAAAGGTGAATATTGTTTTAGGGAGCATAGTGGAGAGCAGAGGAAAACGCTTCATGAGTTTCAAATAAAAGCTGGCCGATTTTCAAAATGTCATGATTTTTTACTTGACGATTTGTGGGAGGTTTTTCATGAAAAACGTTGAAGACAACGCCATTTACCACCTTTCTATTTCCGAAAACAGTGATCTGATAGTCGTTTCAAAATTTACAGTGATACGAATCCTCCATAAAATTATCTTTAAAACTATAGTGACCTATATGGACATCAAGGTTTCCATTAAGTAACTAAATGAGTGAAGTAAAGAAATATGATACTTCACCACATAACTTTTTGTCCATCATTCGATGGAGAATTTTAAGAATCAGGTAATAAATGTGTTGAAAACACATTTTAACTATTTTTCTGATCTAAAGTAATTTTTGAAAATAAATTTGTTGTTGTTTTTTATTTATATTTATACCATTTAAAAAGAATTTCACAAAATATTTTTCAATTTTTAGTGAATTTTATTTAATACTCAGTTTACCATCGTAACTCTCATTTGAGAATACTAGTTTGATTTTATTATTACTACAAAGTTGTTAAGATTTGGGTAAAATAGAAGAATAAATATAATGAGAAGTCTGAAAATTATAATATTTCCTTTCCATTTTCTAGGATCCTTGTGTATTCAGAGAACATAACATAGGATTATAAATTTCCATCAGAATTCTAATCTTATGAAACAACATCCTTGATGATGACTTCACCGTTCCATCGAAGAAGCCTTATCATGCATCTATTAAAATGCTTACATTCTTTTATTCAGACTAACGATAAATTCTTACTATGTTTAATTGCTTGATGAGAATGCTATTTAACAACTTGCTTGGTTATAGACCTGAGGTACCATTTGATATTGTTGATCTCTGCGATGAATAAGTTGATCTCTGAAACAACACTAATGTCAAGAATGTGTAACAGTTATTTTATCAAGTTCATTCTGTAATTCAGATTTAATAATTGACACTTCAGATAAATTTTGTTCCATCTTCATTTAGTAACTTCATAAATTGCCTAAGCTTTCAAAAGAATACAGTAATATCCGAAGATGCGATTTTTGAGAGCTCTTAAACCAAACAATCAATGTCAATCACTTCTGTGGAAACATGTGTGAACAGCTACTGATTTCAACCTTTAGGACGTTATTGTAATATCCTGAAGTTTGCTAGTAAACCGACATTATTTGTAATCACAATAAAAACTTTTTGAAGTATTAAAATTGCAATACCCAGACGGAGTTGTGATAAATTAATTAAATTTGGCCCCGAATATCCCCATATGAAAAGTATTAAATGATCACAACTTGAAAGTTTTATTATAATAGTACGAGAATTACGGGGTTATTTATTATGTAAAATTGCAATGTGTTTTAGTGTGTAAGTGGTGAGGAACGTGGTGTAACATGACACTTTTTTGCCCACAAGTTCTTGTTGACTAAATATGCCAAGGCAAACAGTAACGACCTTCCGCACACAAATGTCTGACTGTCTGAGAGGTCGGAGAATTGGCGTGTTTTAATTGGATGCTTTGTATCGTGAAATTTACCGGATTGGCCGTAGTTCAATCTAAGTATAGAGACTTGTTTTATAGTGGATAAATGAGTCAGTTCCGAGTTGACCATCGTAACGTGTAGATGTGCGACAAGGAATACGCTAGCCGCTCTTCCGCGCCAGGCGGGCCGAGTGCCCCAGCGCACTCGACTTTGCCGGCGGGAGCTGTGGCAATGGTGACGACCCGGCTATCCCTATCGGACTTGGAAGCGGACGGAACAACACTGACGACGACCAGGCAGTTCCCACAGGACTTGAGGGTGGACCCCGACGGAATTGTAAGGATAACGCTCACGACGAACCAGCCTGCCCACGGATCAGTAGACCCCCGCGCATCGAAGAGAAGAACCTCACCGATCACAGCGGGGAAACTAAAGCAACCGAGGAACGAACAACGCGGAAGTGGTTCGAAAGTCAGCGTGCCCGTACAACAACTTTCCAGTGCTACAGCCAGCAAAGAGAAGAAAGCGAACAAGAAGAAGGGGACTACCGAGTACTCGGCCGCAACATTCCCATTCCAGACGCCTTATACACCACCGCAGACAAACTTCAAAAAAGCAAATACCCCCAAGCAGACGACTGCTGCCGCAAGCGGAGGAAACCGACGCAAAGCGCAGCAACCAGACGCGGAAGGATTTATAACACCCCGCCGCACAGCAAAGCCGCCACCCGCACTGGACCCGGAGCTTGTAATGGAAACCAACAATCCATTCCAGCCCCTGCAGACTGAGGAAACACCAACCCCGCCAGCTAAGAGATCGGCCCATATTCCACCTATAGTGGTCCAATACGACGAAAATTTCAAGACGCTGCACGACCAAGTGGAAGCCGTCGTCAAGGACCCCTTCGCAGCCAAGTCTGCAGGAGGGGACAAAATCAAGTTTACTTTTACTACGGTGGCCGACTATTCAGCGGTCACCGAGATGCTGCAGCAAAAGGGCACCCCATACTACACATTTCCAACTGGGGCCTTACCCCTGCTGAAAGTGGTATTCAGAGGAATACCCAGAACACTTCCAGCCAGCGATCTGAAGGAGGAGCTAAAGGGGATAGGATTCAACGTCCAGACAGTAGCTCAACTAAGGAGGCCGGGCAGCAACGTAGCAATGCCCCTTTTCCTCGCCGTCTTGCCGGACACACCAGAAAATAGAGAGATCTTCATGTTAGAGACAATATGCCACCTCAAAGTAACTACAGAAAAACTCCGCTCATCACCTGGACCACCTCAATGCTACAATTGCCAGCTCTACGGGCACATGGCAATGAATTGCAAAATGCCACCAGTTTGTGTCAAGTGCGCTGGTAAACATGATTCCAACCAATGTACGGCGCAGAGAGGACGTGACACGGCGAAATGCTCCAACTGCGGTGGAAACCACGTCGCAAGCTACAAAGGATGCCAGGCGTACAATAAAGCCCGCGATCGACAAAGAGGACTGGCCGCGGAACAAGACAAAACTCTCCAACGCCGAAAGAAACCGCAAGAGAGAAATCAACAGGAGATCCCGCCAACGGCTGGCCAGCAAGAAGAAGAACCAAATGACATTAACAAGAAAGAAGACCCACGTCAGACTCAGAAAAAGCAGAACCCCAAACGTGAGAAGAATAATAAGAAACACCCAACTAGTGGTGAGAATGGGAGCACATACGCGGACACTGTGCAAACCAGGTCGCCAACCACGCCGAAACACCAAAGGCAGATAGGAAAAATAACCTGACTGCGGATCGAGCTGAAACGGTCGGCACCCAACCTGCCCCTTCCAACCAGCCAAGTAAACAAGGAGCAGCTGATAGCCTGGTGCATGGTCTCATAGATAAACTGTCTGGAATGATGGACACCATGATGAAAATGATGCTTAACATCATAGAGATGCTAAATCGCTTGCCAATGAACATACAGGCAGCAGTTACGTCAGCTCTAGCTGCAACCACCAGCACTACCCAAGAACATAATGGATAAAGCTCCTCATATACATGGAATCGCGTTTTGTGTGTGGAACGCAAATGGTATCTACAACCAGTCAACTGAGTTCAGACAGTTTATACATGAACAAGGAGTGGACATCTGCTTGGTGTCTGAGACCCATCTGAAACCAGGCATCCGAGTAGCAATACCAAATTACCACTGCTACCGCTATGACCGACCAACAGCAGGCGGTGGCGTCGCTATATATATTAAACGGGGAATCCCACACAACCAAGTGCCTCTCCCGCCAATGAACCAACTTGAAGTGGTGGGAGTCGAAGTAGCCACCGCGAATGGAAAAATCACTGTAGTATCGGCCTATCGTCCACCACGAGCACAGTTACAAGATGAAGACATCAAAAACCTGGCCAGCATAAGGGGCAGGCTGATCATAGGTGGTGATCTGAACTGTAAACACACTGATTGGAACAGTCGAGCGTGTAACAGTTCGGGAAGACAGCTAAGGAGACTGGCTGAAAGGCTAAACATGAATGTAACTGCCCCCGAAGAGCCTACTCACTACCCGGCGAATGGAAGACGTCCCGACGTCTTGGACATTTGCATCAGTAGAGGCATCACAGGATACCTAGCAGCCAGCACCATCAACCGGCTGTCGTCCGATCATTGTCCTGTACTCTTCGAGATAGTGGTAGGACCATGGCAGCTTGAACAGCAAACTGTTCCGGATTACAAACACGCCAACTGGGACAGATACCGACAGATAATCGCCCACGCCTTCGAAACAAGACATCACGAAAATGTGGAGGAGAGCCTGAAGTTCTTTGAAACAACCGTGAAGGAGGCATCGGGAGCCACCATCCCTTCGAAACGAACCAACAACCACGCAATGCAACAGCTTCCACCTCAGCTTCTGGCCATGATCCGACACAAGAACCGGGTCATGAAAGAGAGGAAGCTAACGAGGAATCGAAACACCAAAAGCCTGCTTAATAGACTTCAAAAGGAATTAAAAGCAGCCCTCACAGAACATAGAAATAAGGAATGGGAGGCCAGAGTTTCAATGATACGGCCCAATGAGGACTCCCTGTGGATACAGACAAGGAGACTTACGAAGCGGAAGCAAAGACTTCCTCCGCTCCACGGAGAAAGAGGGTCTACCTCCCACAGGAGAAGGCGGATGCTCTTGCAGACAACTTTGAGAAGCATTTCTCCCCCTTAGATACCGACATAGACGAAGAACAGGTGTCTGAAATTAGGCGGAGACTGAGAACCTACAAGGAGGCAGCCGCCACCGACGATGCACAGCACATCCCAGAAGTTGACGTCTCAGAAATCAAAAACTGCATCAAGAGACTTCATCCCAATAAAGCACCAGGAATAGATGGAATAAATAACATCCTCATAAAGCACCTACCGTTGGAAGCTCTTTCATACTTGGCTGAAGTTTTCAACACTATTCTCAGAACAAGGACCTTCCCAAAATGCTGGAAACAGGCAATAGTCGTTGGTATACACAAGTCCGGCAAGGACCCTGTATTTCCCCAGCACTACCGTCCTATTAGCCTGCTTCCATCGGTTAGTAAAATATTCGAAAGAATACTGCTTGCAAGGATGAAGAAGATCATCGATGAAGGAAATCTCATCCCAAACCATCAGATGGGGTTTCGCCGGGAGCACTCTACCACCCACCAACTCCTACGAGTGGTCGAGGAGGCGACTAAGGCTTTCAATCACCGGAACTTCTGTGGACTAGTGCTTCTTGACATAGCGAAGGCCTTCGATTCCGTATGGCACTCCGGGCTGCTATGCAAGCTGTTTGAGCTGGGATTCCCCGGGCCATACGTACAGCTGCTAGAATCGTACCTGCGGGGAAGATCGTTCAGGGTGAGGGTAGGGACAGCTCTCTCCTCGAGAAGAAAAACAAACGCCGGAGTGCCTCAAGGATCGGTTCTGGGACCGGTGTTATACTCACTGTATACATCGGATATCCCGGAAACGGCAGGTGTCAAAACAGCTCAGTACGCAGACGACACGGCAGTTTTCTCCAGCAGCAAAAAAGGGAACTCGCCACACATCACCTGCAACAAGCGCTGAATAAGATTGAGGCCTGGGCAAGACGATGGCGTATAGCCATCAACCCAGAAAAGACGCAGGCCATCATGCTAGCACACCGACGAGGAAAGAGAAACACAGTTCATCCGCAAGTGACGCTCCAGGGACAGCCCATTCCATGGAAAAATACCGCACGCTATCTTGGTGTAACGTTAGATGCCAAACTAACTTGGCGCACGCACATAGAAGATATAAAAAGAAAAGCCAGCGCGAGACTTCAACAGCTGTATCCACTATTAAACCGAGACGGTACTTTGGCGCCAGCGACTGGAGTAAAAATTTACTGCAGCTTAATAAGACCAGTCATTGAATACGCATGCCCAGTGTGGGGGTATGCTTCAAGGACAAATATCCATAAACTGCAGGTCATACAAAACAGAGCCCTCAAACGGGCCCTACATCTGCCATCACGATTCCCAACACATGACCTCCATGAAGCAACAGGTCTCCAAACAATTCAGCAAAGGTTTCAAGAAAGCGCAGCCACCTTCTACAGATCCGCACACAAAAACAACAACCCACTCATCAGTAATCTAGGTACATATACAACAGAAATTGATTTCCATAAACGTCCACTGTCACTGATCCAATAAAAGAGCCAACCAGACGACGCACCAATAGAAAAGAAGTGAACTATCATAAACGATGAGAAGGAAATGTCGAGAGACAACAACCTTCAATACCACAGCCCAAACGAACGGGCAAATAATGGCGAAGCGGGTGGATAAATGAAGGCTCTAGTACTCTTAGAGCAGGCACAGGTCCATACAGAAGGATAACAGCACGTGAAGACCGCCATTTGTGTGAGTGGTTCTTCCTGGCAGACCAGATCCAAGCAGTGGTTATAGAGGGAGTCACCAATTGCTAGAAGCTGGGTTACACTCTCTGACCCCTGTGCAATGTGTTCCAATAACCCGATTTCATTGCCAGCATCGTCTAACCTGGTATAATGCAAAATGCAATGGACACGTGAGTGGCGTACATTTGTGTTTCGAGATGAGTCTCGGTTCTGTCAGTGTACGACCATTACTCACTTCTCTCGGTCTAGCAGACAGGCTCTGCTAGTTACATTATTGTGACTGTTGATTATGGTGATCCGCGGAAATTCTGCCAACTAGGGCAGTAGATAACTCGGGGTGAGTCTACCCATCCTCGCCAAAAATTTCGGATAATCCGGTGCACCCGCTAAAGGAGGCTACATACACGTTGTTGCCCACACGCATCGCTTAGGGGCCCCACAGGCCTTAACGTCAATTTCACGGTCATTATCATACATTTATGGGCCGTTAGTTAGCAGAATTACCCAATTGCACAAGAGGTCAATTACCCACAGTATTTGACGAAATTCTCTAATTATAATGTGCACATGCCCCCATATTTTAATGAACGCTTTATTGCGTATGAAATAATCCTTTTAAAAGTGGTTTATGTATAGCTTAAGCAATCCGAGAAAACCTGTTTCTGAGGCCCTCCACCGTAATATAATAAACGATTTTTTCCCATGCGAACAGAGTATAGTATGAAAATCGTCTTTATAATGTAACAAGATGTAAAAATTCCGCCCATATTTACTTCATTCAGCATTTGGGAATACTAATGAGGGTTTTAAATAAAAACATTAAGGCAACAAAATTTTGTAACTATGGGATGGTGATCCTGTTTATCTTCAACGATGGACCTATTCTAATCAAAAATCACCCCCTTGGAGCGCTTCAAGCAAGGTGTGTTGGCCGGTGTATAACAGAGAATCGCTTGTGCCGTGTGGACTGGAGTTATACAAAGAATAGTTTGTATCCTGTGTGTCTTGTCATGAAACGGAAGGTTGCTTGGCAATAATTTTCATACAATAGAAAATTTATCAGAAACAAAATAATCTGCAACTTTCGCTCAATAAAGTCTGTCGACATATGAATGATACTATGGTCTGCAAGATCAATAGCAGTTCGATATAATTGCGAGCATGTTCTGAGAATCGAAAGGTTTGATTTTGCTTTTTTTCCAGGTCTAGTTGGGGTTTATTTACCTGTACACTATTTTCATGTGTACCAAGCTCCATCAAATTTGCGCCAAACATTTTCGGAATTAAATTAAAGCTATATCCATCCTCACCCTACTCATAATGTGATGGGTGGGTGTTGATTCACCCGTACCCTATTTTTATTCGTCCGATAAGAATCATATGCTACAAGTTTCATTGATTAGTCACCAGCCATTTCCGGAATTAAAATAAAGGTCGATTTCCCCCACAGTTAACAGAACCGGATGGTTGAAAGCTGTGATAAGGACTGACAGTTTTCATTTTAGTCAAGGTTGCATTTCAACTTAATCACAGCTGGTGATGCCGCTGCTTGAAATCGAAACATGATTCGTACAGCATTAACAAATACCACATACATAAATTTGTATCTGGAATGTTGTTCAGGTACGACAGATAATATAGATTTTGGGCAGTTCTATCATTACCGTGGCTCCTCATTCTGATGATTAATTCCTATAGAACTCGACGAAACAAATCGAAAATAAACAATAAATTTTTTTGATATCTCCCTTCGTTTTCGAGATATAGCATGTCAAAAATCAGTTACAGATAAGAGTTCTTTGTGCTTTTGGTGACGTTTCTTCTGGTACAGGTAGTATTTCAACCTAACAACAACAACTAGGAAGAAAATAAAACATCTATTGTGCATATACACAGTGTAGACATAGTGGTTTTGATGAATTTTTTTTCTGGTCCAGGCTGGATCTCACCTCAACCTCCCTACTTTTGAGATAAAATATCTCGAGAACTAAGCGAGGTATCAAAAAAATATATATTCTTTATTTTCGATTTGTTGAGTTACATAAGAATCCATCATAAAATTGCGGCGCCACGGTTATCGTAGAATCCCCGGATTTTGAAAGAGTTTTCGCAATTTGAGAGCTTGGGGCCAAAGTTAGAATCTGAAGACGTTACAAGACATTTATCTTACGAATAATCTGCCATATCTGGAAAACTGATAATTTTGACAAAGTTTTTACAGTATCAAACATCAGGCATGAAACCTGCCACTGTGGTCTTGTATGCTGAGGTGTCGTACGCGTGATCGGGAAGAAACAATAGACCGGGCATGTACCCAGGTCCCCACATACCAACCGTCTTGACTATAGTTTTTAGGTGGTTTTACGCAGCCATTAAGGCGAATACCGGCAGGGTACCCAATCTCCGCATCATAAACTACAAATTTCATAAAAATGCATTTACACACGCTGATCATAGTTACACGTTTCACAGGCAGATGGCACCACTTCTCAAATTAGTACTTAATACGACCTGGCAGTAGGAACAGAATGCAGCAGCAGCAGCAGCGTCATCTGGCGTGGATTACTCCACAGTGGTGTTGCAGTTCCAGGGTGGCCCCTTCTATGTTGTACTGTTGTGGGTTTTTTGGACTAACTTCTGACTTAGTCTTTGATGTTGATAACGATGTCTAGTTGGGCAAAGCCCGTCAGCCTTTCTATAGCCAGGGTTTGAAAAAAATATCTAAGTCTAATATCTAAATCTACTGTTTTGGGTTTTTTTTAAATATTTGTGATTTTTTTTTATCTAAGACTAAGGGGGGGGGGCTATATACATTGGCGTGTTTACAAGGGGTACCTAACTCTATGTATTTAATCCTACCTAAGTTAATGGAGTGTTTTTTATTTGTGGTGGCCTACTTAAAACTATTGGTGGGTATATGATATGTACAGGACCTAACTCTTAAGTTGTGGGGCCTATTTACAGTTAATGGTGGACTTGAGGTTTTGGAGGAATAATTTAAAAAGTTCTAAACTGCCTCGTCAAGGTCAGCTTGGGTCGCTTGACCTGGCGCATTTCCTCTGACTCGTCTCCTATATCAGAAATTAAATTAAATTTGGATACTGAGCATTTCTGGAAGAATAATTCTGATTTGGCCTTTATTGTCTCTCCAAGGGTTAGAAAACAGAGAGCTCTACTGATTTCCCGGTTGTTGACGAACCTCGGAGCATCTGAGATGATGCGCAGCGCTCTGTTTTCCAGTGCTTGCAATTTCTTTACATGACAGTCGGCCGCCATGCTCCATATTTCCGAGTCGTACAGGAACGTAGGCTGGATGATCGCACGGTAAAGGAGTTTTGTCTCCGTGGATAGACCGTCGCCTCTCAGCAGGGGGTAGAGGCCGGCTAGTTTCGCTCTTGATCTGTTTTTAACGTCTGCTACGTGTTTACCCCACGTGAGCCTTCTGTCTAGTCGCAGCCCCAAGTATTTTACTTGGTCCACCCAGTCCAATTCCAGATCCCTAATATGCAACTTAATGTCTGGAATTTTTATCCTTGTGGAAAAGATAATTGGCTGGAATGAGAATGCTTGGCGTCAGGAAGAGAAAGTGGCCGTAAAACCATCTAATTCGCCCATGCTAACGATGAATAAAATTAATCAAAGACAGCAGACTCCAAGAAGTTGGCATAATGTGGTGAAAAAGAACCATTAGGCATGTCTCATTATGCTGCCTCATCTGGCGCTGGAGCTGAAAATTGTTTCATTATGCTATTTCATATGACGCTGAAGCACAAAATTAAAATTTATTCCACACCTTTACAGTTGAATATCAAAATTTTCAGAAATATTTTCCATTTAAAAAAAAAATACACGAAATGCTCACTTTCACGTAAAAACCAATAGCTATGCATAGTTTACATTTAGTAGCCAGAGATATTAACTTAATTTCCTAAGATAACTTTAACGCCAACTATGTTCTCCGCAGTTTTCCCGTTATTATTAATGTACCTAGTTTCCGCTTCGTATTTAGTAATGCTATCTATGGGGTTAAAAGACTGAATAGCCAAAATTTAAGGAGGTAAGGGGTAGGTGCTAAGTTATTTTCACGAACTATGACATATGCTACATATAGTTTGTTTTGCATCTTTGGTGTTTTTCAGGATACTTTCAGAATTTCATTAACTTCTCCAGCATCATGTAACGTTGAAACATTTCCTGATACTAAACTTTAAAACGGTGATAAAACCAACCAAATCAGTTCAGTAGTTTTTTAGTTTTTCTGAAACAGATAAACACAGATTTCGTTTTGTAGATACAGAATAAAAAAAGAAGAACATATATAGATAACGCTAAATTAATTATCTGCTGATATTACAATTCTAACTCCGAATACGGATTAACATCAATCACCTTTTTAACTTGTGGCTTTACCGCTCGTCAACGTCGAGGTGATTAGAGGTGGGATGGGACTGGGGAGAAGCAATCTGAAGGAATTCGCCCACGGCCATTTGAAGGAAACATCCCGGCATTCGCCTGGAGTGAATTGGGGAAACCATGGAAAACCCAAATCTGGATGCCCGGACGGGGATTCGAACAACCGTCTTCGCGAATGCGAGGCCAGAGCGTTACCGCTCACCCACCACGCTCGGTACAATTATATCACACTTTTAAGACAACTGACATCATCTTCTTCATATCATCACTGAATATGTTCTCACTGCAACTTAAGAGGTACTATCAAACTTAAAGTTTATTAATTTATAAAGACTTTAAGTCAAGAATCATTTAACTGGAATTGTGAGCGAGTGAAAATACTTATATCTACACTATAATTATGTAACGTTTATTTATATCTATACTATAATTTATAGGTCAAATTCTGTAATTTGATCCTGAGATATCTACGTTATAATAATGAAGTGCTAAGAATTTTTATTTAAAACTGGTTCACTTCTCTCCCAATCCGCGTTGTTGACAGAAACTATTTTAGTCATAATGCTCAATATCTCGTCCCATGATATTTAATTTTATAATTTATATACTTTACTAGCTGGTACCCACGACTTTGTCCGTGATTGTAAAGAATTCATATTGACAGCTACAGACATCTAACCACACTAGTGCACGATGGGAGACTCGATACTATTACCACACACAAGTACCAGTCTTCTGCGCTATGTAGTTCAGGCAGCAAGGTAAAATTTACGGATACACACAAGTCTTTAGATGAAACACGAAAATATTCATGATCGACCTATTTCAAACACCAAATCTCACACACTCCCACAGTTACCGAATTTCGGCCAACGTTGTGATCGATGGGAGACTCTGTGTTACTACCACACACAAACGCCAGTGATCTGCGATTGATAGTTTTCACTTAAAAGTGATACACCGTGCACATGCATCTTTGGCAGAAGTATGAAATTGCCACAGGTCGAACACTTTCAACCCCCATATCTCCCACACACCCACAGCTACAGACATCTAACAACCATAGTGCACGACAACAGACACGATTCTACTACCACACATAAACACCAATGCTCTATGCTCTGTAGTCGTGGTAGAAAAGTGAAATCTGCGGAGACACATGCCTTTCGTCGAAATACGAAAATATCCTTGGTCGGCCACTTACAACCACCATATCTACCACAGTACCACAGTTTCTGAAATTCGGCCGCTGTTGTGATCGAAAGGTGACTCTGTGCTACTACTACACATAAACGCCAGTTATCTGTGATCTGTAGTTTACGCTGAAAAGTGATACACCATGACACTTTTGTCTTTTGCAGAAGTATGAAACTGCCACAGGTCGACCACTTTCAACCCCCATTTCTCCCACACCCCCATAGCTGCCGACATCTAAAAACCATAGTGCACTACATGAGATACGATTCTACTACCAAACACAAACACTAATGCTCTATACTATGTAGTTGTGGCAGAAAAGTGACATATGCGGAGACAGTCGAAATACGAAAATATCCTTGGTCGGCCACTTACAACCACCATATCTACCACAGTACCACAGTTTCTGAAATTCGGCCGCTGTTGTGATCGAAAGGTGACTCTGTGCTACTACTACACACAAACGCCAGTTATCTGTGATCTATAGTTTTCGCTGAAAAGTGATGCACCATGACACTTTTGTCTTTGGCAGAAGTATGAAACTGCCACAGGTCGACCACTTTCAACCCCCATATCTCCCACATCCCTATAGCTACCGACATCTAACAACCATAGTGCACGACAGGAAAGACGATTCTACTACCACACACAAACACCAAAAGTCTATGTTATGTAGTTGTGGCAGGAAAGAGAAGTATACGGAGATACGAATTTTTGGTCGAAATATGAAAACGCCCTGCACTGACCAACTTTAATCATTATATCTCCCACATCCCCACAGCTATCGGCATTCGGCCAACGTTGTGCACGACAGGAAACTCCATGCTACTTCCACCCACAAACATCAGTGATCTGTGCTAGGTAGTGGTGGCTGAAAAGTGAAATATAGGAAAAAACACTTCTATTTTTATATATATATATAAGATTTATTTATTCTTTTATAGTTTTTCCTCACTTTCGTATATCCAATTGTTTCTATTCCCATGCTTCTCTAAACCATCTCTTCCGCGACATACATCTGATGACCATAACCACAATAAAAGGGCGGGACTGTTTCTTCAAGTACTGTTCGATCCATTTTTTTTATTATTATTATTTTACTGAAATATCCACACGACACTATTAGAAGAAAATCGCTATAAAGTTATACAATTGTGGTGTTTGAGAGGCGCAAAAAAGGGCCATATAAACTGAAAAAAAATCTCGATCAAAATAAAAACAATAATATATTTCAGATTACGAAGTAACATCCTTAAAATTAGCTCATTTAAAATCTAGTTATACAAATGAAACCAATGTTTCTACCAAAAAAATTCCATTTTAATAGCCTACAGCTGAAATTATATCCCAGTTCCATGAACTGGATGCTTCTTAGAACCACACAAACAACTAACTACTTTATCACTGACGTTCAGCGAAATTTCCTGGAGGTGGATGTAGAGGAGATTCCTGGCTTGCAACACCATCCTTACAGAGAAGCCACTAAAATATAACCTCATTCCAAGTTTTCGGTCCTCCCTTCCAAGTTAGCTGTCACCGAATCACAGACAGTAAATAAAAGCCAAGTGTTTCACGATCATATCACAATACCGCCGAAATTGGCAGAACTGGCTACCACCAATACTCGCGTTACATATTCTATTCTATGTTCCTGGAATCAGTTTACCATTCTGAAGTAAAGGAATGCTGCTGGGAAATTCACGACGAATATACGGTCTCTCTCGCATTCCAGAAAAATCAGTGAACGATTCTAGCGAGATTATTTACCATTTCCAGACAATATCAATAATTCACCGCTGGTGCTAAGATCCTTATTTCCCAGAATTACAGAACTACCTAATTAGCAAAATAAAATTCAAGTCGACTGGTGAATCAGTACATTATACAAAATTCCAATCAAATATATCGTCAAATGGCTCCACAGCTTTTAAATTGGTAGTACTTTTGTCATTGACATGTTTAAATTAGCGCGGGAAGTTAGATACGAGGATTATGTAAAAGCCACTTCAAACTACGAATTACTTAATTCCAAAACCTTCTCTCGTTGGACATAAATTCAGCAGATATCTAACTGGAACATAACAGAATTCATAGTGATATCCTTGAATTTTTCACATTAGTTTCCTGTACCTTATCCTGATTGCATACCACTCATTACGAAACTACCCCCCCCAGTATTTTGACTAGCTTTACTCTCAACATTTCAGTGAAATTTAAGATGAGAATTTAACACTTACTTTTGTTTACATATTGCTTTACGTCTTGTTGACGTCGAGGTTTTTGGAGAAGGGAAAGTATTTGAGGCAAGAAACGGGAAGGAATTCGGTCACGGCTAGTTGGAGGAAGCATCTCGGCATTCATTCGCCGGAGTGATTTCCGGTAAGCATGGATGGCTGAAATCTGGAGGGGCAGGTGGAGATTCGAATCCAAGTCCTCCCTAATGCTATGCCAGAACGTTACCGTTCACCCATCATGCTCGGCCCTGATGAAATAAAGAAAGATAGTAGCTGGTAGCAACTACCAAAATACAGTAACAGTGCTTGCTTTATTAGTCAGTTGGTGGTCGTAACATAGACTAGAAAAAAACACGAAAATTTTAGTCACAAAATTACTGCCAGTTTTTATTTATTTTTTAGTTTTTTTTTTTTTGTCGGTGATAACCTTCTTTTATCTCTCTGAATTCTCTCCTACATCCTGTAGAAGCTTTGTATATGCAGTCCAGCCTGCTTATGAATTTTTTCTAAAATAATTAACCAATTGCTAAAAAAAATGATTGTATTGAATA
Organism: Vandiemenella viatica; assembly: GCA_031002005.1. Lineage (NCBI taxonomy): Eukaryota > Metazoa > Arthropoda > Insecta > Orthoptera > Morabidae > Vandiemenella > Vandiemenella viatica. The sequence continues at coordinate 151,009,421 of JARYHS010013631.1, read as the reverse complement.
GTAGTATGTAATATAAACGTAGAAATAACATTTTAAATATCGGGACAGACACATCACATAATGCGTCTGATCCCTTTTCCGTAGAACAACTTCGATAACTCAATAATGTCATAGTATATACGTTGTATACAAAATGCCAACAATATTCGAGATGATTTTTCAAGACGCTAGTTCACCTCGAGAAATGTGATTTCTAAAAAGAATTGTAAAGTGCATTTTATTCAAATTTCAACTAATATACATTTTGTAACAAGACGAAGAGAGACATCACTAAAAAAAACTTTCTTTACAAATGGAGACATAGAAGGTATCATTAGGAAAGTCCAGATCAATCCAGATATATCCGCCCGTGTTCTTCGAAGTCAACTCCGCTGCCTCTGAGTTTTTTTTGTTCCAGGTCATACAGGTGCCCTATTATTCTAATCAGATACAACTTGTATAAAGAATTTTTCAACCTCTTTGCCTTATGCATCTTGCTTACGCAGTTCCATTGAAGTTATTTAATTAAAAGTCCCTACAAATACGATCCGTGCTCGGTCTGTTGTTATTTTTACCACCGTCAGTACCCCTGTTTCTTTTCTATGTGGCCCTTGATTAAATTAGTTCAGAATATTCTTCATGATTTTATTACTCGTCAAGAAGACGTCACTATATCAGAGAGGTGCAAGGAACGGGAAGAATATAGGCCGCAGCCTTTGTGGAGGAAAGATCTCATCATACTTCTTGAGCGATTTCCGCAAACCAAAATCAGGGTGGTGGTATCGTGAACCAAAACCGAATCATCCAGAATGCCAGGTCTTAAAATTTCCACTCACCCGCTACGATCAGCAGAGTACAAGGCTAGTCAAAATGATAGCGATGATTTCAGAAAATTACTTCAGATTTATTATTTGACATATACTTACAAGATTACACAGATATATAAAAAAAACTGTGAAAGTTTTTTTGAGGTCTACAGATGCTCAATATGTGCACCTTTAGTGACTCTGCACACATCAAGTCTATAATCGAGTTCTTCCCATACCCGATGCAGCATGTCTCTGTCAACGACAGCAAATGCATTGGTGATGCGAACCCGCAGGTCTGGCAGATCAACTGGTACTGGTGGCACGAACACTGTATCTTTTACGAAACCCCAAACAAAGAAGTCGCAGGGGGTTAGGTCAGGGGAACAAGGAGGCCATGACATCAGCTGACGATCAGCATCCCCAGCACGACCAATCCATTACAGACTTTAGGTGCACATATTCAGCATTTGTAGACACTCAAAATAACTTTCACAGTTTGTTTGTATATCTGTGTAATCTTGTAAGTATATGTCAAATAATAAATCTGTAATAATTTTCTGAAATTACTGCAATCATTTTGACTAGTCCTGTAGATTTGGAGGGTCCATTACGTGCGCAAGTTAGAGATAACTCAGAGACGTATAGCAACAAAATATGATGTCATTCGTAAAACAAAAAATGATTGAAAATTATTTGTTACAAATAAATTACTTAGCAGCACAGAATCATCAGCTATATTTAGCACGTTTACCAAAGAGTGTTCTTATATGCTACAAATGTAGGTTGTTTCCGAACTGTCGGACATCACATAAGATATTTTTGGTAATCATATGTCACATCAATTCTCCTATTGCTTCTTTATTGGATAAAATTGGTTCTAAAACAGAAACCCTTACAATTTCGACTAACAGCATTCATACTTTTCTAAACAAAATTTTCATTTTATTTTTTATTTTTTTTTATTTTTTTTTGTGTGTGCGAAGAACATCGATAAATATTTTAAAAGAATATTGCTGTTAATTATAGTCTTGCATAATTAAATAGCAGGTAATTCAAAAACGAATATATGTGCAAGTTTTATACCGTGTAGAGTCAGTGGAAATCACTGACCAATGAGAAAATAGATCATCCAACTGATCTAATATGAAATTACTCTTTAGGTCTAACCGCAAAGCAAGATGAAAGTATTTATATTGTGTTTTTTTGTTATTTTATTAATTTCTTTGCAGCTGGACTTTCTTAAGGAAAAAAATTATAATTTCTTGGAACGCCAATATTTGTGTCCATAAATTATGTTTCTTAAATACAATCGCATTCAATATAGTTGTTATAGAAATTAAATTTGTGTTACAAATAACAAACCTAGTGGTGGGTTTAGTTTCCCGAAATCATTCCAGGCAAAATGCATTGATAGTGCCTTCAAAAGGCAATGGCCGAATTATTTTTCTTTCCTGACCCACAATTCTCTCACATCTCGAATTACTTTGACCTAAACTAGCGGCAATACCTTCAAATAATAAACCGTTTCAGATAGCAACTCATACAATATTAAATCTCCCACTCATTTATATCCACTAATTTCTTCAAGAAGATCAGAAAGATTTTTTTATTTTCTCTTACGCCTAGTCATAACGAACCTTTGGAACGTGAGTCACATTGGGGATTCTACGGTAACCATGGCGCCACCTTTTGATAATGGATTCTTATGTAAATCGACGAGACAAATCGAAAATAAAGATTTTTTATTTTTTTTTAATATCTCGCTTAGTTTTCGAGATATTGTATCTCAAAAGTGAGGGTGAGATCTGGCCTGGACCAAAAAAAAAATCACCAAAACCACTACATATACACGATGGAAATTCACTATAGGTGTTTTATTTTCTTCATAAGGGACCGTGCACAAACTACGTGGCTCGGTCCAGGGGGAGAAGGGCTTAGCTGGAAGGCTACACTGGGATACGTGGGGGCAGGGGGGGTTCCGAGCCAGGCCACGTAGCTTTCCTTTCATATCATTTTTCACAGTTAAAATGAGGAACAGAAATCACAACAGCATGTTAATATTTATTTCCTTCAGGTAATTATCTCTGTATGTAATTTGGAATAGTCTGACAATAGAAAGCTACGTGGGGGGGGGGGGGGGGGGGGGAGAGGAGAAGCAAAAGCCACATAGTGCTACGTGGGGAGGGGGGGGGTTCCCAGGAGCCCAAAATGGAGGAGGATTTCATTCTGGTCGTCGTTGCACTTCTCTTTGATACTATTTTCGATTTGGTATTTTAAAATCTATGGTTATGCAGAATGGAACGCCGATCCCAGTGGGCGCACGGTAACGATCGAGTTAGGCTTTCGGGAGGACACGAGTTCAAATACGCATCCAGCCGTCCAGATTTCTGTTTTCCATGGTTTCCCGTAATCACCCCAGGCGAATGACAGGATGCTTCATCCAGAAGACCCAGTCTGAATTCATTCCCCTTCCTTGTCTCAATTTCTTTCCCGCCTCTAAGGACCTGCAAGACAACGATGCCTAAAACTGTAAGTAAAAAATAAACCAATGAGAATTACATGACACCTAAATAGGAACTTACTTATGATTACATTATTTATACTTAATTATCCGGCGTTATTTAATGTACAGACTTTTTATTTGCATCGTACTCGCTGAATTTTAGTTTTAGAATCGTATTCCTAATGGAATTGTTGATGGTGTATCTAGTAAACCTGTGAACATATCTGCCTGTAATAACATCACCATTAAAAATAAGATTTTATCTTATGGTTTTACGCCTCGTCCACGTCGATGTCATTAGAGGCGGAATGGGATTGGGGAGAAGTAACTGGAAGGAATTTAGCCATGGCCTTTCGAAGGAAGCATCGCGGCATTCACCTGGAGTAATTTGGAGAAACCATGGAAAATCCAAATCTGAATACCCTGACGGGGATTTGAACAAGCATCCTCACGAACGCGAGGTCTTATAAGATTTCTTGTTATTTTAATAAATTATATATTCAGTAAAAACGTTTATTTTTAATATTTTCATACTGAATACCATACACTAACTCCAAATAACAATACAATGATATTTTCTTCCAGCTGAATGCTTCTCCTCTCTGCCATAAAAAACTGCTTGGCAACCCAAACAACGACAGATGCCCCGTCTCCCCAACAGCCACGTCAGAGATGCTAATAACTCTTCTCAAATAAGAACTGTATAACCAGGGCTGCCAGATTGTATAATTGGATACAAAACTTGTATAATTTGGTTACCTCTTGTATCCTGTTTGTATAACAGATTGACTTGTATAATTGGATACAAAAATGAGCACTTAAAAGTAAAGTACATTCCAGCACCTTTTTGAAAGTGTTTGCCCTTTGTTTCATTGAGTTGGCAACCCTTCCTGCATATCTATTTCCTTTTTGTTATTCAAAATTTATCACTTTTCGTGGACTTTTTTTTGCTCCCAGCACTTTCACTCACGTATGTAATCAATGGATGACCCCTTTGTATAATTGGGTTTCATTCTGTATAATTTCAAAGAGACAGCGGTATAATATAAGTTGGCTGTACTGGCAGCGCTGTGTATAACAGCCACAGATCATATTTTAAAAAATATAAATGTATAATCAAAATAAGGAAACTTCGTTTCCTTACATTCTGATCAAAGATTGGAAAAAAAATTACACTGTTTGGCCAGCTGCGAGTAAATATATTGCCAATTATACTCATGCATCAATTTGCTTTGACAGCACATTACAAGAAATAAATCTGCTGCATTAATTTTCTAATTACGTGGCAATTGCTTGGTTATATAAAAAACCTCATCTCTAATTTGCCCTCAAAAAAATTTACTTTCTGAATAAGGCTTGGGTAATTAATTTTTTCCCCATAAACAGCAGATTATCCATATTTATCAAAATCCTGATATCCATCATCAATTATTGGTTTCTTTGTGATAATGTATTTATAAAAATAAACATAAGTTATTTGGGTTTCAGACGTAACTCCACGTTCATTCCATTTTATGAAAATCTTTAGATATAGTTTCTTAATTCACAGCATCATCTCTCTTGCTTCTTTTTTGTCTGATTAATGAAAACAGTGTGTCAAATATGGAAACCAACACGTATTATTTCATTTCAGAATTTTGTAAACTTCTCCTTGGTTAAGTGGTTTCCCATCCTCGAAGCCTATCCTTTCATTCAATCAATGTCAGAGCTGTCTGCTATTTGCAGTGGCCAACTCTTGCTAAATTGCTGGAAGTCATTTCGGTTTAAATGCTTCTCGTTGGTCAACGGTCGATTGGATTCCACTTTCACCATTCACTTGAGCCAAGTATTTCTTGCCAACGTAGTTAAAATAAGATTCTCTTTTTTTACAGGAAACATTTCTTTCAGCATTGCTAACTTTTAACCATTCTGTCAAAAGAATCCTCAGGACACATGCTGTAAATGTCAAAACAAACTCTTTCATGTCAAAATCCAACTACACTTGCAATAACACAAGTTCTTCACGTGATTTGTCACCGTTATCTTAGTCGTACTATGTTTGCTGTATTCGGATTGAGAATAAAATAACATAAATCAATTCTACTTAAGACATCCACACCAACAATCAATTAGTAAAATATATTTTAATACACATTCATAAATTGCTGTGACAGCAACACAGTAACTTCGTAAATACTTAACAATGGGGAAGAAACAAAGAAGACGAATACTGGTATTATTACCATGACGGTATCAAAATATGATCACATTGTATTTCGATAAATGCTTTTATTTTATCAGGTGCCCACACTGGTCTATTAAATACGTTTAGTATCTACTTTTAATTGTGAAAGACAGTGATGCAAAGAAGTGTCTGTATTATTTGTTAAATAATTGCGAATACGCTATATAGCTACATGTGAAGAAAGGTCCGTTGACATATACCATTGCTTCACCAGGCTGGTGTGGGGCGCCTGCTTAAGGTGGAGTAAATTATTTTCATCGTTAGGACTTGGCAGTCAGGGTAGAAAACGTGGAGGCGAATGATTTCTAACAACCAGATTGTGTATCAGAGTTCTGAGTTAAGTCCCAAACCTCTCCGTAATCAATACACAGTGAGGACACTTTCGAGGGTGATTCGTCCATCGGGTAAGGATGTTAAAATTTGTGTTCCTATAGGCAGGGCCGGCATTAGGGAGGGGGGGGGGGGGGGTTAAGCGGGTCAATAGTACCCGGGCCCGCCAGTTGAGGGGGGACCCCCTGATCACCGACTGTAGGGCCCATGGAGGCCATGAAGCCCGTGATCCGCCCATATTGTCACCCGGGCAGTTTGTAGCGCTTAAAAAAAAAAAGTTGCCCATTTCACCCCGGGCCCGCCCGAAATTCCTAGCGCCAGCACTGCCTGGAGGTGACTTTCGCAAGAGTAGGACTGAATAAATCGGCACCAGGGTTTTCCCTCTTCCTTTCTCCATGGTCATATATACAGGGTGTTACAAAAAGGTACGGCCAAACTTTCAGGAAACATTCCTCACACACAAACAAAGAAAATATGTTATGTGGACATGTGTCCGCAAACGCTTACTTTCCATGTTAGAGCTCATTTTATTACTTCTCTTCAAATCACATTAAACATGGAATGGAAACACACAGCAACAGAACGTACCAGCGTGACTTCAAACACTTTGTTACAGGAAATGTTCAAAATGACCTCCGTTAGCGAGGATACATGCATCCACCCTCCGTCGCATGGAATCCCTGATGCGCTGATGCAGCCCTGGAGAATGGCGTATTGTATCACAGCCGTCCACAATACGAGCACGAAGAGTCTCTACATTTGGTACCGGGGTTGCGTAGACAAGGGCTTTCAAATGCCCCCATAAATGGAAGTCAAGAGGGTTGAGGTCAGGAGAGCGTGGGGGCCATGGAATTGGTCCGTACAGTACAGTACATACTAACGAAACTAAAATGAGCTCTAACATGGAAAGTAAGCGTTTCCGGACACATGTCCACATAACATATTTTCTTTGTTTGTGCGTGAGGAATGTTTCCTGAAAGTTTGGCCGTACCTTTTTGTAACACCCTGTATACGACAGTAAAAATCACACAAAACTTTATAAAAGTCTTCTACATACACACAGCAACTCTCGGAGGAAAGGATCTGTTCAACCGACCTGTGTAACATGTGGGGTTGTAAAGAAGGTTATCTTTGCGGTAACGGATGTAGATACAGATTTTCACTGCTTGACATCCGCAAATTCGGCTGTTTTGCTGAAGCGGATGTGGAGGTAGACAGTAAATTTATAATTATTTAGATTTTAATATTTTATTAAAATTTAACTTAAAATAAAAATAAGTATATTTTATTACAAATTCAACATTTTGAATAAGCAAGCCTATTTCTGTCTAATACTGCCATATTAATGTATTTTTTGCCTTGGGATAATTTCATAAGTTGATTGAATTATTTAAATACCTATTCACTTGTCAGCAATACAATATTTTCATATTAACTTGTGGACGAATTCGAGCGTCAAGCACAAGGCCACGTCACAGCCATCTCCGTGCCCGCCACCCGTCTTTCTATCTCACTAGCGACCCATTCACAGTCCAACTTGTTGTACCTATGATGATCCTATTTTCCGATGTAAGACTCTTGTTGCGTCGTGAAATGGGTTACTGTGCCACATGTAGGACGTTTTGGATGTTGTTGGACTCGCAGACAATCAACACTGGCCTCTGCCGTCCAACAAGCAATGGCGTTGGATCGTGATTGGAGGAAATATTATATAAGAATGCGATAAGGACAATGGTGTGCCGCGAGTAAGTACGAGTGAAAAGGACTGCTTGGTACATCTTATAGTACCCCATCTAGTAGCTTGAATGGATGGGCGCATCCTACAGTAGGTCTAGATGGAGGTACTATAAGTTGGATCGTGAATAGGCCGTTTTACTTTACATGCAAGTTAAAACTTGTAAATTCGTCGCATAGGTAATAACACCGTTCAGTTCATTGTTACTTTTATTACAGCATGGTACGAGAAAAAACAAAAACACTGTTATTATTTTCAGTTGCTGTAGATATTACAAGGACGTTCATTTTTAATACACTCTATCGAACAATTATTGGGAATAATAATCCATGGATGTCGTTAGCATAGTGAGATATTCCTGAAACACAATGGAGTCAGTGATCAGCGTTTAACGATATGGCGTAAAAACCTTATACTTCAAACTATATTTTACATATGTTATAATTTTACACGTAGATTTGTCTGTGTTAGTTCATTTTCAGACAGTTTTATATTGTTGTTTTTTATATACGAGGCGCGTCCAGAAAGTAAGTTCCGTTTCAATTTATCTCCGCTGCAGCGCTGCGATTGCAGTTCCGCACATGCGCTGTAGACGATGTGTATCAAGGGGAAGAACGTGCGCCATTTGGAGATCGCTGTCAGTTACGTACGCTTTGTTGTGCTTGTTTGAAATGTCCACGTTGATTTAAAATCCCGCCGCCTGTGAAATCAGGTCAATGATTCTGTTTCTGAATGCGAGGAAAGTGAAACCAAGTGAAATTTATCGGCAAATTTGCGATGTTTACGGACCAAATGCGATGAGTGATTCGATGGTGAGAAGATGGGTCCGACAGTTCAATGGCGGGCGTAGTGATGTGCACGATGAAGAACGAAGTGGGCGTCTACCTTTGGTCACAGAAGAACTGGCAAGACTTTCATCTGTTCTTGCATCTCAAGTCTTTCCTTGGCGGTCATCACTTCACCAATGACGACGAGCTGAAAGAAACTGTTTCCAACTGGTTGAAGACACAGGCGGTAGATTTCTATGAAGAAGGTATACAAAACCTGGTGCCACGCTATGACAAATGCCTGCAAAATTTCGGCAGTTATGTGGAAAATTAGTTTAAGAGTTGTAGAATTTTGTGCAATAAAAATTTCTTCTGTATCTGTATTTCATTTTATTACCAAACGGAGCTTACTTTCTGGACGCGCCTCGTATTTCAGTTAAGCATTTCGTCTTCTTCTTCTCAACCTTTTCCCAGCATTATGGGTTTGTTTCCTTTGATAACTCACCGCTGGCATGATCAAATTTGGAGCTTTGATTTTACAGCCGCGTGCCCTTGCTGACACACTGCCATGTCGTACTAATGGAGGAAATGAATTGTCGCCGTCTGTCTACAAAATATGTAACTATTTTCTGTGTGTAATAAGGTGGTTTTTTATGTCCAGTCTGTGAGGCTGAGATTGAGGATCGGCCCAGCATTCGCGTTGATGACTGCGAAAAACCCCTAAAAACCGCAGTCAAGATGGCCAGTACGGGGGGGGGAGGGGGTTATGCGCTAGTTCGTGTCTAGAAAGAAGCAAAATCGAAAGGCGAGGGGTCTCGCGAATTGTGTCCCCGACTGTACCTCGCCGATCCAGTGTGTGTCGCCTAAGCGCACTGAGCCATTGTGACTGGTTGATGACAGCTAAACATTTCACAGATGTAAAAACGAATCATCAGAGACACGAGATTTTAGTAAAAAAAGATTGGTTGTGATTGATAAATCATAGAAAAAAAGTTGTGTACAAATTCAATCATAGCATATCTTGAAATATTATTTAATTTGAGTCTGGATACTTGCTGCTTACCCCACAGGACTGGAAAAGTGCAATAGTAGTACCGGTACATAAAGGAGGGGTGAGAAATAGAGTTGAGAATTACAGGCCAATCAGTTTACTTCAGTGGTAGGTAAATTAATGGAAAGATTGATATGCAACCACATCAGAAATGTATGTGAGGAACGTAAGTGGTTGTAGACGAGAAAGAGAACTTTACAGTAAAAGAAGAATTTTTAGGGTTTACGGAGCTTTCTACATTTGATGCTGAAGGAATTTCTTCATCTATTTTAAATTTTGTTGAAAAATTAAGGCTTAATATGAAAAAGCTGATTGGCCTTGGCTTTGATGGCTGTTCGACAATGGCAGGCCATGAAACTGGAGTGCAGGCCAGGATCAGAGGGAAGTATCCTTCTGCTGCCTATCTCACTGTGCGTCGCACAGACTAATCTTAGTTGTCAATGATCTTAACAGTCTCCAGGAAATTCGTAACACAATCGGAACGATAAAAGTAGATATTAGATTGTATAGAGAAAGTCTATTGCGTAGGAAAACAATACCTAACATTCCACTGTTTTGTGAAACTAGATGGTCCCATGAATATACATCAATCAGGATATTCAAAGAAAACTTCTTGCTAATAAAGGATAGTCTGAATCACCTGGCATATAACAGTGAATACAATGGAGACACTCGATCACGTGCCAGCCAACTTGATTGTGCAACATCATCAACTACATTTATCGTTTGCCTACACATTATATCGAGGTATTCTTCATTTCTAGAGCCAATAGTGAAAAACTCCAGTGTACTGATATGGATCTCCGCTCAGTTTACAAATTTGTCAACACTGACTTGATATCCAATTTTCAAAAGCAGAGAGAAAGCGATGACGAATTCAGAAACATTTTCGAAGCAGTGAGAGAATATCGTAAGGAACTTGACATAGATGTAAAAATCCCAAGATTGACTGGAAGGCAGACCCTCAGATGCAATGTGAATGTCCATTACTCATAACCCCAAGACTATTTCATACTGGCAATTTACAATCCGTACAAGGATTCCATAATCACGTCACTTATCACAACATTTGAAAAAGACAAAGACATACCTTTCAAAGGTGGGATTCTTCACCCACAATTAATGAAAAAGGAGAAGGAAGATGATTTCATGGAAGATATAAAAAGTTTGCAAAAGTTTTACCAAATAGACAACTTGGAAGCAGAAGCCAGATTATGGTATGACGTCTGAACAAATAAGGAGTGTTTGGAAAAAACAAAGCTTAATGATATACTTGCAGAAACTGTTTTACCCAGCTGTAAGGAGATTGCTTGTATTCTACCAGAGCATACAACTTGCACCATAGAGCGTTCTTTCAACACACTGCGTAAAGTGAAGACGTGGCTGAGAAGTACTACTGGCGAGGACCGTCTGTCCTTCTTAGTGTTCACAGGAAAAGAGCGAAAAACCCTGGTTTCCAGGACATAGTGATTGACTTTGTTCGGCAAGAAGAAAAGAAATTTACAGTTTGCTTTTTCACATAAATATTAGTGTTAAATCCATAAACCAACCAATGTATAATAATTTATTTCACAGTTAGCTTTTTATATCACTACTAGTGTAAAACCTTCGAGGTGTGTATTTTGAGTTTGCATTCTGCATTAAAGTTGCTTCTTCATTTGTGTTGCTAAATATTAAATGGATTCAATATAGTACTTAACGTGTTATTGTTTTGTTACAAAGGTCCAGTATAAAGCCGCGGCCGACTAAGTGGTCTCCCCATTCAACAAAAATAGTAGAAACAAGAGAGAGAGAGAGAAATCATTTTATTTTGTTTTCTCAGCTAGCAAAATTTGTACAAACGATTTTTGTTTTAACAAAAACATAATATAAGTAGTGGTGTGTAATGTATAATAAATTGTTAGTGCATTATAATGTTATAAAAGATATTAATATATACACGACGAAATATAAAAGTACTTAAATACATATTGTTTTTAGTAAACTTGTGGTACGAATGTAAGTAACATAATTTAAATAACACGCATAAAAGTATAACAGATATGCTAAATGTATAATAAATAAATAATAAACACTCAAACAGACAACGATCAGAGTAACTACAAAAGACATACTTCACCATACCTAATAAATAAATATATGAGGTTAAATATTAATGAATAAATTATACGTGTTAAATTTCATCAATTTAAACACATTCTTTAAGTCTTCTCTTAAAACTGTCCAAATTCATTATATCTTTATACTCTGCGGGTAGTTCGCTAAACATTTTAAAACTGTTGTAAAATAAATTTCTTTGAGCGGACAAGGTGCGTTTAAACGGCAGAGCAATATGATTGCTCTGTTGTGCAACTCTCCCTGGCCGATTTCCTACATATTCGACCCGATCGCACATTTCTGGAGTTATTATTCCGCGTAACATTTTAAAAATCAATATTAAAATATTTCGATTTATTCGCTCGTCAATAGATAAATAATTTAAAACATTACGCATATCCCGCGTTGGTGTATATATATCGCAATGCAATATAGTTCGTATTGCCCTGTTCTGCAACTTTTGGACTTCTCAATTTCCTTCTGATTGGCATAAAGGAGCACTTTTGATCAATACTCCACATGAGGAGCAGTCATGGTTTTGTAAATTAGGTTTCTCGTATAGACTCCAAGTAAATTGCCTACCCTATTCAGAGGGAGAGACATAGGATAGCGCGGCGTGCTCTAATTCCGTTATTCTTGACGATAAACATGTAAGTGAGAAAATGTTTGAAAAATTACTGAAATTGTGCTTAAAGTTTGTTGGAAGTCGCTAAGTACTCTCATAATGAAACACTGGATGAATATTTGAGAGGTAATTTTCGCTCCACTTTTAGCAAAAGCACATCTTTGGCGCATATCATTATTTGTGACATCAAATATCCTCAACTATTTGTGGCACAGTGATATAATTGTGCAGGTGCATGCATATATACATTGACATATGCCATATGCAAAATAAGTTGTGAATATCTTTTAGTAGTAAAGAAGTAATAAATTAAAACACCAGACATGTTGAGTTTACTGCATTCTAATGTAAATAGAAGGTAGTTCTTGAAGCGTATATGTATCTATCACGTCCTAATTCCTGCACTATGTGTCGCGGGGTGATGTAATTTTGTTGAAGCGTTCAGTAGTATATGTAGATACTCTCTGCAGTGTGTCAATGGTTAAAAAGTAATAAGTTAAACCGTCATGGCATATGCTGATGTTTAACCGCATGAAAATCGAAAATTTAGTAAGCGATAATTTTTTTAAAATTTCATTTCATTTTTTCACGGGGGGGGGGGGAGACAGCGAGAAAAATTTCAGTATAGGTATGATATTAAAAATACCCCAATCGATCAGGTCTTGCCCCCCCCCCCTACAAACTATCATATGGGCGCCCATGGCCGCAGGGTAGCGTACTGGGACCATTGCTATTCATTATTCTAATGAATAATTATGTTGATTGTTTACTATCTGAAATTAGATTGTTTGCAGATGACATAATGCTATATAAAAGAATCAAAACGGTAGATGATTGTAAACAGTTGCAGGGTGATCTGGACAGGATATCTAGTTGGGTTAGAAACATGGGATGAAGATAAATGCAAAGAAGAGTCAGCTTATTAGATACACAAATAAAAAACAAAAGGTTAATTATGAATATCAGGTGGGGAGAGAATTGCTTGCTGAAGACTTGAAATGTAAATATATTGACATTACATTTGATAACAAGCTTAACTGGGCAGGACAAATTGGACAGGTGGTAGGAAAAGGTTTCAAAATTCTGCACTTGTTCGAGAGAGTGATGAGGGGATGCACGAGAGAAGTAAACGAACTGGGTTACAAAACTTTGGTCAGACCATTGCTCGAATATGGTAGTGTAGTATGGGACCCACATTTTGCGTATCAAATACAGTAATTCGAGAGGCTGCTAGATTTGTTTCTGGAAATTATCGCAGAATGCAATCAGTGACAGATATGATAAATGAGCAGGAATGGGATTCATTGCAAGACAGGAGGAGGATGAGGAGGTCATGGGAGTGTACAGGGCATATACTGGCGATGAGGCATGGAACGATATTGCAATAGGTATGAAAAGTAGTGCATGGAAGGGAAAAGATGACCATGACCACAAGCTGGCACTCGATTTCAGGCACAAGGATGTGGGAAGATTTTCTTTTTTAAGTAAGGGTATCAGTGATTGGAATGAGTTACCAAGAGAAATGATGAATAATTTACCAAAACGTTGAAAGAATTTATAGATAAAATTTGTAGAGGGAAAATGTAGGTGGGTACAGGATAGGGGGGAGATGGGGGTGTAGGGAAATTGCCACCGGAGCCTGTACTCCTTTGCAATTAAAAATTAAAAAAAGCAAAGACACAATGTTCTCACGTCTGTCGTTCCCAACGAATAACAGTTTTACACGTTTTATATTAGCTTGACCTGTATGTATGAATCTATGAATGTAACGGAATTTTTCAATTCAATTTTCACCACTTGCCAGATGTCCGAGTTGTTTGAAATTTTGTACACATATTAAGAACCGATGACGAAACAAGATTTTCATAGCAACGTCCTGCTATTCTCATTACTTTGACAGTAATCATAGAAAAATAACAGAATCTTTCAACTCAATTTTCACCCACTCCAAATATCTGAATTGTTTGAAATTATTCACATGAATTGAGAACCGATGAAAATAAAATAGACTCGTAGCTATTTCCTGAAATTATACTGTTGTTGAATGGAATGGAATCTGGCAGTTGAATTTTAACCCACTTCCAGACGTCCACAATGTTTGAAATTTTGTCACGTGCATTGGCAACTATTAATAGTACAGTAATTTCATAGCTATATACTGATATTGTATTTACTTTAACAGTAACACTAAAAAAGTTGTTGAATGTAACTTAATTTTGTAATTGAATTTTTTAACCCACTTCCAGATATAGATTACGCAAACATTTATGAGATGATTTTAATTTCATCATTATTATATTTCATTGTAAGCAATACAACTACCACTCTAAAATAAAAGTATAGTTTTAAAATTTAAAAAAAAAAATACTCTTTTGCAGCAGTGTGAACTAAAAAGTTAAAAGAATTGTAGCCTAATAAACTAAAATACATGTTTTTGTAGCAATGTGAACTACAAAGTTAAAAATAATCTTTAAATATAAAAATTTTGTTCCGCAGCGCTAGGATGTTCCATAATTCAGTATAATTTTTTTTTAATAAGCTCAAAATAATAAATAGAGTCACTGACCAAAAAATTAACTTCAATATAAAAAAAACGTGGAATGCTAGATATCAGTAATCATACATTTTTTATTCAAAAATGTAGAGTCGTTACGAATAAGCAGCGAGCATCCCACACTTTTTTTACATTAAAATTAATTTTTTGGTCAGTGACTCTATTTATTATTTTTAAGCTTATTGAAAAACGTTATACTGAATTATGGGACATCCTAGCATACTGTTGAATAAAATTTTTGTATTTAAAAATTATTTTTAACCTTCTAGTTCACATTTATACAAAAGCGTGTATTTGTTTTTATTATAATTTTGTTCTTTTTAACTGCAATGAAATCGCGTTGCAAAACTCTAAGTTAGTCTTTTGTTTTTTCCTAGTACCTGTCAGAGAGAAATGCGGATGGGAGAGCTTCTCGCATATGACCCCGTCACTGACACACGATATTCTCGGAAATATTGTTTGCAGTGGACGTTGTTGGTACGCAATCCGTTTGACAGCGCGATGAATTTCATTGTATTTGTCCGTGACGTGGCTGTTATATTTGGGGAGCGCCTGGCAAACCGCAACGCGGCGCACTCGTGTTTCACCCGCCTGCCCTTAATTAAACAATACCTGCAATATGCGAACACGTAATTCCGCGGCCGAAATCAGATTCTCGATGTGTATTGACTGATATTTTTGCTCGACCCTACCAGTATTTATGGAACAAGAGAGCGTTCGTAATCATATGAAACTGGTTCTCACAATTCGGTGACGTAAATACAGCATACATTCCTCGATGAGATTTCATCCCTTTCATAACTCTGGTATTAATATACCAGCGTACAGGATAGGATACTGATGCTGAAACCCTATAATACAGTTAGTGTTTGATAGTTTTGTTCTTAAGGTAAAGCATTTCTCAAGCATTCAGCTGCCTCTTGTGATTGTTCAGAAAGTACAGCATTAATCAGCATCTTATTTTAAAACAATGTTGTTTGAATCCTTTCTACAAATTGATTACACGATCAAAATTATTTCTCACTGAGGTTTCACTTTGTTTTTCTAATAACTTAGCGTCAATCACGTCAGAAATCCATTAAATAAAGCGAAAATTAGACATTTTCAGTTACCAACCCTCTTATTACAACTGTACAAAGTGAATATAAATGTAACGGAAAATTATTTTACTAACCCATTATTACCAATATTTTGTTATTACATGCGTTTGGCACATAGATGAGCTGTGGACACAGATGTTTGTATATTTCAGTAAGCAATTCGTCGCTGGGATTGGTCACTTAACGAGCCATGATCTATTGATTCTTCCTAACTCTACGGAAGACCAGCAGAGCGATCCAAAAGTTGATCTCGCACCAACTTTGCCACTTTCAGCAGGTTTGGTTAACCACCCATCTTAGTAAATCACTAGCTTGTAGAGCAGTCTGGTGGCTTAGAGGTTAAGACATCCGATTGGTGATCGAAAGGTTTCAAGAACGAATCTTTGTCTCGGCGAGGTTTTCATAAACTCTTAATCCGACCTTCACCTCTGACACAGATTGCTGTGTAATGTGAAGTACACCAGAGCGCTGCCGTTGTTCGGATTCCACGTTAAACTGTAGGTCCCCTGTACCCGTTAAGACTACTCGTAGTTTAAGGTGGCTACGACAGGGACGGAATGCGCAGCCAATAGAAACCCTGTCACCAGGTCAATACGACCACACGGAATTATTATTATTTTACTAGCTGGTTGCGGTGTTCGTCCTAGCTGTGCATTCATTTCCTATACTTGTGCCAAAGTTATCAAGCTTGGTATTAAACTAGGTTTCCCACAAAACTACATTTTACGAGTAGCAAGCATCATATTGTTATTCGTTCCGCTCCTAACGATTCCCGCACGCTCGCAAACATTTCTGAGGTATCAGAAATTTGCACACGTAAGAAGAAGACGAACGGCGCCAGTCTGTAGGAAGTTAGTGAACGGCATACTTAACCCTAGACCCTTACAAAAACCAATGTAAATTTTAGCACTATAATTCAAAACTGTATAGCAAATGTAAAATTTCAGTGCAATAATTCACTGATGATACCTCTTAAAAAAAAAACGCGTACGTTGTTCAATTGACGTTATTTAATAACAATTAAATTCTACGTTGAATGTCACGTAACCACAGGTTCTGTTTATTATAATTTCAGTTTCAACCCAAGTATTATGTAAGTTTCTATGTGCTCTAGGACCACCAAATATCATTACCAACTTAACAGTCCAAATGAATAACCAACAAGTCCAACCTACCATAAACAATTACGTAAACGCTAGGAAACTTGGATACATATAAAAAAAATTAAAAAAAAAAAACCTTGTTGGTGTTTGTTTGGGCCAGAGACAGTAAGTGGTTATTACGGTAGAATGTATACCCGCGGTTGTTGCCTTTTCATCATACACCGACAGAGAATTTAATTTGAAAATTATCCAAGCCTGGCTGTAGCTTTATTCCGAGGTCATTAGAAGCAAAAAAGAGCATTATACCAGAAATGGAAAAGAATTCCATAAAGTTTAAAAAAAAAATAAAAAATAAAAAATCACAGCATACGTCTGGAATGATTTTGGTAATCCATGAAAATTCCAAATCTGGATAGCCAAATGGGGTTTCGAACTCCCGATTGCCACATCAGAGCGCCCCCAAATGTAAGATGCCTTGAAGGTATCTGTTGGGTAATTTTTCAATATTCGAGAAGGTATTCGAGAGGGCTTTCAAGTTAGCAGTCAGAGCTATAGCTGTGACCAAGTAAATTGGCGGGAAAGTTCAAGCGCGCTGTTGCCGCACTTCGGAACATTAACGCTTAGCGCTCTCTCTCTCTCTAACACTACTAAAAGACAACGCTAAGCGTCCTGTGTTGCTTACTAAATCGTCAACACTTACTACAAGCTAACAGGTGAATTTCAGTGTTAAGTGGACGATTCGGTAACGGCGGTTTTTTAGTCGCCTGCCAATACTTCTGGTCACAGCTATGGTTGTTTAGACAGATTTAGTTGTTCACACCGAGCTAGGTGAGTGAACGGCAACGCTTGAGCCAAGCAATCAGGAGGTGGTGGTTTCAAAAATCACTTCAGAATTCAGATTTCAGTTTTCCATGACTTATCAAAATCATCCCAGGCGAATACCGGGAAGCTTCCTTCAAAAGGTCGTGGCCGAATTCCTTCCTGTTTCTTGCCCCACTCCTTTCACGCCTCTAATTACCTCGACCTCGACGTCGACGAAGCGTAAAGACATAAGCAAAAAAAAATAAAAATAAAAAAATCTACATCATTCATTTCAGGAGTTGATACCAGTAACCAAGTGCTGCCGTAGGTGTGCAACGAGAGTATCATATACTGTGAGTCAGGCAGAAACAGTAAGTGAATCTCAGATAGTAACAACTATGTCCGGTTTTAATCCGCACGGACTACTGCACAGGGTTGCTGTCCCGTACAATTCAATTTAATTTAATTTAATTGCAATGGAGCACACGCTCCAGTAGAAATTTCCCTACACACACATTTTCCCCCTATCCTGCACCCACCTACATTTGCCCTCTACTAATTTTAACTTTATATTCTTTTAACGTTTTCAGTAAGTTATTCAACATTTCTCTTGGTAACTCATTCCAATCCCTGACACCTTTACCTAAAAAAGAAAATCTTCCCACACCCTTGTGCCTGAAATCGAGTGCCAGCTTGTGGTCATGGTCATCTTTTTCCTTCCAGGCACTACTTTTCATACCTACACCGATATCTTTCCATACCTCATCGCCAGTATACGCCCTGTACACTCCCATGACCTTCCTCATCCACTCCTGTCTTGCAATGAATCCCATTCCAGCTCCTTTATCATATCCGTCACTTATTGCATTCTGCGATAATTTCCAGCAACAAATCTAGCAGCCCTTTTCTGCACCCTCTCCGATTCCTGTATTTGATACGTAAAATCAGGGCCCCATACCACACTACCATATTCGAGCAATGGTCTGACCAAAGTTTTGTAACCCAGTTCGTTTACTTCTCTCGTGCATCCCCTCATCACTCTCTCCAACAAGTGCAGAATTTCGAAACCTTTTCCTACCACCTGTCCAATGTGTCCTACCCAGTTAAGCTTGTTATCAAATGTAATGCCAAGATATTTACATTTCATGTCTTCAACAAGCAATTCTTTCCCCACCTTACGTTCATAATTAACCTTTTGTTTTTTATTTGTGTATCTAATAAGCTAACTCTTCTTTTCATTTATCTTCATCCCATCTATACACACATGACTGCGAGATGACGGCAGTACGCACTGTGATACAACGATGGATATGTGTGATAGATTACCTTGGTTAAATAGGGTTTAGAAAATATTTTAAAGCAGAATAGACGATACTGCGTACAGGAAATGCTTAGAAAAATAACCGCAAGTTGGACGATCATCACCGCAACGTACTGTACGTGTGCACTACCCATCTATAGTTAGTACTTAAGCTGTAGCAGCAGCACCGAAAATTTAAGGTCTGCATGTGTACTGCGGGCCTTGAACAAGAAGTCAGCTGAGTTGCGAAGCAGACGGAGAGGCATAAAAGTCAGGCAGTCAATTACAGTCAAGGTCCCTGTTACAGATGAACGCATATGGGTAGCAGTTGTCGGCAGGCTTAAGAAATAAACGCATCTTCGGAAGTTCTATAATCAAGTGTGGCCAAGCAAAAGTTAGGGGCAACTGTGAACGCCGATTTGCAAATTGCAAATACTAGTGTGACTCGTTTAACACTGCCAATATTTGGCAAGAATTTTTTGAAGTTGACGAACCTTATTATTTGATTTAAAGAGGTTGGTAGTATATGATGGAGAAACGGCTAAAATTTAAGATATTAAAATTACATTTGACAAGCATTCTCCATAGTCACCTGTTTAAAAAATTGACAATTATTGGCATCGTGCTGGTCCGTAATAGCGAACTACCCCTGAATTTCCATTTTCGCTCTTTATCCTAGGGCGGAATCACTACACAAGGTATAACCTGAACCTGTCTTTTCCCTTTCATTTTCTTTTCTTCCCTGTCAATATCTTCCTTCTCTCAAATAATTTCTTTATCTTGCCGAGATGGTTCATTCATAAGGACATGTCCAAATTCCTTGCCGTTTCTTGTCCCCAGTCCCTTCTCGTCTCCAATGACCTTGACGTTGACGAGGTGTATAGCCATAAGCAAAAAAGTCTTCACCTACAGTTACTCAATTCAAATTACTTCCTCCATCATGTATTATCCACACATTCATTTTCGTCTTCATCGACAGATTATCAAGTTGACTGTTCGCTCCATTAACAAATTAAACGGTTTTTCGTGTGTTTAAATCTGAACAAGTCTCTGCTTTCTGCGACGTTTTCCCATAAACTCCTCCTTTTACCCATCATTGCAAGTGCTTAAGTTTCCATTCTGTCTGGTTTCCAAAAAATCCAAGCTTCACTTCAATAAAATTTATGGGAGAGATCTCAGAGGAATTTAAAAAAAAATAAAAAATAAAAAAAAAATAAAAAAAAAAATTGGTGTCAGGCAGAGAGATGGGCTTTCCCCAATTCTTTTCAATTGAGTTCTGGAGAAGGTAATAAGAGTATGGGAAGAGAAACTCAGGAATAGGGGAATTCACCATGAGATAAGATTAGGTTCAAAGCACAAAGGGGTTGGGATAAACTGTTTGGCCTTCGCTGATGACATAGTGGTTCTCTCTGAAAGTATAGAAACCCCACTCGAACAAATAAACCTTCTGAAAGATATAGCAGGAAAAGTTGGACTTCAGATCTCTTTTGAGAAGGCTAAATTCATGACCAATATTAGGGATTCACCCACAATACTAAACACAGAGTACGGAAAAATTAACAAGGTCAATAAATATCTAAGTGAAGTAATTCAGATTAATGGGCTTGATAAGGAAGCAAATATATCAAGAGTAAGAAAACTAGAACTAGCATACCAATTGACTAAAGATATACAATGAGAAGAATCTATCAAGGAAAACTAAAATCAAACACTACAACGCAGTAATCAAACCAGAAGGACTGTATGCCTCAGAATGCTTGTTCTCTATAAAAAACTGGAGAAATAGAAGAGATAGAGAAAATGGAAATGAAAATCTTGAGAAAAATTTTGGGACCACTAAAAATTGAAAATGGTTAGTTTAGACACCGGAGGAATAAAGACCTATACAAAGAAGAAGAAAATGAAAGGGTGTCAGACACGATCAGAATCAGTTTTTTTGGTCACATATTGAGAATAGATAACAATAGACTTACAAAAAGAATTTTCAATCATGTTTACAAGTGTAAGAAGGGCAACCAGTGGATCCGAGGGGTAAAGAAAGATATGATTGAGATCGGAATAACAGAAGACTTAATACAAGATAAAGCAACTTTTAGGAGATTGATCCAAAATTTCAAGGATTTCCAGGAGAAGGAGAAGCGGAAATGTAGTAACATATGGACAGAAGAAAGGAGGAAACAGCAAAGTGAGAGGATGAAGAACTATTGAAAGTCAAGAAAAGAAGCATCTAAATGGATGCACGGGACTACTTTTCGTGGTCCTTAGATGGCCGATTTAGAATAGAAGAAGAAAATGGTGCGATTCATATACACTGATCAGCCAGAACATAATAACTACCTACCTACTATCGACTTAAGCCCGTCCAGGTGATAGCAGCATGACCTGACGAGGAACGACAGAAAGTTAGACACACGCACGGTGCATGTAGTATCAGAGAGTGTGCTATCCGTGTTTATAATGGGGAAGGCGCACGATCTATCCGAGTTTGACCGCGGGCAGATTATGATGGCCCGGAGACTCAACACGCGCATTTCGGAAACTGCACGACTTGTCGGATGTTTGAGGAGTGTTCTGGTGTCTTCAACAAGTGGTGAAACCAAGGTGAAACCACGTCCAAACGTCGATGGTTTGTTCGGCTGCCCTCCCGTTACAGATGCTGGACGTCGTAGTCTGGGCAACTGCTAAAACAGGACCGGCGGCGCAGTATGGCGGAACTAACATCAAACTTAGTGCTGGACAAAATAAAAGTGTGTCTGAACACACAGTGCACCGAACACTCCTAACGATGGACCTCCTCAGCCGACGACCCATGCATGTGCCAATGTTAACACCACGACATCGCCACTATGTCTGAAATGGGCACGTGACCATCGTCACTGGACGTTGGCGCAGTGGCAGAGCGTTGCATGGTCTGGTTAATCCCGATACCTTCTTCACAATGCCGATGGGATGGTGGGAATCCGTACTTTCCTAGGGGAACAGCTTCTTGACACCTGTACTGCGGAACGGAGATAAGCTGGTGGCGGCTCAATTATGCTCTGGGGAACATTCATGTGGGCATCCATGGTTCCAGTGGAGCTCGTGGAAAGCGCCATGACGGCCAATACGTATCGTACAGTGGTTGCAGACCCTGTACATCCTTTCATGACGATCATGTTTTCAAATGCCAGTGGTATTTTTTAACAAGATAATGCGCCATGTCACAAGGCCAGGAGTGTGATGGAGTTGTTCGAGGAAAACAGTGGCGAGTTTCAATTGATGTTCTGGCCCAACAACTTGCCAGATCTGAACCCAATCGAACACATCTGGGATGTAATTGAAAGTGGCGTTAGAGCTCATCACCCCTCTCTCCGGAATTTACGGGAATTAGGTGACTTGTGTGTACAGATGTGGTGCCAACTCCCTACAGCGACCTACCATGGCCTCATTTCTTCCATGCAAAGACGCGTCACCGCTGTTATCCGTGCCAAACGCGGACATACCGGCTATTAGGGAGGTGGTCAAAATGTTCTGGCTGATCTGTGTATACATTTTGAAATACTTCTTTCTGAGTCCGAGATCAGTGTCTGAAACTAAATGCTTCTTTTGATGGATGATTCTTTTTCAATTGCTGCTCTGTTTTCGAGATCGTTCTTATTTCGGCTATTAAGTGTAATTTTACTGCGTATGTAACAGAAGTCTTTTACTTCTCCCACAACATACGAACGTATTTTCGCCTTTCACTTGCGGTTATTGTTATATTTTATGCTGAATTCCATGCACTACAACTACAAATGTTTAAATCTACTGTCTAAACAGGATAAATATTATCAGAATTAAACAACAAGTTTTAATATTTTTATTTTCATATTTGAAATACACATCCTCAGTACATTAGTACTATCCCTATTTTGTATACATTTTACGTGGGAATCTGCAAGCTGTGATAGACAACTAAATCCAAAACCAGTGTACTATTAAAGCTACCAAGCGTTGAGACCGGGAACGAAACATTTATCCTCAGTTCCAGAAGGTTCAAGGTACATGTGCCTCAGCACAAATGAAATTATCTAGAAATCTAAACATTGTTATTATTATTGGAGTCATTAGTTCAAAAAACTTACAAACAGACACTTGATATATCTTCTGAAAACGAGAAACATGTTTCAATATTATATTATGCTTTTCTTTGTACTGTTTTATGTGCTGAATGTAAAAATGTGGTGGTAACAAACAGTTACGTGGTAACAAACAGTCAGGGTTATTTCGTAATTAAACTGATCTAAAGTCAGAACACCTCAGTTTTAATCCCAACGGAGATTACGTTTTACGCGATACTTAACTGTTTACTAAAGGCTCTAGTCACTACATGCTTTGTCGGTCTTTCAGTTGGCTGCTAGCATACTAGAACTCAGTTGTGTTTCGGCGATAAGATAAGAATTCTCTTTTCAAGTCTCCATGCCGGAACGATAAGACATTATGTCCGTCCCGCAGTTCAAAGAATCACAAACTTTTAATGAAAACAGTTCCTAAACAACAATAAGCATTTTTATCAGTCACAGTTCGAAGAACTCCAATGTTAAGAGAATAGGAGTTCCTGTGAAACCAAACTCTTCTTTTTTTTACGTAAGGAGTGCCAAGAAAGCTGTAAGTATTCATTGTTCTTCCTTCTTCAAAAGTTTCGTTGAGATGAGGTTTTGGAGAGAAGCAGTCATGTTAACTGGATGTTACGAAAAGTAAAATTTACAGAGCAATTCATTTTTTATTTTTACAATTATTGTTACAACAATTGCGAGCTAAAAAATAAGTACAAATTTTTTATTGGAATAATAATCACAAAAATTTAATAAAATAACTATTTTTCTATTATTATCTCAACAAAACCTCTGCAGCACAGCCACCTTAAAAATATAAAAATAAATAAAAACAGTTGGTTAAAACTGCAGTTTTTGATATAGATTTTGTTTTCCTCGTAAGGACTTCTGTACTCGCATGACGTTTCATTGCTTTTATACCGTCAAATTTTACAGTAATATTCATTTTACAAACATGACAATGTGTGGCGGAATCGTTTTCTTTACTTAACCACTTTTTAAATTCGTCATTTGAGAGTCACTCCTCTCTGAAACGACAATAATGTTTCCTTGCTTTCTTCGGCAAATCACTCATTATGTATATTGTATGTAATGTGTCGGATAGGTAACTGAGACAATAAACCTATCGTTTCACGACAATCAGATATGCAACCAATTATCGTAAACTTTTGAACACAGAGTGAAACAGTGGAATTACGTTCAGCGGGAAGGGAATAAGAAACGAGACGACCGTGTTTAGTTACATAATTTCTTAATAACCGGACATTTTGCGTCCGGTCGCATGTAGTGAACCGGAAATGGATAAATCGCATTAGAACCGGATAGTCCGGCCGAAAACCGGACGGTTGGCAACCCTATTTGAACCTCTATTATACGATGCAGAAACAGGTTAACACAAAAAAATCAGAAAAATGGAATAGTAGTATTTAGTGAAAATTGTTATTTATAATGATTTTGCATGAATTCGTAACGGAGGCAAAAGTAACGTATGGGGTCAAAAACATGAAAGTAATGTTATTTTCAGATGATATTGTGATGGTTGGATCATATAATAATCTATGAAATTGCAAGAGCAACTAGAGATGTTTAATGTGAGGAAAATTAATATGATAAAAATCAAGACTTCGGTGGTGACGAGAGTAAAAATTGGTGGAGAAAACTTGAAACTTAAGACAGCTTCCGTTATTTAGACAGTGAATTGATACAAAATGCAATGTTGAACAAAGAGCGTTGTAAGAAGAGGTAACAAAGGTATACTTTCTACCAGCATATACTCGTAAATAATCTAATATGTAGAAGAAAATCCCTAATGAAGTGTACTGAAATGAAATACAAAATATACTACTACTACTATTACTCCGCGATTCACTAAAAGTGTGTGGCGGAGGGTGCATTGCACCTAACCGGGAAGGTAATGGTTTGGAAGGGATATACGGGATATGGCAGGAGGCGCCCATGGGCTATTGTGAGGAACCATCCCAGCATTCGCATGGAGCGATCTGGGAAAACCCAGATCAGGATGGCCGGAGTGCTTTATCGAAAGCTACTCCTGTCGGATTTTATTTTTAGTCGCCCGGGAAATCCTTTCTATTCCACTCCCTAATCGCTCGTGGAAAAAATAAGTACAGAAATGAATCGGTTCTGGCCCTGGTTTCTCTTATCTTATTTTCGCGGTCATTCCGAGATATGAATGTTGCTGGTAGCAATATTTGTTTACTGTCATTCCGAAATACGTCAGACGAGAATTTTTCACTTAGCGTCTGTCGAGAGCAACGCCTTCGGTGCTCTATTTCTTCCCAACCTAACTCCTTCAACATGGCACTTACGCTTTCCCTCCAACTGTGTATACCTATCACGAATCGGGCGGCTCTTTTCTGGACCATCTCTAATGCCTCCATTAATCCCTTTTGATGGGGACCCCATACAGAGCAACAATATTCTAAGTGAGTCCGCACTAGTGACTTGTATGCAATCGATTTAACTTCTGGAGTGCATTGTTTTAAATTACGACCTAGAAATCGAAGCATACGATTTGCTTTCCCAATTACTTTCTCGATATGCTCATTCCACGACAAATAATTACGAATTCTTACCCCTACGTATTTAGCGGAATCTACCTTTCTAAGGGCAGTACCATTAATTGTATATACAAAGCTAAATGGTGTCACCTTTTTACTTACACGCATGACTTGGAACTTTTCAGCGTTACTACACACTGTGTTCTGCCCTCCAGAAAGTCTGCAACCCAGTCGCATATTTGTCTAGATATGTCGTAACCACGAAGTTTCCTAAGTAACCTAGTGTGAGGCACAATGTCGAAAGCTTTTTTAAAGTCTAATAGAACTAAATCAACCTGGGATTGCTCATCTATAATACGCCTCAAGTCGTGAATTAAAAGAGCAAGTTGTGTTTCACAGCATCGGCCTTTTCTGAATCCATGTTGATTTGGGTTTAAAAGCTCACCTTCATCCAAAAACCGCATGACATTTGAATAGATGATGTTTTCTAAAATACTGCAAAATATTGAGGTTAACGAGATCGGACTATAATTTTGAGGATCATTAACATTCCCATTTTTAAACACTGGACTTGGGATGGCGGTCTTCCACTCGGCTGGTATTTTCTCTTGATCCAAGGAGGCGGTAATATAACTTCATCAAATACGGCGCAATTTCCTTTGCGTACCTAGAGTACAATCTTGTAGGAATACGGTCTGGTCCGGGAGCCTTATTGGGATTTATATTTATAAGCAGTTTAGTTATTACATCGAGATCGATATCATTCATAATTTTGTTGGTACGATTGTTAAATATCGGAATCTCATCCGAGTTTTCTGTCGTGAAATCTTTTTTAAATACATTATTCAAAATTTCTGCTTTCTCTACGCTAGTTTCTGATAATTCCCCATTTCCCTTAATCAACGACGGCATGACCTTACGAGTGCCTCTTATTAATTTGACATATGACCAGAACTTTTT
Organism: Vandiemenella viatica; assembly: GCA_031002005.1. NCBI lineage: Eukaryota > Metazoa > Arthropoda > Insecta > Orthoptera > Morabidae > Vandiemenella > Vandiemenella viatica. The sequence continues at coordinate 150,982,891 of JARYHS010013631.1, read as the reverse complement.
TGGATTTGTTATCAGATCTTCGGAGAAATTTCTGACTTGGAATTCTTTAAACGCATCACGCATTGCCTTACGCACTTCCACTTGCAACTGGACTAATTTAGTCGAGTCCCCCGATTTCTTTACCGTGGCATGTAAACGTCTTTGCCTCCTGAGCAAACGTTTCACTTCCCTATCGAACCACGGGAAGTTCTTAATAAACTTCTTGGGAACAAATTGATTTAAGCCGATATATATTATTTTGTTAAAATCAAACCAAAGTTCCTCAACATTTGTATTTAGCGCGTACGTTTCAAAATTTTTCACCAAATGATCGACGATAAATGCATCGTTTGCCTAATCGAAACAATATACGAGTTTGTCTTTATCATGCTTACAATTCAGCCTAGATTTTAAAGTTACCACAACCGCCTTGTGATCACTTATACCGTCTTCTATACAAACTGTATCTAAAATATACGGATTGCTTGTAAGAAAAAGATACAAAATGGACGAGGAATCTTTGACGCTCCGCGTTGGTTCTTCGACCAGCTGTTCAAGAGAATTTTCCGCGAATGATTCTAGGAACGTTTCGGTTATTAACCTATCTCTTCCGCATGACTTGAACGTAAATGTGTCCCAGTTACTGAGGGTATATTAAAATCGCCTCCCATGATCAATGTATGTCCCTGAAATTTTTGAGAAATACTATTAAGTGACTGTCTAAAATACTCCGCGTTATCTAACCCAGAGTCCGGAGGTCGGTAAACTGATCCTATTATGAACTTCAAACTTCTGCCAATTTTTACCTTCAACCATATTAACTAAAAAAAAATTTCCCTTTCATTTACTACGGAGCAATTGATGGTTTTCTTAACGGCCACGAACACTCCTCCGCCCATTGAGGTAGTTCTGTCTTTCCGAAAAACATTGAATTGAGGAGCAAATACTTCGCTAGATTCTACCTCTGGCGTCAACCAGCTCTCGGTTCCTTGTATTATATCGACATCGTTAGTCGCAACTGTAGCGTGGAAATCGGCTACTTTCCCTCTAATGCTCCGACGATTAAGGATCATTACTACGTCTCCAGGTTGGCGTTTGCGGCAGAAACTGAGACTATGGCAAAGATAGAGGAAGTAAACTACAATCCAGTAACATTAAGTTCTTGAATAGTACGACAAGAAATATGAATAAAATAATACCGGAGTCTGTATTGCTTTCAAGACCATAGTCTTTTTAGTGTGAATTCGCAAAATAACAGTTAGCTTCTAAAAATACACTTTTTTTTATGGTTTCCACAGCTCAAGATAAATAATGAGTTAAATCGAACAGAAACTAAACTACTCTAACGACGAATCAGGCAATCTAGACATGATGGCAAATCTCAGAATTCTACTCAATACGGGATTATGATGCGAGAAGTATTAAATGAAACTTACGCTCTCAACGCTTTTTGATGTTTCCTTTAACTCATTTTCCTCTCAGCATTAGGGAGTGGTAGAATTTGAATGCAGCATAAGATCTTTATTTTATTTACTTATTTATGCCCATAGCTGAGGGCTAGTAACACCAATAGCGTTGTAGTAATTGTGTGTAATTTTTAAATACCACTTTTTCTTCGTATAATTAACGTTAATAATCTTTTACTATTTTTTTCTGTATCAGAGAGATTAAATTAATTAGATTTAGACCATCTACCAGCAGGCAGTTCTTTTCTTGCTAATCGATGTCAGGCACATAAACAAAACGACCAACCACATGACGTATTTTCGTGTCATTTAGTACAGTGTTCCCCGTTGTAAGTTTGTTTATCAGTTTATTTCATGCTTGAGCGCACGATGGCTTGCGGTCGATGTTGTTTGAGTTGGCTCGATACCAAAGTCCCTTTCCGTGTAAGTCGGCAAGTCATCTCTTCTCCAATTCTGTCTTAACGGCGTTGATGACAACTTCCTTGAAGTCGGAATAGGGAATGAAATATTTTCTTTTTCTCCAGCAGCAATATGACGACGTGCTGTTCTGTCTGCAGCCTCATTTCCGATCACTCCTAAATGACCCGGCACCTTATTGGAATTACAGTACACTTCTACACCTTCTACTGACGTCTTTTGAACTTTGCTCATGTGGGATGGGCCGGCAACACTCGTATCCGACTTTTTTTTTAATCTGCTTAACGTCTCTTTAACAGCGAGGTCTTTAGAGACGTGAAAGGATGGGGGGGGGGGGGGCAAGGAATGGGAAGGAATTCGGCCATGGCCCTTTGAAGGAAGCATCCCGGCATTTGCCTGGAGTGATTTGGGAAACCATGGAAAACCCAAATCTGAATGCCCGGACGGGGATTCGAACCGCCGTCCTCCCGAATACGAGGCCAGAACGCTAGCTGTTACACCACGTATCCGACTGAACATTCTCATCGGATATCTTTCTAGCGTTCCCTGCACTTTGTAGTTCGTTCATACCCACTTACAGTGGCCTTATCTATACTAGTTTTTCTCAACATTTTTTAATCCAACGACCAGTAAAATGTCAAAAATAATTTTACAAACCACTAACTTTCATGGGCCTAATTTTTTACCTGCGTGTGCGTTATTAGCCAACACTATTAATTGGTATGCGCAAGTACTGTGATCCCTTAATATCTGCACCTAAAATACTCCTATAATAAGACCTTCATAAAACGGTCTTTAACTTAATTTTTAAAGGATCGCTGCTCTTTATAATGTCGACCGGAAACTAATTTTTTGTAATATCAATGCATTCATATCTTTATATCCTGGAAATACAAGATTTTACTTTACTTTGAAATATTCTTGGCTTTTAAAAATACCGGCTTATAGAATAACCTCGCTTATAGCTTTATCCAGTATGATTACAGTATCAATTTTATGTCAACATTTCTTAATTTTTTGTGGTATGATATCTTTAATTCAGTTGGAACAATTTTTTTTAATATTTTGCTCCCAGACCACCTGCCCCATCTTCGCGGACCACAATTTGAAAATCGAAGCTCTATATGATTTGAATACGATTCGTCAATTCCGATGTAAAAAAAATCTGCTATTGCGATGCGATATTACGATAACTTTCCATTGTAATTTGTTTGTGGCAGTCAAACAGAATTTTCATTTAAATATTGCTACTTATCCCAGAAAAGGGGTTTGTTTAGCAAAAAAATACCTCTTTTGTATCAAAAACAAAAAATGCTTGTAGTCGCAGAACCCTCTTAAAACTTACAGCGTATCGACAATTTTGCGCCTGCTGTCCACGCAATGCACAGTGCTAAGAACAACTTCCCTCTCCGATAGCATTACAGTGTAATGGCTGATGTAGGGTTCCTGAATGAACAAAATCCATCAGTTACTCTTTATCGCATGAAGGCATCAAACTCCTACCAAATTTTGCTATATTAACTTTTTTAGCCAGCTGACCAAACCGGCAGCCATCATTATAAAACGTTCATCATCATCATCTCCAGTTTCCCGGGTGCGGTGTAAGAGCTCTCGCCACTTTTGTCTGTCCAAGTATGTTTCCTCTTCAAGGACTCTAGACCATGATACATCTTTCTCTTGTAGGTCCAGTTTCACGAGATCAAGCCATCTCTTCTTGGGCGGCCTCTTGGTCTTTTACCATTCAGATCTTTTTATTACAAGCCTTCTATTAGTTTGACTTGTATGTATGTATGAATGTATGTATGTATGTATGTATGAATGTAACGGAATTTTACAACTCCATTTTGACCCACTTCCCGATGTCCGAGCTGTTTGAAATTTGGCACACATATTAAGAACCGGTGACAATACAATAATTTCATAGCTATATCCTGCTATGCTCATTACTTTGACAATAACAACAGAAAAATGGTTGAATGTCGTGGAATTTTGCAATATAATTTTAACCCAATTCCAGATGTCCGAGTTGTTTGAAATTTTGCTCATGTATTGATAACTGATTACAATACAATAATTTCATAGCTATGTCTTGATATTCTGATTACGTTGACAGTAAAAACATAAAAATTTTGCACACGTTTTAAGAACCGTTGACAATACAGTAGTCTCTTAGCAACGCCCTGCTATTCTTGTTACTCTGACGGTAACAATAGGAAAATGGTTGCATGTGATGGAATCTTTCATTTCAGTGTTTACCCGCTTCCTGACGTCCGAATCGTTTTAAATTTTGCACACTTATTAAGAACCGATAAAAATTCAGTAATTTCACTCTCACCACGTTGTCAGTGTATCCTATACTTGATGGGATTACTGAGTTAGGCAAATGCAGCCGCGACATTAGTGCACAGGTGCGATTCGAGAAATCTTCGTCATTTGGCGGCCACACCCTTCGGAGATTTCCCACCCAATATAGCCATCATCATCATCATCATCGTTCTCCAGTTTCCCGGGTGTGATTTACGAGCCTTGGTTGCTGTAGACGATCGTCTTCTGCTGTCTCCTATCCAGAAAGGTTTCTCTGTCTGAAGTCGCTCGCTAACGTGATGTTGAACAGTAAGTATTCGAAATATTACTTCGTACTATTATAGAAAAGTTGTAGTTTAAAAAACTAAAATCACGCTTTCGTAGTAATGTGAACTAAAAGGTTAAAAATAATATTTAAATATAAACATTTTGTTTAACAGTGATAGGACGTCCCACAATTCAGGATAAATCAATTTTTTTGAATATGCTTAAAGTATAAAGTCACTGATTACAAAATTAACTTTAATGTTAAAAAAGCGTGGGGTGCGCTCTACATAACTTTTGACAATGACTCTGTCTTTACAAACAGCCACCGACAAAAAATATAAGACAACTGAAATAGCACCCGATGCTTTTTTACATGAAAGTTAATTTTGTAATCAGTGACTTTATTCTTTAAGCTTATTCAAAAAAAATTAATTTATCCTGAATTGTGGGACGTCCTATCACTGTTAAACAAAATGTTTATATTTAAATATTATTTTTAACCTTTTAGTTCACATTACTACGAAAGCGTGATTTTAGTTTTTTAAAATACAATTTTATTCCAGCCATATTCTTGCTGTTCTCGTAAGGTCCATCCGCTTGATATATTCCAGCCTTAGCAATCTTGCTTTTGTCAATTTTTTCACGAGGTGTTTCATTAACTGGGTTCTGTTTACGGATCACTTCATTCCTGATCTTGTCTCTTCTGGTTTTCTGTAGCATTGATCTCAGGGATTTCATCTCTGCCGCCTGGAGATTGCTTTCATCTCTGCTGGTAGTGGTACATACTTCCAGGCTGTACCTTATAATGGGTAAGAAGTATTCATTATACAGTGATACGGTGACAATTTGGCTATAATTGGAATATGCTTGTCCCACAGAAGCTGCCTAATTTGATGATAGAACTGGACTCCTTTTTGTACCCTGTTGGTAATTTCGTTCTGGGATCAACTGTCAGAAGTTACTATACTGCCCAGGTATCAACCTGATTCTATCTTTCCCTATCCAGATAAGTATTATGACTCATATTCTGTCTGCTGACAGCCATTACCACTGTTTTTGTGTGGTTTCTCTTAAGGCCAAATTCCTTAAAACACTTATTCCAGATGTTCATTTTCTGTAGTATTTCTTCTTCTGCATATTGGCAAATCACAACATCTGCAAATTCAAATGATTTAAAGTCATCAGGTTCCAGTTGCTGTTTTACTCTCTTCATAATTTCGTCCATTACAGTGATGAACAACAGCGGTGATAGTGTACTACCTTGCTGAACACATTTGGTAGTGACAATCCAGTTTGAATAGCAGTCTCCAATTTGGATGCAGCTTTGGCAGTTCTCATAAAGCATTTTAACTTTAGTGATCAAGTTCGTTGGTAACTTTCGTTTGGATAGTTTCTCTCTGGGTATCTAGGTATGCAGTTATAGGCCTTTTCAATATGTAAGAAAATAAAGATGATATCTCTTCCCTACTCCCAAGGTTTTTCAATGATCATCCGAGTAGTGAAAATGAGATCTGTTGTTGACCTGTTAGGTCTATAAAACATTATACTGCGAAAAATGCTCAAATGATTGTGCTACTTTCACAATCACTGAGGAAGAAGTGTAAATGTATTATAAAACGGTATTGAAAATCAAGGGAACGAATAAATTTTTGCAATGTTACACTTTCTCGCACAATTTCTACGGCTGAACTGCAAATGTTAATGGACACTTACTGTAAAATGTAACTAACATAAACATATAAATGATTAAGAATTTTTATTTATTATTTGTCATTTCACAGAAATTATGTTTCAAATGTCATTTATTTTTCATTTAAAGCATATAAACAAACAATAACTTTAAATGCATTAAGAACTGTTAATATGAATTTATCAAAACTGAACTGTGTTCCCTCATTATAATGTTTCACGTAGCATGTCATACCTCCGAAAGGTGTCGCAGAATATGCGTTTTGAGAGAACACTTGGCAATACTTAATGAATGAACACTGCGTTTTATCGATAGCGGCAACTTTGTGTGAAGCATCCATTTTAAGATCGTTTCCTTTAAGTGAAGACACTCTCGTAAGTCAGTCAATTCTGCATTGGACCGCTGGTCAGCCACAGTTCCGTCATGCTACCAGCCTGGTAACTGAAGAACTGTACTATAACAACCGTAAGTCTTCTCGCTGGGTGTAGAGACGAAATATCTGTTTCATGGCAAGTAAACTCATCTCAATAATAACAATAGCAACAATGAGAAATTTCTTTTATTATGACTCCAGCCAACTTTTCTTAGGTCTCTCGATCAATGGCAGACATGAATTTTTTAATTTTATTTTTTCTCATTGTTTTCGTTTCAGATTATCCAAGCAAGACGCTTATAACTTACCCTGCAAATTTTATGTGAAAGGGGTTTACGAATGTACAATAATACTCTTTATGAGGTGGACGCATGTACTAGGGATGGCTATTCTTTTCGATAAAGATCGATTCTTGAATCGATCAAAATCGAAATTTAATAAATCGATTCACAAAAAATCGAGGCCTAAAATATCGATTTTCTAAAAATCGATCTTTTTTCAATTTGGTTTTCGTGTTCCTTTAAGTGAAGACTTTTCAATATAATTCCAATCATGGAAAGCAAAAAGGACACTATAATAATCAATCTTTTATCATTTTTAAACTAATTAAAGTTTTTTTACAACTAAATCAAAGTATTAGGTATACAATAAGACGTTTATTTCACAAATTTGTTTGTTACATAAAGCAGTTTTGAAATGGTATAGTTTACAGTTCCCCGTTCTTAATGTCCAGGCTTTTCGGGAACAACAGTCTGTACAGTCTACTAAGACCCAAGCGGTTCCGCTCATCGCTTGCGAATTTGCGGGCATTAAAAATAAAGGTTTTCGCAAGGAACTGATGACCTCACTACACAGTTATAATTCTTGGCTGTTTGAGTAAACGTGATGATAAATTGATTTTTTTTTTTATTACCAGTGAAGTATAGGATTATACTTTAGGTGCACAACTTTAGGTGCGATAAATAGTTTTTAAATTCTTAGTTTAAGCCCTGACTTTCATGTGCAAGTGCATTACATGCAGAAACTACTTTTTCACATTCGATTTTCACGGTTGAAATATCGATTCACTGGATCGATTTAGTACTATAAATTTAATTAAAAATCGATTTTTTTGTCCAAAAGATCGATTTTTCGATTAATCGAACTCAGACCGCCATCCGTAGCATGTACGTCACACAAAAAATTAGAATGCTGTGGCTCCTGCGATATTCAAACTGGAATGCTGGAAAGGAAAAATGTGTTAAACTGTTCACACTTTCGTACAAAATGAACATCTGAAAATGATACCTGAGGGATTATCGAAGAAAGAGGAGATAGGATGATGGGCCACATTTTAAGATAATGGAGATTGGTAGTTTGTTAATAGTGGAAACAGCCGAAGTAATATAAATAAAATCAAATATTTGAATGTCTGAAGTAAATAATAAAGAAATTAGATTACAATTTGTACGATGAGATTATCTCAAGATAGAAAGAGATAAAGGATTGTATCATGCAGTTATAAAGACTGATGATAGTGGGGAAAAGAAAATTATTGCTTAATTAAATGTGTTTTACAGTTTTGTATTTTTCTCAAATAGAATTCAGTCCCATTACAGAATTGCCAGACTGTGCAGAAAACGTGTACTTTAACAACGTTACAGATGAAAATACTGGAGGCAAACGCCGGGGACATTAATTAGAGGAACTGAAAGGGCTTTCATCTCCTGTAGTCGGTTGTGGCATCAGACTTGACCGCCTGTGTTTCTGACAAGGCTGATAAGACTGAGAACTCACCATGTGATCGTATTCACGAAAGATATACAGCGTCTATGGGGCTGTTCCCACGAATCTCCACGAGGCAGGGCGAGTCTATTCTGACCACACAGGGGAGGAAGCAGGGTTGCTGCAGAAAACAATTTCGGTTCTTTTCATCGCAGTCACGAATGTGGCGCATCAGAAGATTTTTTTTAAGAACTCCAGTTATTTCTTACGTCATTTTTAGTAGGAAACCCGCTCCGGAGATATTTTCAATTTCATTTTGTTTGTAAATATCTCGAAACATATTTGCGCAGAGAGAAGATAAGAAGAGTTTGTTTACTCTTTAGCTTATCTGCGGAAGTGCACAAATTAACCCAGGTTAGTTATTTAAAAACATTTTATGCCCCCTCCTTCCTCACATATACTAACACAAAACATTTTTGGAATCCAGTTTGAATTATATGGCAATGAATCAGCAATTACACCCGCAAATCCAAATACGTCTATGTTGACTTAGCGTTTTAGACGTCTCTACTTCACCAGCCTGCAGAGAAAAATTACCCAATTGTTTATCCGTGCATACTTAAGAGTCACTATGTGGAAGCACTATTGATCGGGGCTCGAACCAAGGTGGCGTCTTCACGATTATAGTTTTCGGTAGTTTTTCGGCTGTCAAGGAGGCTAATACTAGAGTGATCCAGACTCTCCATCCAAAAAAAACAATATACCGCATAAACAGAATAACAAAATCACTTTCTTCCTTTTTCTCCAGCTCTTGCAGCTTTCTTTCTAATCTATATATAAAGATGAATGTATGTATGTTATTTTGTTTGTTCTTCATACAAATCCACAGTTTTCATCCGATTTCGATGAAAGTTTGCACACTTATCCTTTAAAACAAAGAGAAAAGTATTGTCTACATTTGGTTGAAAAATTTTCTGTATAAATAATATATGTTGTCTTATAATTTCGAAAAAATCACTGAACGGTGATAGACAGACGCGTAGGATGTGTAGGTCTCTGTACTGCCTTCCCATATAGCGGTATGGTAGCTCAGTGGTTAAAGCTCTCGCTTACTGCCGTTTCTATCGTCGTCTCCGTTTCAAATCTCCGTGGAGGCAAAGATTTTTAAAAATTGTTTTTGATCGAGAGTCGCCCCTGGAACGTCGGTTATTCGGACTGAATGTTAAACTGTAGAATCACAAATCTAGGGGTACAATGCGAGGCAAATCGTAGGTAGTCTTGCAATGCTGTAGGTGTACACTTTTTTACGTTATAATGATACCTCAGGGGCTGTTCGCAGTCAGTGTGTGTGTGTGTGTGATCTGCAGTAATAATACTACAAATGCGGAAGCAAGCCTCTGTATTTTTGTTACGTTTTGACGACCAATATACCAATATTGGTGGAAGTTGACCATAAAATCTGTAGGAACGGAACAGGACATTTTTTTCCGGTATGATTAACAGTTGTAGTCACGAAATTTTGAGAACTTATCGAATGGTGACAGAAATATGTTGGAAATTGGTTCTCTTCAAGAGACAGGTTCGACGGTAGAATGATATAGTGATAGCTTTCCTGTCGTATTATGTCGACTCGGTGTTGTTTGGGACCATTCCTTCGTTACCAACAACTTTTATATTCAATTCTGGCAAAGAAATTGTTAATCCACGCGTACGAAGTCGCGGGTATCAGCTAGTTCTGTATAAAGTACTGAAATGCTACTAAATGGAAGGTTTTATTTTATTTTTTTATTCACAAAGAACAATGATACAATTTTAATATGCTTTAGAGTATATTAGGCTATGTAGTGAATCCCACATAAAGTAAAAACTTGTATGTGGGCTTAAAATTGTAACTATCTCGATTCTTATATTATTAATATTTACAGTAACTTAAAATCCTTAGACAGCCTACACACGGTTGTATATAAACAATAATCAATAGAGTATATGAGGATTATAAAATCGCAAGTGATTCAATCATTATTAAGATTAGTTCCATATACATGGACATTGTAAAAACTGTTAGTAATAAATCACATATAAAGACCTACATATATATGTATTGTTTATATCAAGTGACGGAAGTTCATTTAACAACTGAGAGTTATCTAAAAGCCATGCCGATATATATTTCTTCATGGTATGTATTGGTTTATTGATAACATCTGCAGGTAATTTATTATAAATTCGTGGATCAAGGCAGCTTGGATGTCTTTGTCCTAGTAGAGAGTTCCGGCGAGGGATGTACGCTGCATTGAAAATGGTTGGTTGATTAATATAAATATAATTGTGAAGACACTGATTGGATTAAGTAAGAAGATTAATTTCACACAAGAGAGATAGGAGTGATTAAAAGAGTAATTTTCTGTAATATTTACACATATACCAGGGGGTACCCAAAAATAACCGGAATAACATTGTCGTGGGCAGTGCCTGTGAAGTATGCGTTTCTGCTGCTAGGCGTTTATAGCGCAACTCATTGCTAGTTCAGTACCGCCTGTGATGTTGACCTGGCTTGTTCCGTTAATCTACAGTGATTGTTTTTGCTAGCGCTTTTTAGTTAGTGTTTCGTTTTTGATGATTGCAAATTTAAGTGAATAACGTGCAGCTGTGAAATTTTGTTTCTGCTTAAACTGTTTTGATGTTGAAAACAGATTACAAAGATGACACTATGGGAAAACTCAGATTTACGAATTATTCAGTCGATTGATAACAAACCTTGTTCTGGACGTCCATCAACTGCCCGAATCAACGAAAATTTTTAAAAATTCGAGAGCTTGTGCTCTCAGACCGTCTACAAACAATTGATCAACTGTCAGAGATTAGTGGATTATCTTGGGCTCGATTCAGCGAATTTTAACCGAAGATTTTAGAATGAAAAGGGTTGCTGCCATGTTTGTTCCTCGGGCTCAGACTGACAATCAAAAGAACATCAAGTTGAAACATATCATGCTTTGAAACAACAGCTTGAAATTGATCCAGATTTTCTGTCAAAGTCCATTATTGGTGATGAGTCATGGTGCTATGGCTATGACCCAGAAAGAAAGCAACAGTCAAGCCAATGGAAGACGTCATTTTCAACCCGTTCAAAAAAATGTCGTCAAGACAAAAGAATCATCAAAAAAAGCTCATTTGATTTTTTGATTCCAAGGGCGTAGTTCATTTATAGTTTGTTCCCCCACATCAGACCGTCAATAAAACCTTTTAATTGGAAGTTTTAAGAAGATTACACAACAGTGTTCGTCAAAAAAGACCCGATTTGTGGCTGACAGGAGATTGGTTCTTCCGCCATGACAATGCACCTGCACGCACTGCTGTCTCTGTTAGGCACTTTTTGGCTATAAATGGCATGGCTACGCAGTTCCATACACCTTACTTGCCTGACTTGGCTCCGTGCGACTTTTTTATTTCCACGCATGAAAAGGGGCATGAAAGATCACCGGTTTAACAACACCAAAGTAGTCAAGAAAAAATCGAGGGAGGAGTTGTCAGCCATTTCTAAAGATGACTACAGAAAATGTTTAGAAAAATGTAAGCACCGGTGTGACAAATATATTAGTTTCAATGGAGAGTATTTTGAATGGGATAAGGTTGTTTTGTAAAAAAATTTGAAAATATATAGCTTTTAAAAAATATCTCCGGTTTTTTGGGTACCCCTCGTATATTCTGGCCATATACTCCCCAGCAAATCAACCACCTTGCATAAGACGTTATTGGTAAAAAAAACAGAGTTACATTTCTCAACAAATTATCTTTCCAGACGCGGAGCTTCTAGTCCCTGAGAAGATGTGTACGTGGAATTTCAATTCTAAAGCCTTTCAAAAGCGGGGATAATGGGCGTAAGAGGAGAAGTATGACCACGATCTCACGGTTTTTGCCCCAAAGGGTGCCGCTATACCGAGTTCTTATATCATCGTGCATACCAGGCATCGATCTCAGTCGGTGCTCATATATTTCTCTCCATTATTTCTCATTATTTACGCAGAAAGAGTGCTCGCTTTTTCTGGTCGTTGATGCCTAGTTGCTTGTTCAATATCTGGAGCACATATCACAGATCTGGTTAGAAGAGACTTTCAAGCTGTTTATAAACATAGAGCAAATGGCTCAGTTTTCTTCAGTAACTGACATGAATGACGGTTTAGCAATTCATTGCATCAAGAGATGCTAAGAAATTGTCTAAGATAGAATACAGGACAGACTGATGACCTCATGCTTAACTTAAATGTGCCATGTGCTCCAACGTTGTGCTTATTCGCGGCCTAATCTTCCTCTTCTAGTGTGGGGTCATTATTTATGATAGGGTGATTGACCTAATTATTTCTTTTGTAGAGAACAGTTTCTGAGTGTAAGTTCTTAAACTGTACAAATATGTTTCAGAGGAGTGATAAAATAAAATAGTATTTCTTTACATTGCGTGGATAATATCCCATTCTTAAATATTTGTTGCACGATCAACTAGAACGTACTCAGTCTTCGAGGAAGAAGTTCAAACCGAGGCGGTGGTACTATCGACATTAATAAGAAGGTTTTGGTAATAATAAATAAATTACACACGTGAAGGTACAAAACCCATGGTCTCACAGGATTGGCGACTCGCAAAAAGGATCTGCAATTCCGTAGCAATAAAAACTCCCAGCCGTCCAGATCCTCCAATTTAATTATAATATTGTAGTGTTTGATTCTGGCCAATGTATGACATCTGTTTACTATATCAGTTCTAAATTAAAACGCACAACAGATCCAGTTTTCTGATTCATTTGTCTATTGCCTCATTATTCAAATAACTGGGCTGGTTTGATCGTTCCAGGGATTTTAAATTATCTATTCTTTTATTACCTATTCTAGGAATTGACTTCACACATCGTTCTACCTGATGTCTCAACTTCATATAATTCGTCTTTTCATAAGAAATTTGAGAATTTTCTCGGTGATTTTGTGCATGTCTTTCGTCACTTATGAAACAAACTATGATACATCATTTTGATTTACTTTGTTGCCGTTAGGATGCTAATATAACACAAGCAGTTACAGACAAACGATTCGTTTTATAAGTACCCAACCGTTTGCTTAAATGCAACCCTAAATACGGATACATGCCCTAAATTTCCTCTTAAAAATTTCACGTTTTGCACTCATAATTATCAGTGTTGACTGATACAAAGTTTATACGTTTGTCGACATAAATTAATGCATAATATTAGCACAGATCAGTAATTAACTCATATTTCGACAAGTTCCAGCAAACAAACAGGGGAATTAAGTAATGAGGCAGCGGCACACTTTCATTTTCTACATTTATTTATAATTTTTAGTATTTTCTTCCAATTTTTAATAATAATTTCCTATCTTCACGAACACTTATATGTGATACGAGACAGAAATCATGGGTCATGTCGGTGGCCAGAGGAGCATCACGTCCTAGAATCTCGTTACAAGTTCTCTGCCTTGCTCGAGGGAAGCCGGAAATTTAGTTAGCAGAGTTTCAACCTAATTTCTTCTTTTTCTTTTTTGTCATGGAGCCTAAGGAAAAATAGATGAAACTTCTTTCGTAAATTTTCTGCAGAGAAATACAGTCTTCAAATATGGAGTCAGTAAAACCTTGACACGAACAAAGATCAACGGAACATTCTTGTTGATATTTGTTAATCTGGCCGAGTTTCTGGGCTCCATTCCAACATTATACCTTAACTCAAGAAATTAGAATACCACAAGCTTGTAAAACAATACCGAATGTTGAGATAGCTTGGATTAATTCAGTTTGCTTTTGAAGGATGATTAAAATACAGTTGTTCACTAGACACAGACATTTACAAAATCCATAATTCTAACATTCTTTTAGCAAATTATTTACCCAGTGCATGAAATCAATACCATTAATAGGAGAAAGTTGTGCGATGTAGCATAGAGGAAACTGAAGCAAACAGGGGTGAGAGAATGTTTCCGAAACTATTCTAGAAGTCAGTCCTTTTACAACTTTAAAACGCCAATTATTAAGCGTACGATTATTTTTATTATGACCTATTTTACCTTTAATCTATGAGCATTTAACCTAGATGCTTGTTCATGATTACAGCGTACTCTTCAAACATGTTTCAGATCTTGCATTTCATGCATTTTAAGAGAGCTGTGACGAACTCCAAATGGATTTTAGCCTTACCTTTCTATGAATAATAGGAAAATTGCCAATGTATTTGATACTGTAATGCTTATATGAAGATGACATTTTTAGACAATGTAACTTGAACATCTAACAAACTACAACAAGTAGAATTCTGCTCCGTTTTCAGATCTATTTAATTTGGATGATGTTTTGAAATTTTTGGAGCTTATGGTCTAGCTTAAACCTACTAAAATGTCTTGTGACTCTATCTGACTGAGAAACGAAGCAAGAAATTATAATCATTTCGAGATGAGAAAAATATACACCAAAGATCATTCTGTATTTGAGATGAGCACTCCTTTCAAGAAATACAAAAGATCACACTGCTACACTGTGTATTGTGATTTATTATAATTGTTAGTTTATTATTTTTTTTTACTTCTGTTACTTATTTCGTCAGTTTTCTGAAATGTAATACATTAAAATAAACGGAATTCATGAACCAAACATAATACGTATAAGTAAACTTTAACTTGCCTCAAGTGCATGGAAGAGGAAAGGCAACCACGACCACAAGCTTGCTCTCGATTTCATGCATAAGAGAGTGGGAAAATTTTGTTGATAAGGATGTCAGTAATTGCGTTAAAATACAAGTGAAAAGAAAAAAACTTTCGGACATCAGAAAGAAAATAGCAATTAAGGTAATAAGTAAAATAAGCGAAAGTTTACATTTTTTGCCTCTCCGTGTTAATATCGGATACTAGCACAAAAAGGGTAAATCATTTGTACACATATCAGTGTCGTGAAGCAGGGGGAAAATGCTAGTAATGTAATTTAATTTAATTTAATTTAATTGCAATGGAGCACAGGCTCCGGTGGCAATTTCCCTACACACCCATCTTCCCCCTATCCTGCACCTACCTACATTTGACCTCTAAAAATTTTATCTTTAAATTCCTTCAAAGTTTTCGGTAAATTATTCATTATTTCTCTTGTTAACTCATTCCAATCCCTGACACCCTTACCTAAAAATGAGAATCTTCCCACACCCTTGTGCCTGAAATCGAGTGCCAGCTTGTGGTCATGGTCACCTTTACCCTTCCATGCACTACTTTTCATACCTATTGCAATATCTTTCCATGCCTCATCGCCAGTATATGCCCTGTACACTCCCATGACCCTCCTCATCCTCCTCCTGTCTTGCAATGAATCCCATTCCAGCTCCTTTATCATATCCGTCACTGATTTCATTCTGCGATAATTTCCAGAAACAAATCTAGCAGCCCTTCTTTGCACCCTCGCCAACTCCTGTATTTGATACGTAAAATGAGGGTCCCATACTACACTACCATATTCGAGCAATGGTCTGACCAAAGTTTTGTAACCCAATTCCTTGACTTCTCTGGTACATCCCTCATCACTCTCACCAACAAGTGCAGAACTTTGAAACCTTTTCCTACCACCTGTCCTATGTGTCCTGCCCAGTTAAGTTTGTTATCAAACGTAATTCCAAGATATTTACATTTCAAGTCTTCAGCAAGCAATTCTTTCCCCACCTTATATTCATAATTAACCTTTTATTTTTTATTTGTGTATCTAATAAACTGACTCTTCTTTGCATTTATCTTCATTCCATGTTTACCAACCCAATTAGATATCCTGTCCAGATCACCCTGAAACTGTTTACAATCATCTATCGTTTTGATTCTTTTATACATCATTATGTCATCTGCAAACAATCTAATTTCAGATAGTAAACAATCAACACAATTATTCATTAGAATAATGAATAGCAATGGTGCCAATACGCTACCCTGTGGCACGCCCATTTTTACTTCCAATTCTTTTGATACTACATTTCCTACCCTAACTTTCTGTTTTCTACCTTTTAAAAATTCTTCTACCCAGTAAATGACTTATCCACTCCAATGGTTTTTACCTTATTTACTACAATTTTATGGCTTACTCTGTCAAACGCCTTAGACAGATCTAGTGCTACACTATCAATTTGGCCTCCCTTGTCCAATTCATCTGAAATATCTTGCATATATCCCACCAACTGAGAATATCCTTGCCTGAAACCATGTTGCCTGTTTGAAAACCACTTACGTTCCTCACATATATTTCTGACGTGGTTGCATATCAATCTTTCCATTAATTTACCTACCACTGATGTCAAACTGATTGGCCTGTAATTCTCAACTCTATTTCTCACCCCTCCCTTATGTACCGGTACTATTATTGCACATTTCCAATCCTGTGGTAAGTAGCAAGTGTCTAGACTCAATTTAAATAATATTTCAAGATAAAGTACAATGTCACATCCGGCTATCTTTAAGACTAGACGACCCGTGCGAAAATTTCGCGAATAAAATGCGATGAATAGTGAGGTTGAATATAATGTCACCAAGTTCAGTCGTTACTCTTCATACTCTTACTTCATTTATCGATTTTGGTTAGAAATCCAGGGAGATAAATGGCTCCAAACACAAAAAACGTATTTTAGAAATATTGACATTTTTGCGCTTTATGGGTCGAATTACGAAAAATTCCTTTCTTAGAATATAATGTTACCACTGCGGAAATCTTATTCTTTAATACGATATGTCATTTATCTATATTGATTAGATATCAAGGGAAATATAAGGCTCGTGACACAAAAATACGTTGTAAAACAATTTATACTTTTTCCCTTTAATAGTTGAATTACAAATACTTCTTTCTTAAAATATGATGTCAGCAAAGCTGAGACATTATTCCTCACAATCGTACTTGATTTATCGATTTTGGATAGATATCAAGGGAGATAAGTGGCTCGAGACACAAAAAACGCATTTTAGAAAAATTGACTTTTTTGCCTTTTATGGGTCGAATTACGAAAAATTCCTTTCTTAAAATATAATGTTACCACGGCGGAGACCTTATTATTTAATATGATACCTCATTTATCTATATCGGTTAGATATCAAGGGAGATAAATCGCTCGTGACACAAAAATCGGTTATAGAAAAATTTATACTTTTTTCCTTTAACGGTTGAATTCCACAAACATTCTTTCTTAAAATATGATTTCACAAATCTGATACGTTACTCCTTATATTCCTACTTCATTTATCGATTTTGGTTAGATATCCAGGGAGATAAATGGCTCGAGATACAAAAAACGCATTTTAGAAAAAGTTACACTTTTGCCCTATAAGGGTCGAATTACGAAAAATTCCTTTCTTAAAATATAATGTTACCATGGCGGAGACCTTATTCTTTAATATGATACCTCATTTATCTATATCGGTTAGATATTAAGGGAGATAAATCGCTCGTGACACAAAAATGCGTTATAGAAAAATTTATACTTTTTCCCTTTAAGGGTTGAATTCCAAAAACATTCTTTTTTAAAATATGATGTCACAAAGCTGAGACATTACTCCTCATAATCCTACCTCATTTATCGATTTTGGTTAGATATCCAGGGAGATAAATGGCTCGAAATACAAAAAACGCATTTTAGAAAAAGTGACATTTTTGCCCTATAAGGGTCGAATTACGAAAAATTCCTTTCTTAAAATATAATGTTACCATGGCGGAGACCTTATTCTTTAATATGATACCTCATTTATCTATATCGGTTAGATATTAAGTGAGATAAATCGCTCGTGACACAAAAATGCGTTATAGAAAAATTTATACTTTTTCCCTTTAAGGGTTGAATTCCAAAAACATTCTTTCTTAAAATATGATGTCACAAAGCTGAGACATTACTCCTTATAATCTTACCTCATTTATCGATTTTGGTTAGATATCCAGGGAGATAAATGGCTCGAGATACAAAAAACGCATTTTAGAAAATTGACATTTTTGCCCTATAAGGGTCGAATTACGAAAAATTCCTTTCTTAAAATATAATGTTACCATGGCGGAGACCTTATTCTTTAATATGATACCTCATTTATCTATATCGGTTAGATATTAAGGGAGATAAATCGCTCGTGACACAAAAACGCATTGCAAAAATATTGATACTTTTGCCCTTTAAGGGTCGAATTCCAAAAACTTTCTGGCTTAATATATGACGTCGCTAAAGCGGAGATCTTAATCTTTAAAACGGTACTTCATAAAACGGTTTCAGATAGGTATCCAGGGAGATAACTGACTCGCAACACATAAAACAGCATTTTAGAAAAATTTACATTTTTGCCCTTTAAGGGTCGAATTCCGAAAACTTTCTTGCTTAAAATACGATTTAACCAAAGTGGAGACCATAAGGTTTAAAATGACACCTCATTCATTGATTTCGGTTAAGTATGAAGGAAGAAATAGGCTTGTGACAAAAAAATACCTTATAGAAATAATATATATGATATCTGTAGTAATATTATCTTCACCAGCCCCTTTATTTTTTTCAGCTTTCTTATTTCCTTCATGATTTCCTCAGGATGGATATCAAATTTTTTACTATCGTCATGTCTAATTGTGTTGTTAAGCTCGTTCTCCGAATTAGACCCTCCTGTTTGTGATTCATTGTCTATAATGCTTTCACTGAACCAGTTACATAAAATCTCTGCCTTTTTCAAATCGTCAGTAACTTCTTCTCCGTCCTTATCTATTAGTGTCTCTACACCCTCCCTTCCCACTAAAGGCAGATAAGCCATATACTTCATCTTGATTCACACATTTAATTTTCATCCACAGGCTCATCCACTTATATGGACTTGTACGCCTACTTTAGAGTCCCTATCTCATCAGGGAAATATGCCGCTTATAATCCAACATAGAAATACCTAGACTGGACACTTTAACAGTAGTTACGTGGTGGAGGTTAGACTGAAATCGGTGCTGCATATGCTATTGAGCCGGTGCACCATTTAAATAGTTGTAATAGTTTCATGGAAATAGAAAAAAAAAGTTTCATGTGCTCATTGAGTTATTATTTGTACTAAAGGAGCAGGAATCAAGATTAATACTTTGATAAAATGATAAATCAGCTGGCGAACGAAATAAACGGAAATCGACTTTTTTGCATCATCGGCGTCGTGGTAATTAGAGACGCGAAAGGACTGGGGCGATGAATCGGAAGGAATTCGGCCATGGCCATTTGAAGGAACCATACCGGCATTGAACTAGAGTGATTTCGGAAAATTATCGAAAACCCAAATTTGGATAAATATTTTTTCAGTTTTTAGTGGTATCCTAGGTGCTATTTACTCTACATACACTAAATTATAAGTATCACATTGATTAATAATTTAAGGAACTTTAGAAAAATTAATTAAAAATCGATACTTACGAAGTAATCCATAATTCCAAAAACCATCCAATGTTCTCGTCGGCGCAATAACTAGTCCGAACATTAAAATTTCGCTGATTCGCTGCTTTGCGCCAAATGGTAGGACAGAGGATCGTTAGGTTGAGTTGAACAGTATATCCAGAGTATTAATTGTTAAACATCGCAGTACATACCGTCGGATATGAAAGGGTTTGATGGGCTAGCTAATCATCATCAACAAGTATTCCTATCCTCTTCAGTCCCGAGCTCATAATAAAAGTGCAAGTGAACTACTATTGTGTTATTTACTTTGTGTTAATGCTAGTTAACAATGAATGACCATGAAAAAAAAGTTTGAAACAATACTTAATTTTTTATAGATGGTATCATATATGATACCTAGGGACTCAAGCAGGTATTATATACACAACTTTACTGCTTCATGCTGTTTTATTACAAATAACTAAGTCATAAACAATACACATAATCTTCAGATTTGTTGTAGGTCTGTAGATAGGCCAACATACAAATGTTATATAAAAAGTAATATAAAAATTTTCAACAATTGTGAAGTAAACAATTCAAAATATTTAAACAAAACTACAACAATAAAAATATTCAAAGTAGTTTTTCTTTTCTTGATATTAGCACATGGATCACTGTTAATATTATTTGTCTCAATTTAATTTAATTTTACTTTTTGTAAAATTTGTAAAAGCAATTCCTGTCAGTTGTGAGTTGACCTGTGGCTACTGAGCTGCTGCCAACAATGTTCGATTTGAGTTCACTGGAGGGGTCACCAATCTGAAAACAAAAATTGACAAATAATTATTCTAAATAAACTATCAAGTGGGAAAAAAGTAATTACTTTGGTAACACACTTATTCTTACTCGTTCGTATGCCTCCAGAACTCATTTGTTTGTCGAATTTGAACAAGAGGCACTTTGATCTGTTTGTGTCATCAGATTGATCAAACTCCATGTCAGAATAGTCTTGATTAATTCTACTGACCAGCTCAGTGATGTTTTCATCAGTCACGCCTGGAAATCAAGTGAAAAAGAATATTTAATTACACTTCCACTGATGTAAAAAAAAGTAGGCATTGAGTCCCAAGGTATCATATATGATACCTAAAAAGTAGGAATTGAGTCCCAAGGTATCATATATGATACCTCAAAGTTTAAAGTTTTTAAATTCGTTATAACATTAATTTATAGTTTTATTTTAACTGGGAAATGTCTGTACAGATTTAATAAGTTATTAAAGCACGTGAAAACACTTGTAAATGGAAAATAATATGACTCTACCTTTATTTCGACGAGACATGCTGTACAGCTGCTGAATCCCAAGTTTCAAAACAGTGCTGCCACCCTGTGACACTCGGCAGAAGATCGAACGAATGAGCTGTGAGAAGCGCGATGTGTATCGTACAGTTTGCTGCTTGCAACCGACGAGTAAGGAAGTAAGCGGTGCGATAGAGTGAGGAAGTGAGACGTGTTTACCTGCGCGAGTGTTAGTGGCAGCGAAGCGGACTCATCTCCCGGCGACTATCAACAGTGCTAACTGCGGTCGTGTTATATTCACAGAACTTTTGGTGAATCAGCGGACAGTTATAGTAATTTTCATCTAGAGAAGACAACCTAACTGTGTTAATACATCCTTGGCTGAGCTCATCTCTTCGGACCCTTCTGCCGGAGGGCGAGAGGAAATGGCGGAAGCAAGTGATGGAATCGACCCGAGAAAAGAAGAGGGGTATACCGTGTACCAGAGTGACCAAGAGATGATGGAGACAGCGAGGAAGACAAAGGAGGCAAACCTAAACGACACCGACGAAGAAGAAAAGTACAATCTGAGGAAGAAACGTAAAGCTGCAGACAGGAGAAACGTCACGAAAGAGAAAATTGAAGAACCGATGATCACTGAGTCGATTCCTAGCAGTGGTAAGGAGTTAGCGTGCAGCCTAGCGACCCCACCTCAAACAAATCCCAGTAGAGCGTCAGGAGATGGAGGCCATCAGTTGAACACCTTATGTAACCATCTGACAAACTAGTCAGGCAAGCCAAGTAAGAGAAGAAGCAGTCAAGCGGAATCCCCCCGCGACGGCGATGCGGAAGAGGCTTTATAATGACCATGCAGAGGGTCCATATATGGTTATAATCGAGAACGCATCAGACAGTGCTTCTCTACACCCAATTCAGCTGGGGAAAATTTTTTATAACAAGGTCACTGGGCTGAAACGACTCAATCAACTTGGGAAAAACAGAATGTCTATGGAATTTTTGAATGCCAACACTGCTAATGGCTTCGTTGAAAACAAGATGTTTCTTCAATCCTTGGGGCTGCAGGCTTATATACCGGCTAACCGAGTAGAACGGAAAGGGATAATCAAGTTTGTGCCTACGGACCTAGCAGAAGAAGAATTAAGGATTAACGCTGTTTCGTCGGCACCGATTATCGATGTACGGCGATTTACCAAGAAAGTATTCAATGATGGCAAGGTGGAAACAGTTCCCCTGCAAACTGTGCTCATAACTTTTGATAGCCAATTCCTGCCAGAGGAAATCGAGATTTTCTACCTGAGATTCAAGGTGGCTCCCTACATATTTCCAGTAACGCAGTGCTTCAAATGCTATAGATTTGGTCATACGGCCAAATTCTGTAAAGGAAAAGAAAGATGTATGAAGTGTGGTGAAGAACACAACATATCCAGCTGCTCAAATGAGGTCCAAAAATGCGTAAACTGTGGAGGTGACCACAAAGCGAACGATAGGAAATGCCCCGAACGGAAGCGACAAGAAGAGGACAAAGCAAAAATGGCGACGGAAAACAAGATGAGTATACAACAAAGTTACCAATACAAGGCAGCAGAATTCCCGCCTATACAGAGTAAAAGGTACAGCGCGGTGACGATGCCACAGGGAATGAAGCAAATCAGGGAGCACTGCCAAAGTACCGTCAGTACTCCCAAGGAATCTATAGCGACCCAAACCGAAGAAGTAACCAGCAAAGAACAAACTAGTAGAGAGGCAGGAGAAGACATGGTTAATATAATAGTCAAAATAGTGGTCAAACTGCTGGCACAACAGATGAAAGGCAAGCTGGCAGCCACCACAGTGAAGAAAATTCAGGACGAAGCGTGTCGACAAGTGCTTCAAGAAATTAAAGAAATGGGCCAAGTGGAACCACATCGGAGGCTGCAAATCTGTTAATTAAAAATGGCTTAGAAGGACTAAATTGACAGTGTTACAGTGGAACGCACGTAGCCTATTACCAAAATGGGACGAATTTCAAAGAACCATAACAGAACATAAGGCCGACCTAGTCCTTATATCGGAAACATGGCTGCGCAGCTCGTCGAACATAAACATCAAGAATTTAGTGTGTTTCGGAAAGACAGAGATGATGGGCACGGGGGAGTTGCCATCTTGGTGAGAAGCCACATTAATTGCTCCGTGCGCAGATTAGCGGCGCAAATTGCCAATGTAGAAATGCTCTCTGTCGATCTCTCGTACGATGGACCTATCAAAGCGGCCACCGTCATATATAAACCACCTCAAGTCAACCTAAAGGAAGAAGATTGGTCGGCTGTATTCCATCAGCTGCCGGCAAATAGTGTGTTGGAGGCGACTTCAAACGCTCACCATTCGTTATGGCAAGATAGTTATGTAGACACGCAGGGAATCGAGCTCGCCCATGCCATATCAGCCTCTTCATTTACCGTTCTTAACAACAACACGGAACTAGACTTGGTGCTCCTAGTCAGAGAAATTCTTCTCCAGATATTACTCTCATATCGATGAACCTAATGCATAGAGCGAAATGGGATCTGCTACCAGAGACTATCGGAAGTGATCACTGCGTCCTCAAATTATCATTAGATTGGAATCTCCCATCTGTCCGCCGGCACTCAAGCAGACGGTGGTTGTGTAACAGGGCTAACTGGGCTCGCTACGAAGGAAAGATCAGCACGCTGTTGGAGCAGTGGAAGGTGCAACCGACGATATCCAATGTCGGTACAACGAATTTCAAAGAATAGTGGAGGCTGCTGCAGAAGAGGCTATACCAGAGGTTAAAACTCACACTAGAAGAGAGCTCACTAGAAAACCTTGGTGGAACAGTGACTGCTCACGAGCTGTCGCCAGGCGGCGCTTGGCTACCAGAACATATTTGCACGCCGCCACTCAGGAGAATTTGGTAGAACTCAAGAAAAGAACGGCTGAAGCACGAGATACCATTAGAAAGGCCAAACGAGAAGGCTGAAGAGTTTTTGCTCCAATTTAAAATATGGTGTGACGACCCAAGAGACTTGGCGGAAACTGAAGTGGTTTAAGGGTGAGAGGCCGGCTACCAGTTGGATATCGTCAGACAGACAAGCAGCAGAGGAGTTCCTAGCCTCGTTCACGTCCTCCATATGTACCAAAACAGGAGGAATATCACAAGAGTAGGGAAGTAGACGACGTCCCAACAGGATCGACGGAACCCTGTTTTCACCTATCAGAACTATTGCACGCCCTACGGAAGAAAGATACTGCTCGGGGATGGACGCCATTACCTACACAATGATCGACAAACTTCCTCTTAAAGCGAAGGAAGCCATGCTGGATCTCTACAATATTATGATTGACCTCTCCTATATTCCTGACCAGTGGCGGGAGGTAATCGTTATTCCCGTGTGTAAACCCCACAGGAAGAAGAACATCATCTCGTCTTATCGCCCCATTTCTCTCACTGCCGTGCCCGACAAAACTGATGAGTGCAATGATCAAAAACAGGATCGAGTGGCACCTGGAGCATCATAGGTTACTTGATACGAGAACTATGGGCTTTCGAAAACGCTTCAGCACCTTAGACAATATCAGCACGCTGGTGACAGATATTCAGCTGTCATTCACAAGAAGAAACTATTTAGTGGCTGCTTTCCTGGATATTAAGGATGCTTATAACAATGTGCAGATAGATATACTTGTGGGCATTATGAAAAAGATGGGCATACCTAGCAAGTTATGCTCATGGTGTGGCCGATACCTCGCCCGAAGAGTGAATTCAGTGTTTACAGCGGAGGGAGACAGAATCAGTCGGCTAGTCTTCCAAGGTTTACCGCAGGGCGATCCAATGAGCCCCTTACTATTCAATATCTACATGGCAGACCTATGTAACATCCTAAAGGGCCTAGTATCATTCCTCCAATATGCGGATGATTTTGTTGTATATATCTCACCCGGACATAGAAACGGCCCGCAGAATACTAGAGGAGCAATTGAAGCTGATACAAAAGAGATTGTTGGACAAAGGGCTAGAAATATCAATCGAAAAAAAGCAAAATTTGTGTGTTTACGCAAAGACAGCTACAAGGAAAAGACTGTGCAATCACACTAAATGGACACACACTAGAGTTAGTTAAAGAGATCAATTCCTGGGAATTTGGTTAGATTCAAAATTAACATGGAGAAAGCATATCATGGAACTGCAGGCAATCATGTATGCAACGCCTGAACTGTTTCAAAGCCCTCGCCGCCCCGACCTGGGGTGCGGACCCTCGACTACTCCGGCATGTATTCTGCTCTCTACTGAGGAGCCGAATGGAATGTATCAAACTGCCGCCAAGTTTCTTCTAACAAAATTGGACTGCATTCAATCAGCAGCTCTGCGAGTAATCGGAGGCTTTGTGAAATCCATCCCCATCGCCGTGATGGAGGCAGAATTAGCCATTCCACCGTTGAGTACAAGAAGAAGTAAATTGGGGTTGAACTTCTGGCTAAAGGTGTGGTCCATGAAGTCACATCCCCTACAGAGGAAGGTGCAGCTCCTTGCCCATGAAAGTTCAGCCAAATCACGTCAACAACAGAAAAAACCCAGCCTGATACAGTATTTTCAGACAACGGCCATGTGGAATATACACAGACAGGAGATCAACGAGATGTTCAGCGAAGAAGATACGTGGCAAAGGGCGGAGATCTCGTCGCGAATCCACCTGTCCTTGATCAAGGGCTCGGTAGACAAAAAAAACCACCCTTCAGTTAGAATTGAAGCAATGGGCATTAGAAACCTTGAACACACGATGGAAGGAATGGCGGAAAGTATTTACCGATGGATCAAGGGTAATGCAATCCACCAGCGCGGCTGCTTGGGTCGATGCAGACTGTGGCGTTTATGAAGCTTGTAGATTGCCGGCAGAATTCTCAATCTTCTCATCCGAGATGTACGCAATCCTGAGGGCCATACAATATATACAACGGTCAGTACAGACAAAAGCAGTTATATGTTCGGATTCCCAAAGTGCCTTACAGGCTATCATAGGCATTCCTAAAGGCCAGTGCAGAAACTACCTGACATATGAAGTTGGCAGAGAACTTTGGAAAGCCATACACAGAGGCATAGAAGTGTGCCTACAATGGATCCCGGGTCACGTGGGAGTGACAGGGAACGAGCTAGCGGACAAAATAGCTCGACGACATCTCCAGGTTCCCGGTACTGAGAACATACCAGTGCCTTATACCGATTTCAGAAAGATCGTCTCAGCAAGAGCTCTCAACGCATGGGAAAGAAAGTGGAACGAAAAGGCCCAAGGGAAAGGGCTATGGTACCGCGCCATCGCCAGTAAAGTTACGATGAAACCATGGTTCCAGGAAGTGGATCTGCATAGAAAGGCAATCACGCTGATTAGTAGATTAAGAACGGGGCACACCTGTCTAAATGATAAAAAATTTCTAATGAAGGTCTCGGATTCTCCGAACTGCGAATCCTGTGACGAAGTGGAGGATATCTACCACTTCCTTCTAAGATGTAGGCGCCACCGAGAATATAGAAAAACCTTATTAAAAGACGCTCTTCACATAGAAAACATCGCAGATGTGATCATAACTCTCGCCGCGCCCAACAAGAAAGCGATTAGCTTAATCTACATGTATGTGGCGAAAACTAAAGGCATAATATAAATACAAGAGCACCATTACTCCATGTAACTGGCTAAATTAGCCTAAGGCTAAAGCCAAAAAAAAAAAAAAAAAAAAGATGTGTATCGTAGATGAAAACCATCGACCAGTCGACCAGAAAATGTTCAGCTGTGCAGAGGCCCAAGAAAAAAATTATTTCTGGAGGTATCATATATGATACCTCGGGACTGAAGAGGCTATGGCAGTGTTTTTCTTTAGTAATTGATACTCTGCAGCAGATAAAAGCAGTGTTTGTCATATGAGAAGCTCTAGTGCTTGATGTTTTGTGATTTTAGCCTCTTGTTGTTGGTTCTTGATGGAACAGAGACTGAGAGGATTAATATAATGGCACGGTATTGGTTTCCAGGAACAATGCACTCCGCCCTCCCCTGTTCCTGGAAGCATAACGTATCCATTTTTCTCCAAGGGGTGAGCGAGAAAGTAGACTCGTCGGATAACCAGCTAGTGAAGCTATTAGGGCCATCTACCACCAGATACCATCCACAATCTCTGGTGCGGCTTTACTGAGGCGCTGGATGTTGCCGTAAACATACTGATGTTAGTTTAATTGGATCCATAAATATTAAATGTTAGGATTTATTGATATTGTTTGTACTGAGATTCATTTCACTCAATGTTAAATTCACGTGACGTAAATATTGAGTGGACAAGTTACTGTAAACGATACATAAACACAGACACATTTCAGAAAACTATAGAGCAAGCATTCGTGCTTACCATATCATTTTCGTCGTTAAATTATTTAACGACCGTTTTTTGTGTATATTCACGGCTTAGAACAGTTCCAGTGTTTAGAGTCAAAGAGTATGACAGGTTGACCTGTGTTTCACCCTTAGGGTGAACAAAATCTCTTGAATTTGAAGAATTCAGAGTATTAACATACATATTAAACATGGACAGTGACGATCACGCTATCAAATAATTGTTTCAAAGGTCGTAGACTCGAACACGCTGAGATACAAATATGTATTTGACCCTAAGTTCACTCTGCAATACATTCATAGTTAAATCTTTGGTCATAGTGTCTGTAACGGCCAGAGAACGTAATACATATTCAGAGATTATTAAACAGGTGAGCAACTCCGAAGAAATTAATTGCCAGAATACTCGATTCAGTGACATATTTGGTTTGATGTCCACTTTAAATAGCCTAATAACTCACGTACAGCGAACATGAACAAAGACCATTGACGAAAGTGGTCAGTAAAATAAGTAAAAAGCAAATAAGCCATAATGTCTATACTTTGGTCAGTAGCAACATTAGCGAAAGTTTTAATTAAATTGAAATTTAGCCTAGGCCGTAATGACAATTGGTATTCGTTGTTACAGTAGAGACCGTAAGTAATTTAAATTTTTTATGTTGCTTTCATTAGCAACATGTTACTGAAACTTTTCATCCGTAAAGTTTATCTATATTTTTTTAACTAATAAATATTACGAAAAACAAACTTAATGAATGTATCATGGCAATTAATTTAGTAGCAGTCGCTTAGCAATTAAATTGCGGATATAACCTCGAATTTCTTCTAATGATATCTCTGGTCCCTGTTAATTTTCCAGTGAAGGCTGACACGGGACCCCGGCCTCCAGCCAATAGTTATCGAGATGAGTAAGTAAGTGAATGAGCTTACGAAATTATATAGTAGATTCAGTCCACATGATTTAACGATTCAGTCCACATGTGCAACAGATCTACCAACTGATTATACGCATAGAGATTTCAATGAGCCCTTTTCAATAGTATAACATTCTAATATGTATAAAAAACAAGAAAAATATCCAATATTTCAATTATCCAAATACTATAACTGCTATACATCCTGTTGGTATAATAAATAAACAGAAAGAACAATCCACGTCTATAGTTACAATAAATGCAAATCTCACGTCTCATCAAACAGATTAATATGTATCTTTCACTAACTCGAAAGTTTGACGTCGATCTAGTAATCGGTAAACGCAAATAAAACACAACTCTTCATCAATATAATTGTAATACGAATGGATCTAAAATCCCATTACTACGATTTTCATTGTATTTCTCCAGACATCTTACTACTTTTAATGATAATCGTATGCTTTCGTGTTTGTAATAAGAGCATGAACTCTAAAACAAATGGGTACCTTGTAACATACGGTCGTAAGTTATAGGGAAGAGATGATTGCTCTCCGCGAATTGTTCCCCTTTGTCTCCAAAAACAGTAATTGATATATAGACTTGTGTATGAACGTGACGAATATCGGCCGGCAAGACTAAATTGTTGCCAGGAAATAAAAAAAAAATATGACTGGAGCTCTAACCGTTAGTATAAATTGCGTGTACACGCTGTTTTTAAAAGACGGAGAAAGTGGTAAAACCTGAAAAAGAAAATGTATGCAAGTAAATTAGTCCATTCAGTTTTCGACGAGGGTCACTTCAGCTACATCCAAGAGCACTTTCGGGCATCACACACATCTACACAAGGCATCATAGGTCGCAAGCGGACTTCCCCATGCGTCACTTCTACGACCTCTCCTTACGTGGGCAGCCATGATGAGGTCCGCTCACGCCGATCCCAGTGGTCAGACTCCGCAAATTCATCATGGACAGCACCGAGAATTGAAGATGGGTTCTACAACCCGACATCGAGGAGGCGGAGATTCTGATCTGCATCCATTGTACATCTGGCAAGTACAGTGAAATCTCCATGGCAAATGGACAGTACATATCCCGAAGCTGGTGGAAGAAATACCTCGACGCCAAGGTTCAACCACGCAAAATTCAACTCTGAGTCAAGTTCGGGAGTAAAGAGTATGCATGGGGGAGACCAAAAAACAAGTTCCTGTGCATCCTCAGAGAAGTACGGTCACCTCGCCACGCCCATCACTAACAAAAAGAAAGACCGGTCACGGTTTGTCAGCCTTCCTGTCATTCTCAGCGAGGACTTCACAGAGGATGACTATTTTGAGGACCTGCATCGAGCGCCCCACTGCAAACCCCATGAACCTTCATCTTCTTCCAGCCAGGAAGATGAGCCGCGAACCACAATAGAAAACGGAACGACCGACGGCCATAAAGGATCGGAAAAACCCAGATCACCGTCCTTGCCCAAGCATCTCGACGTCACGCCCTGTGCAGACCGCCAAGAAGAGGCATCGCGGGCGCCGACAGGGACGACACCGGGCAAACTGCTCGTTATAAGCGCGAGCCCATCAGACCCAGCGGTGGAAAAGGATTTCCTCGAGAACCGCCGCATTCAATTCCAGTTCATACAGTACAGCAGCGGAGGGCTTCCCACAACTGATGGCATCCCAAAAACCAATCCAACAGAGGATGCAACCAAACGTGGCACGACGGTCACCCAAAATGGAAGCCTCCCTCCACCCCCGGATTCCAAGCAGTTAACGCCATCGGTAATCGAAGCCACCATTCAAACCAAGAAGCAAGATGGCCGGAACACCAAGAAAAATCTCCGCAAAAACAAAACAACAATGACAGCTTGTTAAGGTTCTTTGGTGGTTTTATTACTGCATTAATTAAAAGTCCACCAAAAAAACAAGGTTATGTGAATGCTCGTTTATTTTCAATCAAAACAAGTCTGCGACATTCACAAGCATAGTTGTTACAATCCAAAGATGCAATACTGACTTGCATCAATGTCTCTGTAACACTGAATTAATACTTAATGCAAACTGAACTTCTCTGTCCAGGCGATCTGTTTATATAGAGTCTATCGAAATTACGAGAATTCTTCAAAGGCATCCGCCCGATATTTCTCGATCATTAACAATCACTCAAACAATCAAACATATTAAAAACAATCGGAATTGATACAAAATTAATTAATAACATTACAAAGTGATCAGAAATGGTAATTATAGATACTTAAATACAAAATTATTTACAGAAATCCTTTCAAATAGGTGGAAAATTGTCCTGTAGACATCGTAACTTAGATTAATATATGTAATTACAAACTTTTACGAAATTCTCTTGCACCATTCGGTTCTTAAACATATTAAATGGTCTTTAAATAATTTTCTTACCTAAAACAAAGTCTATATACACTTATTTACAAGAATTTACAAAATAAACATATCAAATCACTTTCAACCAAACTTTAGCTCATTACAAATATTTCACACAGTCCAATACTATCCAAAATACAGGTATTAGGGCTGTTACAACCCCTCCCCAGGATTCACTTAATTTTACACAGATAAAATTGATTGAATCCGTCATGAATCTAAGCAGGTTGAATGTACACATAATGCAGACACGAACAGATTACAATCAATCAACCATAATGACTTTTACAATGAACAAATACAATTCTTCATACAACATCTGCACATAGTCCATGACACTGATTTTGTTTACAATAATTGTCTTTTCTCAGGTCCAATCATTTTATCATTTACTGTTTTTACACAACAAACGTTCAATGCCATCACCTTAAGTTACAATTATTTTCACTCCAAATTACACACTTGATGTCTGCTTATTAATTACACCAGTTTGATTACATTTTACAGCTGATAATTTGTCACCACAATGTAAAAAGTCACAACATCATGAAAATACCAAAAGTCTCTACACAAAACTGTCACAAATTATACATTGAAATGCTTACATCTGCATCTGAACTTAAGTACTCACACAAACTATTTACATGCATCAATTCAAAAACTTATTTACAAAATTAGATATTTACATGTAGGGACCCCTCCCCAAACCATGCATTTCAATTAATTCTCATAAGTGGGTTCCAGGATTTCCCTGGAAACCCAGAACCATGTAAGTTACTTTTTCCTAACCTTCCAGTTTTCTTCAACTTTTGTATACACATTTAATATTACATTTCTATTTTCACAAAGCTTCATTATATACATACAGAAACACAAACTTCCAATCATCTCAGACAACAGACTTTGGTACAACCACGCAACAGCTGAGACATACAATGGTTCTGTTTTAGCAAATTGATTGTCACTTAAAAGCAATGCTGTTGACTCAACTGGTAATACAAATTTATTATTCTCACCACTACAGTTTAGTCCATCATTACTACTTAAACTTACCAACTTATCTGAATCAGTTCCTAAAACTGTTTTAACATCTGGCTTACTGACTTCCTCCACCAAATAATTATTTTTCTCAGCAACTACTACTTCACTATTAGCTTCCACATCAAAGAGAGTACAAAACATAGTGTCATCTAAGTCACATTCTGTACAATTTTCCAGATAAGGAAACTGGTTCAGATAAATCCTTACTCCCACCCATTTCTTCACTGTCATCATCTACACCAAATACAGAGCTAAATAACGTATCAGCTAGGTCAAAATTAGGACATTTTTCCAACTTAGGGATTGGTACATAAGGCTTTTCAACCTCTCTCTTCTTTCAGAAGACAAATACTTTGACTTACAATTCTCCTCCTCATCTGGGTCTCCTATCCACACCACTGTATCACCTTCATCTTCAAGATATCTGAGAAACTCCTCGATTTCAGCACTTCTACAAACTTCATTACCACCTATCCTAGCACACATAGTCCCAACTATGCCATTCTGGACCTTACAAGTTTCTGATAGCCACACTGTAGTATGCACTATAAATTCTGCACCCCTTTTTGTAATTAGGCAGTGACCATTTCGAAAATCTTCTACATGAAAATTATTACTTTCGCACACTGATTCTAGTGATAAGGTACTATGGTGGTCCCCTTCCCGCTTTATCTTATTATCAACCTTTACATCATCAACATCATTAATTACATCTATCATAACCTTATCCTGAAATTCACTTGCTGCTACCCCCACCTCTTCCAATAAATCTTCTCGAGGATTATTCATGAAAATAGTATTAACGCTATAGCAGTTGGTACCTGGACCCACATTCTTGTCCACCACTGCGGGGCCCATCACAGGGGTGGTCTTTAGTTTGTCTGCCCCCCATGCTGCCTTTCCCTTTCAGATTGAGGGTTCTGTTCTCTCACTCCCCCATTATCATTCCTTCTTGCATAATTGTTACGATCCCGTCCCCTCGATCTACCATCCCTTGACCCATTACCCCTTCTAGGGGGACTCCTGCTGCCCCTCCTATGGTGTTGATGGTGGTAATGTTGTTCATTGAATGACTCCTGGGCATCCAAGCGTCTCAACAATTCAGAAACTCTATCCACATTTACTACATCCAAAGTGGCAATTAAATTTCTTGTTTGCTGAGGTAGCCTAGCTCCTATCAAATCAATAAATTCCTCCTCTCCATAAGGATGGTCTAGGTACTTACAACGGATCCAACATTTATGAAAAAATCATGTTGAGTTTCCCGACCAGGTTTATAGGGCCTTCCAGTCATCAACTCTCTCTTTTCTTGAATCTGCCTGCTTGTCGACCAAAAATGTTTCAAAAAGTTTTCTTTAAACAGCTTGTAGTCAGTCACTTCCCTAGCTTGTCTATCACCCCATGCCCTAGCATAAGACTTTAGATGTTTACCCACAAGTGCAATTTTCTTACTATCGGGTAACAAATTAAAATAGTCTGATCTTTCAAAATTATCTATAAATTCAATAGGGTGAAGCCTCCCACTATCATCATAAAATTCAAATTCTTCCTTAATATCAGCACTGATAACTGGACTACCTGCTAAGGGAATCTGACTTAACTGAACCTGTAGCCCAGTAACCCTTTTTTCCAACTGATTTACATTTCTTTCTAATCCATGCGCTAACTGTTCCTGTTGCTGCACCAATGTATTAATATTTAATCCCACCTCTTGTCTCAACTCATTAACCTTAACATCATTAGCTTGGAACAAAGCAACATATTCCTCCTTCATCTTATCACAATTTTCACTGACTTCCTTCACCTCTTTATAAATCAAATTTTCACATTCAGCCTTATTCTGTTCACAAAATTTTGTAACATTTTCAAATTTCTCCTTACATTCTGTCACTACCTTCCCCAATTTTGAATCTAAATTGTTAATATCCTCCTTGAATTGAGAGCTAAAACCCTGAAATTGCTCTGCGATTTTAACATCAAAACATTTAGTCAAATCAGAGAATGTTTTATCATTGTTTTGTTGCAGTTGAGAAAACTTATCATTAATTTCAGAAAATTTACTGTCAAGATTTAACTCAGTTTTAAATTCTGAAAATTTGTTGTCAAATTCGGAAAACTGAGACTTAATTTCAGAAAATTTGCTATCGAATTCAGAAAATTTTGCATTAAAATTGGTTACAAATGACTCTAGAAAAGCTTGCAGGTTCTGATTATCCGCCATTTTTAGTAATCAGCCAAATCAATATAAAAAACAAAATTAAGTAAAATTAAAATCTTTCCAATCTGTCACACTATAACATGCAAAATAAATCACTTGAATATTCAATGCCGTACTTACAGTTATTCCTCACTTTTGTATCACATTAAATTTCACTTAGAAGCACTTAATTGATCATTAAGCACCACACTGACTTCAAACACTTAACCACACTTTTCACAATTCACTGTAGGAAGACGATTTTGAGGCCGAAGGAAATCCACTCGTCGTCGGAAGATTACAGCCGATTGCCGATGAAAATTCTCCGCCTTAGGCCGTCAAATCCGTGTCGTCGCCGGTCGAAATTTCCTCTCAGGTTTATTGCCGATAATCCGTCGCAATTTTCTGCAGATTCTTTTTAGAAGATAAACATCCCACAGATGTTTAAGAACTTCTCGTCATGTCAACGGTCGCCATGTTAAGGTTCTTTGGTGGTTTTATTACTGCATTAATTAAAAGTCCACCAAAAAAACAAGGTTATGTGAATGCTCGTTTATTTTCAATCAAAACAAGTCTGCGACATTCACAAGCATAGTTGTTACAATCCTAAAGATGCAATACTGACTTGCATGAATGTCTCTGTAACACTGAATTAATACTTAATGCAAACTGAACTTCTCTGTCCAGGCGATCTGTTTATATAGAGTCTATCGAAATTACGAGAATTCTTCAAAGGCATCCGCCCGATATTTCTCGATCATTAACAATCACTCAAACAATCAAACATATTAAAAACAATCGGAATTGATACAAAATTAATTAATAACATTACAAAGTGATCAGAAATGGTAATTATAGATACTTAAATACAAAATTATTTACAGAAATCCTTTCAAATAGTGGAAAATTGTCCTGTAGACATCGTAACTTAGATTAATATATGTAATTGCAAACTTTTACGAAATTCTCTTGCACCATTCGGTTCTTAAACATATTAAATGGTCTTTAAATAATTTTCTTACCTAAAACAAAGTCTATATACACTTATTTACAAGAATTTACAAAATAAACATATCAAATCACTTTCAACCAAACTTTAGCTCATTACAAATATTTCACACAGTCCAATACTATCCAAAATACAGGTATTAGGGCTGTTACAAGCTGTCGACTAGTGCTTCAGGTGCCAGGGATTCCGGCATCGGTCGAAGGATTGCCTGAACCAAGTTCGGTGCGTTCGCTGCGGGGAAAAACCACAGTGTTCTGGTGTGCACAAGACCGCGCAAGGCGACGCCAACATGCGCTAACTGCGCCGCAGACCATGCGGTCAGTTATGGAGGCTGCCCACTGAGGCGGAAGCTGCAAGCGGCCGTCAGCAGGATCCGCCCCAACATCAGCACAGCTATGATCACGACGGCACCAGGATCGACATAGGATAAGACCAAACACGGCCATATGAGCAATCACCACCACCTGACCAGAGACGATGAGCATCAGCATAACCACAACCACCGATATCACAGCCAGCTAAAATCAACTAGGAATGATTCTACACCTGCTCACGTAGTTGATATCAACGCTCATCCCTATCAGGCGATAAGAATAATCAAGGGTTTCCCTAAAAGGTCATTATATAATGCCCAAAGTCGAGTTTTTTTGCTTAACTTGCATATCAGTGATCCCAAAACCAACCAGTATGATACAGTAGATAAAATTACAAACAGTAGCGGGGCTACATAACGCCGTTGAGGCAGCGGAAAAAAAACATTCAGGTTTATAACTAATATCGGTGACGAATTGATTAGTTTTACCGCCGAAATTCCCTCTGGAAACGCGTTTCCACGGACGACTTCGTGATATCCCTCCATTAAGTGTTCTGGCTAATCAATGGATCAGATTCCTGTTCGCGGCAATACATTATTTTTTGTTTTATATGTTTGTATACATTTTTGTCTATTAGAAAAACCATCCTTTTCTTATACTCACGGGATTAGCCAAAATTTCCTCTCCAAAGAAAGAAGAATACGTTGGAAGCTGAGGGAGCAATACAGTAGGGAGATATATTAATTGCGTCTTCATTTTCAACTGAGAATAGATCTAGTAGAGTCACCTGACGAGATCCACAGCGAGTGCACGCAGTCATACCATTCTGCAGTCACATGGTGTCACGTTATTTTAGATTCCCGGGAGACGCAGCCGCGAAGACTACTCACTGTTAGGAGACCTTGGCTCGATCACGCCATTACACGGCGCATCTCTAGCGTGACGCCACTAACCAGGCAGTAGTTGATATAGGACTAAGCATAGCAATCAAACCAGCCGGCGAGCAACCGTTTTCGGTGAAAAACTATATTAATCTCATGTTCTAATTAAATTCAAAGAATTGCGAATTGTTAAAATGAATTGCGGTACAGTTAATAGAACACTCTTTTTCTATGTTTTCAAAATCAAATAC
This sequence comes from Vandiemenella viatica, assembly GCA_031002005.1. NCBI lineage: Eukaryota > Metazoa > Arthropoda > Insecta > Orthoptera > Morabidae > Vandiemenella > Vandiemenella viatica. The sequence continues at coordinate 150,946,634 of JARYHS010013631.1, read as the reverse complement.
TCTGTATTAATTTATTTACTATCCCAGTCGACGCAAACATTTCAATTTATAAAATTTATCATGCAAATCAATCTTTAAAATTATCAATTTCAATTTTGATACAATTAAAGGGTTATACAAAAAAAAATGTCACTAATAGAGATTGTAAGCATGGATGTTTAGTCTGTTCCCTTGAAGGCACATTTTAGTGCTAACGTATGAATTCACTCCTCTACAGCAAAACCGTTTCTGGTTCCAAACTACTCCGCTGTCGACAAGCAAATAACGCCATCAGGGACAAGAAGGGGTCGTATTCCATCTTGTGCTGTAAAATCTGTATCAATTTCGATTCAGCTTTTTATGAATATATTACAGTTCCACCACACTATGTATCCAGAAAAATATACAAAGCATTTTTAAGATACTCTCCACAACAGAACACAGAGATCTATGTAAGAAATCCAACAGTTTAGTCAAGTTCAGGATCTTGACGTCCTGACGAAATTTCAAGGCACATTAAAGATGGATCGTATAACTTTCCTGTTATATCTGAAAGTAGGTTCCAGCCAATTGTTCATTTAACTTTTCAAGGAAAACATCTTAAAAACCATAGCAAGAGTACGACTTGAACTAGCGCCTGAAGTGGCTACCCATGTTGAGCACAAGGGTGCTTTATACCCTCGACCAAACTGACAGATTCTGTGTCTGAAACATTACAAGCCGTTTCACTGCAGCCATCTGCATCCCAGAAATCACAAACCTTTCTCAGAAGACTCTTCTACCTTGCCTACGGAAGAAAAATTTCATTAAATTGAGTTGGCACATATGTCATCGATTGGGTGTGATTGTACCCACAAATATGCGAGTGTGATTATGTTTAGTAACTAGGAGTTATGAACCAATATGTCATAATGATAAGTATAATGTCACCTCTAAATGACCAAGAGTGGTGGATGAGTGGTAATGCTGTGGCCTCGCATTCGGAAGGATGCGGTTTCGAATCCCCGTCCGGGCATCCAGATTTGGGTTTTCCATGGTTTCCCCAAATCACTCCAAGCAAATGCCGGGAGGCTTACTTCAAAATGTCATGGTCAAATTTTTTTCCCGTTCCTTGTCCCAAATGCCAATTAACCTCTATTGACCTCAAAATCGACGAGGCATAAAGCCATAAGAAAAAAAACCTCTAAATAACAAGTGTGAATCTCATATGGGTGAGACCCAGTTTGGCTTCCGAAATGGGCTTGGCACACGTGAAGCACTCTTTTCCTTAAATGTATTAGTGCAGAAGTGCAGGGACATGAATGTTGATGTATATGCCTGCTTCATAGACTATAAAAAAGCCTTCGACTGCGTGAGGCATGAAAAGATGATAAAAATTTTGAAATCAACTGGTATTGACCAAAATGATTTACGCATTGTCAGCATGCTGTATTGGAATCAGACTGCAGATGCTAAAATTGACCAAGGAACATCAGAAGCGACTGCAATCAGGAAAGTTGTTTGCCAGGGCTGTGTACTATCACCTCTCTTGTTCAACATTTATTCCGAAGTAATTTTCAGGGAAGTGTTGGAAAACGAAAACAGCGGAATCACTATAAACGGAAAAGTGATCAATAATATCAGGTATGCAGTCAGTGATTTACACTCCAACACATAATAGACGATTTAGTTCAGCACAGTGAAGAGTTTGGTCTGCTTGTCAACCCTTCCAAGACAAACGCTGTAGTCTTCTCTAAGAGAAAAACCCTGGCAAACATTAAAATAAAAGGCAAAAACATCTAGCAAGTATCCTCCTTCAAATATTTAGGCACTGTGGTGGACGTACAGGGTGACTGCAACAAAGAAATCAAATCGAGACTAGAAAGGCAAGGAGACAATTTATTAGCATGAACAAAATTTTTCATAAGATCGGTTCTTAGTCTGCAATTGATAATGCGAATGATTCGCTGCTACGTGTTCTCTTTTTTTTTATGGGTGTGAAAGCTGGACCTTAGACCAAAATCTAGAGAAAAAGATTGAATCTTTTGAAATGTATTTGTATCGTCGCCTCTTACACATATCTTGGGTGCTGAAAGTCTCAAACGAAGAAGTACTTCATCGGATGGGGAAACAAAAAGAATTGCTGCTCACTATAAAGCAAAGAAAAACGCAATATCTAGGACACATTATGAGAGGAGAGAGGTACCAGCTACTGCCGCTCATCATTGAAGGAAAAATACAAGGGAAAAGATCTCTTGGGAAGAGAAGGAATTCGTGGCTGAAAGACATTCGGAGATGGTTCAATTGCACGTTTGAAGAGACTTTCCATGCTGCAATTTCACGCTCAGAGCCTAGCTAAGTGGACCGCCAACCTCCAATAGGAGAAGGCGACTTAAGAAGAGGAAGAAATGACAAGTACTATTTAAAAAACTAATATGATGAATAATTACTATTGAATATTTTGAAAGTTTGGAATATTTTCATTAAGTATTCAATTAAAAATACCATATACATGATCTGTAATAAATTTATTAGATTGATAATTTCTGTAGGCAAAGCTTCTGCAAATTAATTTCAGCATGACTGAATTGTGCTTCCTTTGCTGCGAATTAGACATTCCTCGAGCGTAAAAGAAACCTCTGAGAGGTATTAAAGGGTGAGAATTGTGGAAGAACACTGAAACCCGTGTAAAAACATGATAGTTTACTACCGAAACTGATGATTTCATGCGGTCAAAACTACAGCCGAAGGATCTATGGGCGTTAGCTTGACGACATTGCATATCAGCATCGTGTTCATAGTCAACGGTATCGAAGATACGGAGAAGCTTGAACTGCCACGAACAAGTCTTTAAATTGAACAGAGAAACATTCTGAACTTTTAAGTTACTAGGGGGTACATAATCACATGTAATTAATAACTGTCTCGAATAACGAATGAGTGTCGGTAGCCGATTACTCCGTTAGGATGCTGGACGTAGCTTCTCCAACGCTAAAATGGGCCAACAGTATTGGCGCAACAGTTTGGTCTATTTCATCAGAAGTTCTTCATGATAAGGTGGCTATAGCTGCAGCAGTAAGTTAATTGCTGGCACTGGTGGTCGTATTTTCGTTACTTCATGGTCGCATTTCTCTCTGCCTAATGGCTGAAGGAGAGATTGGAGATAGAGCGCTAACAAATTCCCGGCCAAAGAATCAGATTTGCTTTAAACGCTACAAGTTGTTTGCTTTTTTTTCTCATCCATCTATTCCGAAGTAGGGAGGATGGCACAATCCAAAATTCTGTCGGACAGGATCAACGGATTCCGACAGACGATGTGACTTCAGTGGAATACTCCATGGATAGTTCTTTCACAGTAGTGACTAAGATCACAATTACAAATAATATACCGAGCGTGGTGAGTGAGCACTAAGCCTGGCATTCTGGAGTATGCTGGTTAAAAACCCCATCCGGCTCTTCAGATTTCGTTTTTCCACGGTTTTTCGAAATCACATCAAGCGAACGCCGGGGTAGTTGATTCAAAAGGTCGTGGCTGAATTCCTTCCAGTGCTTTTTCCTGCTTTAATGACCTCGACTTCGACAAGCCGTAAAGCTCGAAGCAAAAAAATACAAATGATGGAAAATATGTTATGTCTGAATGTCAGAAATTAGATAGTCATGAACGAAAGTATATATAAGAACGAAGTGTTTCTCGGCGTTGAGAATGTATAAACTGCTCTCGGGTGACTAGCCGAGTCAAGAGTCATTGCCGCCATCTTCACCAGAAGATGGCGGCAATGGATCTAGTCTCCGAAATATCGTGTGACAACGCACTCTTGACTCGACTAGTCACCCGAGAGCAGTTTATACAACGAAAGTATATTTATTACAGTATTTGGTAAACATCACTATTGAAATATACTGATAATATACAACATTATTGTAAAGAGCTGGAAGGACGTGAACAGTTATCTTCCTGTATTTTTTGTGAATCGAAATCTAAATGGCGCAAACAAAATTTGATAATACCTATAAGATAATACCTTACAGCTGCCTTTTATTTTAATTTAATGTTACAGTTTTTAGGTTAATAGAGTTCATTTTGAATTGAAGGCAGCAATACTATGCTTCTGCGACCAAACATTAATTTAAATTTGACTATAGGAGACTCGTTGGAGGAATCAACACAGAGAAGTTCCGCCAATTGTATCGCAGACTGAGTAAAAAAGCGAAACGGTCAAGTCAAGAAAGCAATTATTGGATTATGGTATCAAGATAAAAAGGATTTATTAGTCTTAATTTGAATTTAACTGAAGGAATTGTACGATCAGTAATATGTATTGTTAAAAAGGGCACGTTTACGTCTCTTGCATTTTTGTAACTACGGTATCTGTAAGGTTACATTTGGCATATCGTAACAGGGAAGTTACACATATTTCCCCGAAAATGTGTCAAATAGGTTTAGCTCTTGCGTCTCGCCTCTCGTACATCTATTCTATAAAATGTCTGTTGGAAAACAAAATTAAACTTGCAATATGGTCAGGTAAAATACACGGTACTTACATTCACTGCCATGAAAATTTCATTTTGATCAAAATTAAAAACTTTTTTGTGTAAGTACAAGTCAACGTAAATTATTGGAGTAGTCAGACTGTTTACACCAAGCAAACACGGTTTTAATTTAGTTTATTAGCTTGGACTGTTCGCTCCTTGGAGCTCCACGAGTTGGCAGAGTCTTTACCGTCTACCTCCGACTTCTCTGGACGTTGAGAGGCTTTCAAACGGAACACGGGCACTCGGTCAATTCGAACCAACTCCGTGGCGAGTGTTTGACCCTTTCAGCTCTAATGGCAACTTTTTATAAGGAGAAGCATTAAGGAAGTTATTTTCTGCCATGGCGTGCAAAAGCTGGTAGCTTTCGACATAAACGTAGAGAAAGCCATGCTGCAAGAACTTATTCTCTTATTTACTACTTTGTTCGTGACTGTAGATTTTACAGTGGTACTTGTAACGTACTTATATGTAACGTCTCTATTTTGTATCATACTTTAAATATATTTATATACTTTATTGCCTCTTATTTCCAGCACCAGACCAGTATATAACGATTTCCTTAACCCCTCTTTGTCCGGCGCTGGTTTTAATATGATACTCACGCTGAAAAATCAAAATTATTATTATTCCAATTCTTATCACACAAACTCAAATTAATTCCTTTGTCTATATCTACATATATCTCAAATCAAAACACTTTCTACTTATCTCATCACTTGTATATTTTTTATTTAACAAACAATTCTCTTTTCTCAAGTCATATAACATTATCTTTATCCATAACCCTAAATTTTTTGCCCTCAGGCTAATATTTTACTATTAATAATCCCGCCAGGATTCTTGTGGCTTCTCCAGTGAGCCAAACTGTTTCATCTCTTCTTTCAAACTTATTCATTCCAAAAAACCAAAACTCGTCCTCTCCATTCAAATCTTCTCTTCAACAACTCACTCTTGACTCTTCTTTTATTTTTCAGATATCTCATTATTCATCTTGTTATTCTTTGACCTTTAAACTTAAAAATTCCGAGTTAATACACACCATTACAATTTATTAAATAAAAAAATAGCTTAATTAATCTAAAATCACACAAATGTGAGGTTGTGTACCTCACATACTTCAGAAACACATACATAATCCGGTAAAATATATCTTGATATTTTTTTATCAACGCAGGGACTGTATCTAAATCACTGAAATACGGATCTGTAAAATGAACCACTGGCAATAAAATTCTATGAATGTGATACTTCGGTGAAAAGTTATTATTTCATTGCCCATTCGAATTTTGAATATGTAAGCTTTGAACTTATTGATGTTCTGGAGAAGGGGTAGTCAAACATTTTCAGCTACCGCCCACCTTTGTTTCTAAGTTGGGAGTAAAATTTTCTAACTGCCAAACAGTTTCACAGTACTGTTGATTTATAAAGTATGGAAGTAACTTTATAAAAAGTATAAAGCAGAGTTATAGCAAGTTAAAGCAAATGATAATAATTACTTACCAAATACTATATGTCGTACTACCACTAAGTTTGGCAGAATAAATCTAATAAACAACTTACTGTATCTGAGTGAACTCCTGTGGAGAATTCATTTCAAATTACTGTAGTTAAACCTATGTTTTTATTTATACTCTACATTCATTGAAGTCTGATGAAGTTACATTTAATTGATTAAATTATTGATGAGGTCCACGAGACTACCAAATTATTTTAACGCGTGCCATTCTGGTTGATCGTCTTTTATTCAATTAAATTATTTTAACATCATTGTTGTAAAAACTGGCCGAGAAATCGAAACAATATTTTTTCCGCGCGGCTTACTGTGCGAATTTTGAAAATGATAATTGGAATCGTAAACTTAAAATCATGATATGGTTCAAAAACAACTCTGATCCATTCAGTTATGGGAATGCATTGTTGTTTGCATGTAAATACTATCTATATATAACTAATTTCCTTAGTATTGTTAGATGCTATTCATGGAAATAAGGAATTAAATTTTCAATTATCTATCCTGAAAACGATATAATTGAGGCAATACTGTAAAGCAAATGTTAATACAGATATTAACAGGTTCAAAAAGATTAATTCTGTTCTATAGGCCTTTAGTTTTAAACATTTCTGGATAGATGGTGTCTATATTTATTCAATAATTCTTAAAATCTTTCCGCTCTAAACGTAATTATATTTTGAACAAGCGCTTTTTCTCTGTTCAAGTATGTTCACTCGAACAAAGTTGGCATTGTAGCCAATCTAATGCTCGTTTACTATGCTTGACTGAAATAATTCACGCGATTGCACTTGGACAGAAACACTGGTTTGAGATTAGTCAAAGTGGAAAGCAAAGCCACTGCTGGCTATACTGGTGCTTAAATATAATTAATAATAAGGGTAAAAAAAAAAAAAAAAAAAAAAAAAAAAAAAAAAAAAAAAGAAAACAAGTTGGATGCAGGTTATCACAGATTAAAAATCGAAACTGATGTCATAATAGAGAAGAAATTTCACTCCCATTTTAGATAACCTATATTTTGAAGTGTTGGTTAATGTATAGAAGCTCTACCATAGGGAGCGTGCACAAACCACGTGGCTCGGTCCAGGGGGGGGGGAGGGGTTGACTGGAAGGCTACGTTGGGCTACGTGGGGGGAGGGGGGGTTCCGAGCCAGGCCACGTAGCTTTCCTTTCGTAACATTTTTGACAGTTAAAATGGGGAACAAAACACACAACATCATGCGAATATTTATTTCCGTCAGTTTATTATCTCCTTACACAATTTACAATCGTCTGACAAGAGAAAACGGTAAAAAATATCTTCTGGAATCAAAAGGGAAAAAAGCTACGTGCTACGTGGGGGGGGAGGGGGGGTAGGTTCAAAAGCCACGTAGGGCTACGTGGGGGGGAGGGGGGGTTCACAGTAGGCCAAAATGGAGCTACGTGGTTTGTGCACACTCCCATATAAGCAGCATGAAAGGGTTTCCCAGCAACGTTTTGTCATTACCCGGAAGGTGACAACCAGCAAAATTGTCGTACGGGTTGCATTATCAGGGGCTAGTTACGTAGGTTCACCTTTCATGTTGCATTCCACCACAATTTATTGATAATTTACCTATTACGTTGCAATTATGTAGCGTTAATCAACATACAGTATTTTACAGACTTCTGATCACCGGACAATCTGTACATTGCGTGAGGGGAGCTTAATTCGATTTTTAACCCCAGACAAGTGGTCATTCATCACAGAATATATTAAGTTTCGCGAATACATGTTTACATCAATATTACTTCCTTTTATACTGTAACATACATACATACCGGTTACTGTTAGTAAATGAGAATGTAGGATTACTTGGCTGAAACATTCAACATGTTCCTGAAGACTTCCTGACCAGGTGAATGTTATTTAGAGATTAAAAATAAATTCCTGGCCAGACCGAAGTTCTGACACGTATCCCCGTGAATTCGTAACTTCTTGAACGAGTCATATCTGCTGTATTATCTTAGCTAAGTTAGAATAACATAATCTACTGTACCAACCTTCAATAAACATCTGCTAAAGACGCTAACGTCGATATTATGGGTTTTAATTATAATTCAGAATGGAAAATGAATCATTAACGTCGTTTCTGAACTAAACTGGAGTTCTAGAGAATCATGTAAGTTTCCCAGCATCTTATCCTGTAACGTATTTCCATTCTTTCATAAAATCGGCTAATGGCTCTCGAAAAAATAAAGAGCAGTTATGAGTTTTAACACTATATTAAGTGGTATCAGGTCAGTGAACAATTTGAGTTACAGTCATGACCATTGAAGGGAAAAATAATTTTGATCAGTGTTTGATGATTACAAACCATGTTTAGTCAAAAATGTGGAAAAATGGCAGTTTTAATGTTTTTTGGAGCACATCTGAGCAAGAAATGAGCAATTTTTTACTTTAGTTTATTAGAGACGCTGCACGATTTTTCCGCAGAATTTGGGCTACAAAGTCACGCTGTAGTTCCCAGACACAGGTTTGTGCTCATTGCTTTCAATATGGCACCCTGCAATTATCGCTTACAGTGAGTTAAAGGTAACAGGCCAACTACGATGAAATGCGCACACGGTACCGACCCTGCGTCAACACATATTAATTACGTAGTTTATTATATCAATATTTGCAGCCAGCATATCTCGTGTTGCACCATATAGATACGTGCAACACCCAACCACAGAAGATACGCATTTGTAACGTTCTGCCAATTCTGATTTCGGGAGACGCTTTTGCAAATTCGCGAACTGGGGCGTAGCTACCACAGGGCTAGGCGGTGCAGTGCGCCGGGGCTCCCACGCTGAGGGGGCCCCTAAGCGTAGCTCAGAGGGCCCATGGGCCTTCAGGGGCAAATGGTCAATCTTTTTTTTCAGTTTCGAGGGTCTTGTGAACCTAGATATGCTACTGCTCATCTCAGCTCAGAGGGCTCCTACCAGAAACTGGTCGCCCATCTGGCCTGAAGGCCCAAAATTTTATTATTATTATTATACTTTTTTTTTTTTGGTGCCGGGGCCCTTGTTAACCTTGCTACGCCACTGTTCATGAACAACTCAATTGCGACAAAACAATGGAGAACATTAGTAAACATTCCGACGTTAAATTGTTCACTAGCTTGGCAGGCTATCACGCTACCCATGAACACGTAGCTTCACAAAAATTCAAGAATATAACTATTTTCAATTAAATCTTTGTGGTCCTGGATTTAACGAAAGATCTGATACTTTTTGACAAACCTGTGTATGTCGGAATATGCATTCTCGATCTGTCAAAAATGAGGATGTGGTATTTTCACTATAAATTTGCTTATTATTCAGTTCAGATGCCCCAAAGTGCTTTATATGGACACGGACAGACATATTCTTCTGTTGGGTGGCACTCTGTGATCGACATAGATTAAAGAAACACAACTGGGAGGAACTAATTACATAGCACTATAAAACTGGCAATTACATATCATCTTACAATGCGCAGGTTATAGCAGTTATCAAATATGAAGCGAATTGTTCATTGATTGTGGATTTACACCTTTTTTTTACTTATTGCTTTACGCCTCGCCGACAGCTAAGGTCATTAGTGGCGGGATAGGACTGGGGACATGGAACGGAAGGTATTCGGTCATGGCCTTTTTGAAGGAAGCATCCCGACATTCGCCTGGAGTGGTTTGGGGAAACCGTGGAAAACCCAAATCTGGATGCCCGGATGAGGATTCGAACCGCCGTCCTCCAGAATGCGAGGCCAGAATGTTAACCGTTGACCCACCACGATCGGTGTGGATTTACAGATTTCATGTTGAAAATTCATGCATTACTACTGGAGACTCACCAGACCTCAAGATGGGCAAAGAGTATCGAACGTTCCGTCTTCGAGAATCTCCAGATGGAGTTTTATGTAAATTGACTTTTCGTCCCTAAATATAATAATCTACAGCACTACCTCAAATCAAAGCTCAATAGAGACCCTACCACGGAGGCACAAGTTTATGGATAGGTGACCATATGCACACCCAATTTTGACAGTCTAGTCTCAGACAAAAAAAAAAAAAAATTGAGTCAAATTTACAAATAACATGGCAGTATGAAGACCCCGGCTAGGATGCATGCACTGATTTTGTCGGTAAGGTTGTCATAAATTAGTTGTATCCTCTACTAAGGCGATCTGGCCCTCAAATGTTGTAAGTGGTCCTTTATATTCTGGATACTCGATCTGGGATAGAGTACACTTCCGACCTAGTATCACACATGTTCTATCGGGAACAGATCCGGGGATCTTGCTGGACGTGGGAGTACCTCAACAGCAACCAGATACATCATTATCCATAATGTCAAGGACCAGTTACAGCAGTTGAGGGTCAGCTTGCCTCAGTAGAGGATACAACGAATTTATGACATCATTCCCAGACAACTCATAGAAAGACGTGATGTGTTTCAAGGAACATTGTCTTGTTGAGAAATGGCACCGCGATTATGTCGAGAGATAACATAAGAGAATACAGGATGTCGGTGACGTAGGGTTATACCGTCAGATTCCATCAATCAATACCAGCCGTAACCTGAAGTCATTCCTGATGGCTCCTCACACCATGACACAAGCAATAACAACGCTGTGCCTTTCCAGAACATTAGAAAAACGGGACCTCTCAACAGGTCGTCGTCATACTAGCCGACGATGGTCATCCGACGTAGTGAACAATAGCTACCTACAATGTTCAGGATGAATCGCGTTTCTTCACTACCTCGGATGACTATCGTAGGTGGGTATGGTGGTTACCTGGGAAGAAGTCCCATTCTTCTAATGCATAGCTGTGAATGAGGAAGTTCTGACAGCATAACGAAATACAACGGACATCTTTCGTCCTCATATAATACCTCTCTTGCGACAGTATCATGGTGCCATTTTTCAACATGATAATGCTCGTCCACACATGCCACGTGTCTCTGGGATTGTCTGAGTCATGTCGAGGTAATTCTATGGCCAGGAAGATCCCCAGATCTTACCCCGATATAACATGGGTGGGACTATATCAGTCGTCAATTCCATCCCGGTCCCAGTATTTAGGATATCGAGGATCATTTACAATAGTTGTGGACCATTTAGCCTCAGGAGATGATACAACAGCTATATGACACTCCCAGCCGAATTAGTGCATGCATCCAGAAAGAGGAGTTGTAGCATCATAATCATACTGATAATTGGATTCATGCTGCCAACTTCTTTGTACATTTTACTCGATTTTGTAAACACTAAAATAACATAACACAACCTGAATCGGTAAAGTTCCATTTCGCTTCCTCCTCCACTTTCTTAAGCTTCAGTTTTTTTCAGACATAAAATGTTAATTATGAAAAATAATCCACAACAAAGAGTAGCGAAATACAACGATACGTAATCAAACCGGTTATTCACTACATATACCATGCCAGAAGTATTTAAACGTATACGGCATATAAAACGTCACTCGCAAATTACAAATTCTCAAAAACAATTATCAGACTTGATTTGGACTGTGAAAGTTATTGTTTTTTTAAAATAATTATCGTTTTTCGAAAGTGATCTGATGCAATGCCCTTTGCTCATTTTATCAAAAAAAAATATCGAGAGTTACCTCAAGATTTCCACAGTGCTCAGATTCAAGCGATTTCTTGAAGCTGAATGATGCCAAAATTTTCATTTTTGAGGCGAAATTTGAATAGACGATCCATGTATGCCGGGCTTTATCGTTACCGGTCACTGACTAGGTACAGTACATTCTGTTGTTCATGGTCACCCTTCTTAAGCGTCATGAATCCAGGTCACCATACCACCTAGCACCCAATTTATGAGATATTGACGTACTCCAAGTGATGTTCTAGGCATCCATCAACACAGTGGCCAGACGTTACGGTGTAGGCCAAGTAGGACGATCGCATAACCGCGGTAATTGGTACGGTAAATTGCAGACAGCAGGTTATAGGCCGGTCGAGGAGGCAATTTTAGTTTATGGCTCGTCAACGTTCAAGTCATTAAGAGTGGCGCATAAGTCTTTATTCGACTTTTATTACGGGCGGTAAACGATTCGAGGGCATTAGCTATTAGTGAGAAACAATGGTGGAGGCATCACCTAAACATTAATCCGAAAAATTAATGGCTGACTCAGCAGAGTTATAAGCCTTATATACGACCTCCATTATGCGTCATAGCTAGAATAACCAGGAAAATATTAAAACTTGAGGACATTTTTAGTATGATGTTGAACTGTTATGAAGAATTATGAACCTGGTGGTATATACAGTATACTAGGTATGATCACAAAGTATCAATACTTAATCAGTACCTTAATATATAGGGCATTAACTTCCTTCAAAGTTGGCTTTTTTGAATAGGCTCCTAAGCGTTCAGCCGCTTCTTGAAACGTCTCTGTAACATTATTCAAAAAATTCGTTTCTGGTAAGGCTAATTTCTTCATCTCTTTTCCAATTCACACAATCAAAAAACGAGCCAAAGAAAAATGGCAAGAAGAATGGAGAACATCTCTAACCACCAAAGCTTCGCACTATGGGAGCATCCAACCAAGTATTCCACCTCAACTTTGGTTTTATAAATGGATCACAAGCAGACGACTAACAACAATGATTTCCAGGCTGCGGTTCAACCACGGAAGATTCCCCAGCCACCTCTATCGACTAGATCTGAGAGAATCTCCTCTCTGTGACTGTTCAGATCAGACTATAGGAGACACCAACCACATTATATTTTCCTGTAGAAAATTTAAACGGGCCCAGGATACCATGATCAAGGAATTAGTCAACATAGGAATCCCTCTCCCTACCAACCTAATCCTACTCCTAGTTAGTGATGACAAAGCAGTATACAACAGCCTTATGAGATTCCTAAAAAATGGAAATATAGAAATCTAAGACCTCACCATCGGTAAATAAAAATGTCAATAAGCATAAAATGAATTGTATAAATGACTACAACGATTCTGTTTTATTCCTGAAAGATTGTAACTACGAGTATATGAGTCTGACTTAAAATTGTCATCAGTATAATAAAAGCTGTAAGTAGCATTAGTACAAATACAATTAGCATAAGCAAGATTGTAAATAGTATAATCAAACCTGCAAATAACTAAGCATAGTGAATTATCTTACAATTCACAGCTGTATGGACATATAACCGAACGTAAACAAAAGAAAATAACAATTTAGACTCATGAATACCAATGTCGGTATTGCCTCACGTATACCTGCAAAATTACTTCATAACGAATTGTATCAATTGCTACAGCGATTCGGCTTTATACCTGAAAGACTTTAATTACGATTAGATAAGTTCTATTTAAAATTGTAAACAATATAATCAAAATTGCAAGTAGCATAAGTATAACGATAATTAACAGATGCAATATAGTAATTAGTATAACCAAACATGTAATTAGCTAACCATAATGAATCATGTTACAAGTGATGGCTGTATGGTTACATAACCGAATGTCAATAAAAAAAATAATTAAAAAAGTCTTAAAAACGTTTATTTTTGGGACTAGCGAGTAAGGAAGTTGTCTGATTAGTGAATGTTGTCTTTGGTTAGAAAATGTTGCATTAAATCGTTTGAACATACTGTAACATTTTTTTAAGCATTCGACACACTTCTCAAGCCAGAATCAATAGTCTAAACAGCTTGATCGAATCAAAATTTGATGTTGCACAGGGTGCAAGGTATCCTCATCATTAGACGACAATTAATTCAGATTGCTGTGCGAAACTTTTGGAATATTTCATCTCAATGAAGGACTTCTCTTTCAATACTCGTTCTACCCAATCTAGATCTTTCAGACCACTCTAAATTCCATTTACAGCCAAGATGGTTGCCGACATCTGGAAATGACAGGGACCAGAAGAAGTATAGGAAGCTTTCGCAAGTTTCTGTGAGTGTTTTTCATTATTTTGACAAAATTTGATACATGAGTATTCAAGGGCTTTCCATCTTGTTGGCGACGACGAGTTCATTTGAACTGAGGAGAAGATTATTGGTAAATAGAAGAGAAAGAAATCTGGTATGACCGTTATGATAGGTCCATTTGCCTGGGGTGATTTCGCGAAACCATCTTCTTCTGTACTTTTACTTGAGTGAATTTTTGGTTGCGTCTTGGTAGAATCCATTACAAGTGCGTATAAAGAACAATAGACACAGATACTGATAACAGCCAATTACTTCATAACAGAATCAGTATCGATATTTCCTGACAATACCTTGCACTAGTAAGCAGTATTTAAACATGCAGTCTGCATTCATCACAAATTGACACATTTATAGTTGTTTAAGGTGCTGGTATCTTAAAGCGTATATGCTACGCTTGTTGCATTGGTGCAAAGAGTCCTGATCGTTAGACGGTAATTAATTCGGATTGCTGCGGGAAGTGTTTGGAATATTTCATCTCTTGGGCATATGAAGGACTTCTCTTCCAACACTCTCCTACTCGAAATTCCATGTAACTGGTATAGGAAGCTTTTGTAAGTCTTTATGTTTTCCATTATTTTGGCAAAATTTAATACATAAATCTTCAAGGGCTTTCCATCTTGTTAACGACGAGTACATCTGAGCGGAGGAAAAGATTATTAGGAAATGGAAGAGAAAGAAATCTGGTATGAGAGTCATAAAAGTTCTATTCGCCTGGAGTGATTACGGCATACCATCTTCTTCTATTCTTTTACTTGAGTGATTTTTGATTGCGTCTTGGCAGAATTCATTACCAGTGCGTAAAAAGAACAATAGGGACACGGATTGATACAGCTGGTTACTTCACAACAGAATCAGTATCGAAACTTCCTAATAATACCTCGCACTAGTAGGCAGTATTTAAACATGCAGTCTGCATTCATCACAAATTGTCACATTTATAGTTACTTAAGGTGCTGATATCTCAAAGGGTTTATGCTACGCTTGTTGCATTTTATCAAACATGCAATCAATAAATCCTTGTGGCAAAATAAAAAAGCAACCTTTATCCTTCAGGGTAAAGAGAATGTAATTTAAATAAAACACATATTATGCAGTATCGTATTGCAAATGGTAGGAAGGTGAAGGTGAGCGTTTCGTAACATTCAACAATAGATTTCCGTTCAGTGCATAAACGAAGATAATACCAAGACTTGAAATCAGATCATGTGAAGCACAACTGACTCCATTTCTTAAAGAGCTGTGAAAAGGTGACGACGTTGGATGCCAACTTCCTGAATTTTCGCAAAGCGTTTGACATTGCGCCAAATAAGTACGTTATAGCAAAGGTACGAGCGTACAGAAAATTGCGAAACATTTCTGTATGTAATGTGGTTTTCTAGCTGGGTGGTCGCTTTTTTTTTTTTTTTTTTTTTTTTTAAACTGCTTAACGTCTCCTATAACAACTAGGTCTTTAGAGACGGGAAAGGATGGGGTGGGGGGGCAAGGAATGGGAAGGAATTCGGCCATGGCCTTTTGAAGGAAGCATCCCGGCATTCACCTGGAGTGATTTGGGGAAACCATGGAAAACCCAAATCTGGATGCCCGGACGGGGATTCGAACCGCCGTCCTCCCGAATGCGAGGCCAGAACGCTAGCCGTTACACCACCACGCTCGGTCCAAGGTAATGGACATAAAAAACAAAAACAAATAAAAACTCGCTTGACCGTGAGTACAAAATGAGTTATCCAATCCTTGAAAAGATTAGTTTGGATACCTAAGTTATTTTGGATTAACAATATAACGCAACACGAGGTACGATGAGGTGGTAGAGACGTTTAATTAAAGTAGCGAATCAACTGTAGTAGCGAAAAAACTGTAACACGTTAGAGTATAAAACTCTTGTACACGCTGATCTAGAATATTAATTTTCTGTTTACGATCCGTATACTAAAGGTATTGGCTAATACTATAGAAGAAAAAAAAGAGCTACAAGCAATGACAGCAGGAAAAGGTGTACTCGGCAATAACATTAACTAACAAAAAGATCTTATTGAAATTAATTTAC
The DNA here is from genome assembly GCA_031002005.1 of Vandiemenella viatica. Lineage (NCBI taxonomy): Eukaryota > Metazoa > Arthropoda > Insecta > Orthoptera > Morabidae > Vandiemenella > Vandiemenella viatica. The sequence continues at coordinate 150,930,635 of JARYHS010013631.1, read as the reverse complement.
ACACACAAGCATTATCTACACGATTTTCAGCAACATACCAGTAACCATTGCGCATGGTATTCAAAAAGAAGGAGCAAATTTTGCATCTTTATTTCTCACAAACTATTAAAAAAATACAAATACGCGCCTTAAATCACTGAATAGAGAAAAGTTCAAAGTTTTTGACCTCCGCCTATTAGTTAGATTCGATGCCGCCAACGTCACTGCTGCCCAAGTATGTGGAAATGGGGACACCACAGTAGAAGTCGTTTTGTGTGCTACAGTATGCGAAAAGCGAATCCATTATTGATGCGCGGCGGCAATAATTCCATCTCAAGTTCAATAAAGTGACACCACATCATAAACAGATTTACGATTGGGATAAGAAATTGGTAAAAGATGGGTGCATATGCAACGGGAAAGGCTCTAGTCGACCTCGAACGCCAAATGTAGATGCTGTCAAGAAATGGACTATCGATTTGACGTTTGCTCATCTCGAACTTATACAGTAAAACTTCCTGTCTCTTGCTTTCAACCTTGCATTTTTTTCTAGTTGCACTTAAATTTTTGCCTTCATTTTTTTATCGCAATGTTATTGTCATCAAGTTGGTTAGGGTTTTGATATAATTCTGTTAATGAATATAAAATGGTTGTTAATGTGTGTATTTGTCTCAAACATTTTTTATCCGTAAATCTTTCTCATTGAGATATTGAATTTTTAACTTTCCAAAGTCCTTTTGCTTACATGCCTGTTGTATCACTATTTTTATGTGGTCATCATTATGTTCACGAAAGCTGAAAGGGGAGGGGGTTGGGGAACGGCCGTGCCATCTAATTCAGTAATGTGCATAGATAATAGGTGCACTAATAAGCTTTATTTTATCGATATGCAAAAAATAAAATAAAAAAAAATCTCTGTAGTATTTTTTCGTTGATAATAGGCCTACCAATTATGCTGACTGTGGTAATTAGCAAATTCTGACGTTTTGAATCACCATATCCGCTATCCGCAACTTGCAGCTCGTCATTTGTTCAGTTTCTTACCACGCAACAGAGAAATTCACGCAATCTGCTGCCATCGATCGCATGTCTGTAACAGGACCTGGAACAGCGACTACAACGCGACCACAAATTCTATTCTTAACGCAGGCGGAAATAGAAGCTGAGATTAGCAGTTCGTGTGGTAAGGCACAAATATTTCGTCGTTGCAAATGAGGCAGCACGGTTGTGATGGTCGCGAGATGCGATTCTCGAAGTATATCGCTACATGCCGGATGGTGAAGTTGTCGCGTGTAGACCGAGCGAGTGGTGAAGTTACCCACTATGGGTCCGTCCTAGCGACCACTTACTGTCGGCTGAGGTACTTCTGATTTCCAGTCGGCATCTGTAAGCTTCTGGCTAGGATAAAATATATGCACACAGAGACTTAATTTGCGTAAAATCAGGACGTAGGTGCTCCTTGAAATGATATGAAGAGTTGTGACTACTTGATTTATTATATAGGAACGAAGTCTTTCTCGGCGTTGAGAGTGGATGTAGTCTTCTCGGGAGACTAGCCTAGTAAGTAAGATGTTTCCACACGATATTTCGGCGATCTCAGTCTCCGTCGCCATCTTCTGGTGAATTATTGTTGAAAGCGGCGATATGGTACAGTTACATGTAATTGATACATAAATCGGTGTTTTCCGATATTGGAATGGTGGACCATAGGATCCAAAACTAATGCAGTATGCATTCCGAGCCATCAGAGAGAGGGTGATGGAAAAATGCCTAAAAATGGCTTATTTGGATGGTAACAGGTCTGCCCTACGAAATTTCACATCACGGACTGGGGCGGATCGTGCGCGTTAAGAAGCGTCCTCTGTTCTTGATGGTGGTGACAGGCATATTTCCATTGGCTGTTTGTCATGCCATACAGGCGTGTGGTTTACGTGTTCATAGTATGCAAGCCTCGTGTACCAGCCGCGTTATACAGCGTTCCCACAGTAAGGACTGCAAGACCAGCGACCTTGCCGCTGGTGTCATATAGTAGCGGTGTAGTCTCCATACTACTGTGTTGGCTTGGAAACACTCTGCCCTCATTACCACTAAAATCTATACTACAAATCTATACAAAATCAGCGACCGCGACAAAGTTTCTTCACTTGGTTTTGAATATCCGTAGACGGCCGCTAAAATTTCCGTAGATTTGGTACAAAAATCCGGAGACTTTCTAAATGAAAGACTGAAACAATCATTATTGAAGAGAGAGTCAAAATTAATACTTTTTATTTCCAGGCCTTTAAAATTACAAAAATCATATTCTATGTTGAAAGTAAGAAATATCTCTGAACATATTTTATACCTCGTCACTTTCATCACTGCTGCTGCTGTGCCTAGTACTTTTTTTTCCCCTAGTGACCATTTATTTTCTTTGTTGAAATTAAATTTAGCATATCGTTGGTAACAGGAAATGTTAAAAACTGCGACCCCTTTATTTCTCGGATATTAGTTAGGCCTTTTCGGAAGGCACTGCTTTGTAAGCCGTGCCAACGAGCGTGTCACCGTGCGTAAAGAGTGATATGGTCTTTTAAGATTTATAAAAGTTATAAACAAAAAAAATATGAGCTTTATTCCAATCGTTGGTTCACAAGAGCGATTGCAAGGAAACGATTCACAGTTATTAACAATCTGTAATGCATTAACACCATATGCTCAAAGTTTAACAAAACATCAAAATAAGGAAAAATTAACAAATGGTAAAAAGTGTCAAAAATCCGTAGATATTCGAACAAAATCCGAAAATCCTAACTATTCATAAAAATCCGTAGATCTACGGATAAATCCGTAGAAATGGGAGCACTGAGTCTCTTTGAGATCTATACTGGCGAGAGCAACACACACTTGTGACGAGTTGCAATCACCATGAAAACTGTTATCTGTACGCGAATGTAACAGGATCTCTTACATGTCTACAGACCACCTGCCTAGTTGAGTTGAATGATCTAGATTTAATCTCAATAAATGGGACCTCCAAAATCTGTGGAGCAACTGTAATGCTGGTGAGCCCCTATCCAGAAACGCAAATTTCGTTTTCCATAGTTTCTGCAAATCACAAGAATTCGATGGATCAATTCCTTCCCTTTTCTTGCCCCCAGTCTTTTTCCGTCTGTAATAACATTGATGCTGAGAAGGTGTAAAGTCATAATAAAAAGTAAAAATCAACTCTAATGACGTTGTCTTCAACCAGCCGTAAGTCCTTAAAGCATCAGTATCCTCATTTTTTGTTACAAAAAATTGGAAGATAACCGATTAAGAGTATCAATATTACACTATTCAAAATTGAGGGAATTACCTTCGTAACAGAAATTTGTCCTGGTAGATGTAGGTTAAAAAATTATTGAGGTTTAAAACTGGGATACTGTGTAACGAGTAATTGAAGTGTAGGCCTACTTTTGTGGATAAAAATGTGCTTTCTTTTGCAGTTTTCTCGTGCTTGAATTTCCCAAGCCATAAAACTCAACAAAGCCTGTAAAGGTACAATGCAATTTCGCTGAAGTCCTTGATTATTTAGACTCTTCAATAACAGCGTAGTTTCGTAAATAATGAAACTCGACGATTTATTTTCATTTCATATTTGTTTAAAAATGATATCACCGTGTCTATGGTAATACATCACACTTCTTTCAAAAAAAAACAAAAAAAACAAAAAAAACAAAAAACAAAAAAAAAAAAAAAAAAAAACAAAAAAAACAAAAAACAAAAAAAAACAAGGGACATACAAAAATGTGTACTTGATAACGACACCGCAGCTGCTCTCCGTACAGTATTGAGGCAACACCGTTTCGCTCTAGCACTTTGAACCAATTTTTAAGTTGGGCGATACTTTTCGAGCACTAAGAAGAACCTGCCAGCTGTTTCAGAAAAGTATAGATTCGCTGAAGGAGAGAGCAAAGATTCAGCTACTAGTAAAATACTCCTAAACAAATCTAAATGTTGTTAATTCCATTCATATTGTCTAGTAATGATTTTCAACAATAACACAGATATTTTAAACATTTTCACTGACCCTTAAAACACAGTAAACAATTTATAATTATTAAAAATTAATCAAAAGCAAAATATCCATCGCATCTAATAATATCTTTTTACTTAAATATTAATTATTAAAAGTAACTACTTATTATTACGAACCCTCATTCGCTGCTATTTTACATTACATTTAAAGTATTATCTCACAGTAAGAATGGATACTTTGCCGGCGTATGATTGCAACGAATATAGTACACCTGTGAAAACTTAATTGCATAATCTCATTCAAAATACAATCTTAAACTCCAGTAAACAAAACTTTCTCTCGATTCACATGATATTAAAATATTTCTCTCTATTTACACAAAATTAATTAATCAAAGAATCGACAAAGAGAAGAAACTAGGCTATGGTCATATTAGAATAATATAAATTCAACTGTATATTATAGAGATATTTTCGCGCTACGTTGGTAAAAAATATACATCGGAAGAAACTGATGAAATATTTCCAATTTTCAGAGTGCACTGCAGAAAAACGATAAATGCTCATCCAGAGATGTCAGAAACTTGACTGGAATATAAATAAAGTAGCGGTTGTCATCTCTTTTTTTTTTTTTTTTTTTTTTTTTTTTTAAAGAACATTGAAAATAAAGTTATATTGCCGGCAAGCAAAGTTTTAATCGAAAAAAATGTCCAAGTTGACTACAATCAGCAGAGTTTCCGAACAGGAAGTTTATTTTTAAGGGTAGAGTGGAAACTTCTTCCAAAGTTCCAGAAACAAGGGATGAATGACAGCCACGTTGTAACAAGTAAACTTCTGTGTCACCCTACCGAAAAGATATTACTGGAGAGAATTTAGATTATTTCATTCCGATGTCTTATCCACACATTAATAATCTGCTTATAACTGCAGACCATTGAAGAGACCGAGCAAAAATATTATTGCCGTTGAATATATGAATATACAAAAATGATTATGAAAATATGTCTACCGGCAGAAATAGATAAAGTTTAAGTTGCAAAAATAGAATAACAAGCTTAAGTATAACCAATAACAGCTACAAATTTTACATTCCTCATACTCCTTAATGCAGAACCGATATTCCTACAGCTATCATTTTCGTCAAGAAACGAAGGTAGGAGAATCAGTTAGTTTACTCCGCGTACGTGTGGTGACTATTGTTAAATGAAGTGTGATGCTCATGTTTTGAAGACGAAGGTATGGGCTCGTAATTGAACGATCTTAATAATTCATCTCTCATTTGCTCCTAGAGATTATTCATCCAATTGTGTACTGTCATGTTGGCAGTCGTATGCAGGCAGGTTATATATAAAATTTAGGTCTATGCGAAACACAAAATACTAATATCTTTGATATTAATAATCGCGTAAATTAAATATTAATTATATATCTGCAATTGTTAGGCTGCATGATGACTGATTCCATAAATTTATAACTTTTCTTAGTTATTTAAAGATCAATTCTTTCGGTGCTTTAACATAAGCTAAAGACCCACATTCAGAAATGAAAGTTAAACTTAAACAGGTGTAGAGGTGGGCAAAGTGACTCACTAAAAAGAGCGGTGTTCATTTGATCACTCCACGAAAAGAACTAGTTCTTTTGAACGGTTCACAACTTCAGTTTTATTTGAGACCTTTTTTTTTTAGGTCTCACCCCTCAGAATCCGGTTACACCCCCACTTTTTGATGAAATACCCCCCTTAAATCGACTTTGATGCAATTAGTAGACCTTTTTTTTCTTTTCTTTTTTAGCTCTACTGTCCTCAAAACGCACGTGAAGAAGCTCTTCTTGATCTTCGGAATTAGCCGAAATATGACCGACTCACCTAGAAGAACTACCGTTCACTTTTACTGACCGACTGCTCACTCGCTCTTTTAAAAGAATTACTCAAAAGAACTGATTCACTCACGAACGACCCATCTCTAGACAGGTGACGCAAAATAATATAATTTAAGTCCGTTACTAAACTTTCAATTGCGATAATGATTGAAATTCAAATCTTGCGTTGTGTCAAAATTTAGAAATATTGAAAACAGGAAAATTCACAGGAACAAACAGACGAATATATTTTTAAAGTGGGTTAGTTTTCCAAATATTATACGGTTTTTCCTGTTTCAGCACTCTTGCGAATATAGAAAGCGATTAAATATAGAAAAGTCTATTCTCTTTACAATATAATACAACAATAGGATAGTTGTGTCTGTAAAATAAATTTGTTTCTAAAAGAGTAATTTCAACTTATACTACCAATGACAGAGATGCCAAAATCATAAAATTTGAAACAATGTGTGTCTGTCCGCGTGTTTAGTAAACACTTTGGACAGATTTTTACAAAACTGCATATCGGTTAACATGTAAGATACTTATTACAATACATTCTGAAGACACAGACCAAAACCGTAAAATTTTAAATTATTTTCTACTTTTGCACGCATCTCACGATAACTATTGAACGAATTTAAATACAAATACACACAGCAGTAGCTTTTCATCAGTTAACACATTAAATACTTTCTATCCTGCTTAGTAACTTTGTTCCAGATCATACCTGGAACAAAACCGTAAATTTAGGATTTTTTTTTACTTTCTGTGCGAACATGCATCAAAAACTAATATACGAATTTCAACAAAACTAAATACAGTGATAGCATATGACATCGGTTAATATACACTGAAGAGCCAAAGAAACTGGTATAGGCATGCGTATGCAAACACAGAGATATGTAAACACTAAAAGTACGGCGCTGCTGTCGGCAACACCTATATGTGACAACAGGTGTCTAGCGCAGGCGTTAGATCGGTTACTGCTGTTACAATGGCAGGTTATCACGATTTAAATGAGTTTGAATGTGGTGTTATAGTCGGTGCACGAGAGATAGGACACAGCATCTCCGAAGTAGCGATGTAGTGGGGATTTTCCCGTACGACCATTTCACGATTACACCGTGAATATCAGGAATCCGGTAAAACATCAAATCTCCGACATCGCTGCGGCCGGAAAAAGATCCTGCAAGAACGGTGACTGAAGAGAATCGTTCAACGTGACAGAAGTGCTACCCTTCCACAAATTGTTGCGGATTTTAATGCTGTGCCATCAACAAGTGTCAGCGTGCGAACCATTCAACGAAACATCATCAATATGGGCTTTCGGTGCCAAAGGTCCACTCGTGTACACTTGCTAAGTGCACAACACAAAGCTTTACCCCTCGCCTGGGGCCGTCAACACCGACATTGGACTGTTGATGATTGGAAACATGTTCCCTGGTCTGACGAGTCTCGTTTCCAATTGTATCGAGTGGATGGATGTGTACGGGTATGGAGACAACCTCATGAATTCATGAACCCTGCATGTCAACAGCGGACTGTTCAAGCTGGTAGGGGCTCTGTAATTGTGTGTAGGTGGGCGTGTGCAGTTGGAGTGATACCTCTAGATAGGACTCTGACAGGTGACTGGCTGATCACCTGCATCCATTCATGTCCTTTGTGCATTCCGACGGACAATGCGACACCCCACACGTCCAGAATTGCTACAGAGTAGCTCCAGGAACACTCTTCTTGGTTTAAAGACCTCCGCTGGCCACCAAACATACATCCATACATGAACATTATTGAGCATATCTGGGATGCCTTACAACGTGTCGTTTAGAAGAGATCTCCACCCTCTCATACTCTTCCGGATTTATGGACGCCCAGCAGATTGCATGGTATCAATTCCCTCACTATTACGAGGGTTGCTATTTATATTTCTGGCCTTGGCAACTATAAGTGTTGCCAGGCGCTATCTGACATTTCCATTGCCATTGTTGAACATAGCCTTATTCATAACAGTGTGTCATTTGAGCGCGATTTGTTGTTTACAGTAACTTTAAAAATTCATCTAGGGCTAAAAATGGAATTAACTCGTGAACATTTTCGTGCGATTATTTTTCACAACTTTCAACGTGGATTATCAAGACAAGAGTGCAACGGTGAACTTAATTCTTTATACGGCGATAAAGCACCATCATATAGCACTGTAATAAACTGCTATAACGAATTCAATCGTGGCCGAAGTTCGCTTCAGGACGAATTTCGTCAGGGTCGTCCAAAATCGGTTGTTGTGCCAGAAAACATCGATGTTGAGCGTGAACTGATAAAGCAAAATCGTGATGTGACATACCGTGAGATTGGGGCATCTTTGGACATTAGTATGACAAGCATCAATAAAATATTGCATGATCGTTTGGCCGTAAAAAAGAATTGTTTGTTTTGGATCCCGCATAATCTGAAAAACGCTCAAAAGGAAGCTCGTGTCGATTGGTGCAAGGAAATGTTAAAAAATAGTTCAAGGTGCATCAAAGGCTGTGTATAACATTTACACAGATGACTAACCATGGATCTATGTATATGAGCCCGAAACAAAACAGCAATCGACTATATGGGTCTTCCAAGAAAATTTGTACGTACACACGCCAGGCACCATAATTTCAAATATTGTTTACGGGGTAACTATGTTAACAACACTGAAGTTTCCTTGTGGTTCATCGAAAATCATAAAATTTTCCATAGTAATGGTAGTTCCAAGAGGCGGGAGAAACAAATGATGCGCACAAGCATTTTAAAATCATTTACAAACAGCTTAAACTGAGAAGGAGAAGAGATTAAAGAATCATGATAAAACGTGGTTGCTTCTCCACTTTTTCAATCCCAACCAACATTTCTTGGGCAGTTTATCTGTGAATTAACAGCACAAATCTCAAATTTCACGTTAACTAATTCGCGGACGCAGCTAGTAACTAATAAATGGAGATGTCACTGGAGAAATTTTGTCGTGAGAACATTCAAAGATTGGTTTCCTACAAGTTTCAATCCTAGGACCATTTTTCTTTCCTGCGTACATAAGCAGTGTGTCTAGTGTTGCTCTTTCCGAACAGACGAAAAAGATTACATTCTAAGATAACCCTACGAAATTTCGTTGTATTGTCATGCCTGTCTCAGATAAGACGTGAACTAACTTCAATTCAAATTTTCCAAAAATAATACTTAGCAACGTAAGCTGGAAAGAGAATACCATTTCGTATTTTCAAAAAAAATAAAAAAAATCTTGTCCTTCAGCCATGTTCTACACATATGGTAGAATGTTTTTCCCTTGTATTTGAAAAAAAGAACTGTTGAAAAACCCATTGCTTCCTCATCGCGGTTACCGAAACTCCGAACAGAAAAAATTTAAAGTCGACGAACATAAGAAAAACAAAAATTGGTATTAGTTGTTAGGAACTTTATTATCACGTCTTTCTGTCATATATATAAATCTGAAATTAAATCACATAGTAGTGACAATGCCGCAACTTATTTCCTAGCCGCGAAAGACGTTTGATACTGATGAGTCACCAGAAACGAAAACGGCAGCAAGCAAGTAGGTGTGGTGACATAAATATGAGGCGAAGGAGGAGAGCTTGATAAATGTGGTTTAATTAAGGCTGCCTAGATAGAGAGGGGAGATATGTCACCAACTGTATCACGAAATCCCACTCTTCATTTGTGACCATCACATTTGTGGCTGTTGGAGTATGAATAACCGTTGGACCTCTCGTCACAGAGGAGGAATCTCTACTTAATTAATTACATGACTGCTGTTATTTCTAATAGCAAATACTTAGGACAAATACACCTAACCACCGAGCGTGTGAGTGGTTAATGCTCTGGTCTCTCATTCGGGAGGACGGCAGTTCGAATCCCTGTCCAGGCATCCAGATTTGGGTGTTCCATGGTTTCCCCAAATCACTTCAGGCAAATTCGGGGATGCTTCCTTTAAATTGCCGAATTCCTTCCAGCTCCTTGTTCCCAATCCCATCCCGCCTCTAGTTACCTCGAGTCGATGAGGCGTAAGGAAAAAAAACACACCTAGTCGTTTTCTGGGCATAAGCAGTGAAAATAATAAGCTGTGGAGTCAAGTGAAACATTATTTATACTATTTATTTTCATATTATCACTATCCTCGAAGGACGTTTAGAGAAGGAATCTTATTAATGTTCAGTGGAATAATCTACACCTTATACATGATATAATAAAAATGCAAATGTTTGTTACAACAGAAAGTTAATGTATGTTTAGTTGCAGCTCATTAGATTGGTCGTGGTTTAATTAATATGATAAATAACCAGTCCACCATACAGTTCACTTCAAAATTGTTTTTATTTTCATAAACACGACGTCAAAGATACTGGTTACATGCATACATACAATCCAGTGATTGTATACAACACTTCTTCCAAAGACAATACAGTCCTTGGCCGTCGTAAATTGAGTCGGTGAAAAACTGTTTCTCTGTCTCGGATGTTTGCTTTATATAAGCTTCATCGAAATTTCTATAACACTTCAAAGGATTCCGACAGATATTTCTCAAACATTAACAATACTTAAACAATTTAAACATATTAAAACAATCAGAATTAATACATTATCATTTACAATCAATACAGAATGGTCAGAAATGGAAATTAAAGATACTTAAACACAAAATTATCCATAGAAATCTTTTAAATTATAGCAAATTGTCATTTAGACATCGTAACATGCATTAATACTTCGAATTACAAACATTTAAGCAATTCTCTTTCATAATTCTGTTCTTAAATATACTAAATGGCCTCTAAATAATTTATTTTGAAAAAAAAAGTCTGTTTACACTGATTTATAGTTAATTGAAAAACAAACATACAAGATCATATTCAACTCAACTCTAGCTTACCAAAAATGATTTATAAAATACAATTCCACTTAATTTTAGGTTTGAGGGCTGTTACAAGCTGATAGACATTACTATGATAAAGCTTTCCACTTTGTAGTTGACATAACTAAAAAGTAAATGCGTTTGGCATTGTTACCGCCAAGTCACTGACCGTGAGATTCGATTTACTGCTCTTTCCGCCTCTATTGTGGCTTAAACTGAACCATCAATCCTACCATTTTACATGAAATGGAGTTCTGACAAAGGATTAATTGTCCGATATAAAAATAAAAATTTTGCGTGTAAAGTATTTCATTTGTATGGTGTTATTGGTGGTATTTCCTTCCAGCTCCTTGTCCAAAATCCTTTCCCAGTACAAGAAACTGCCAAAGAGCCGATAATCGCACATTTCAAGTTCAACCTCTTTATTTTGAGCACTCCTAAACGCACACTTTTTTGTACGTAGGCTAAGAAGAAGAAGTATGAAGTACTGATGGTGGGATAGATCTAATAAAAATCTTTATTTTTTGTAATCGTGAGAATTACAATATATTAGAGATGTTAATTTTGTTATTCCTCATTACCACCCTTTTGTTAGGGATATGAACCATGCTAACAGTCAATTATAGAAATTCATATCGAACTTGGCTGTTGAATTACAATCATTTGGTTCACAGAAGGCAACAAAAGAAGTTAGATTATGATCAACATTTTCAGATATTAGACATTGTCGTCCCAGATACTGACGACGTGGTTTTTCCATCCGGAGTTTGTTTATCTCTTTTTTTTATAACTTTTCTCCATGGATTACTCTTCTATATCACTACCACACTCACTACCTTCTGTTGCTTTCCTAATGCCATATATTGATTTTATGAAACTATTACCCAATATTTATGGGGAAAAACCTATAGATAGATAATGTCATTGAAACGCTATGGAACTGCTTCTCACTTTCCTGTTACTGCAAACGAAGCTTCATTAAAAAAAATCATTTTCGGAACCACTTGTTATATTACAGAAGCTACCTTTTATTTTGAATCGGAGTTTTATCTGTGGACACAGATAGTCGATACTTAAGTAATATCGCTCAGTCGCAGTAATAGATGTACTTTCGGTCTCTGATTTGAGAAGCACTGAAGCAGGGTCTAGTACCGGAAATGTTGTCGAGATAGGGTGGTCCGCGCAGGTCTCCTGCAAGTGGAATAGTAACAGTGACGAATATCGTCTTGCATCTGGCGTCATACTAGCTATAGAGGAAAGGTGACTAATATGAGACACATTTTTTTTAAATCCATTTTAAGGACCTAAAAGTAAATGCAATTATATTTTTTTATTATGGTAAGAATATCTTGCATTATTTAATTTTACCATTCATTTGTCATATTTGCAATATTAAACAATCTTTCAAAGTAATTATTAAATATTCACAAACAAGGCATTTTTTTTAAATGAAGTAAAGGTTTCCTAATATGAGACAGTAACAATATTTTCCTTTGATTTTTTTATTACCAAATAATGACATGTGAACATACAATATTTACATTTTCATTGATTTCTGATATCCCTCACTCATTTAACACTACTTATGTTTATTTTTAAGACATTGCGGGCAAACAGAATTGTCCTCTGTGACACCGCAATCTTCATGAGCCCAGCGATAACATTTCGTGCACTGTGCCCATTTTTTCCCCGTGTTTGTCGTCAGAAAAACGCCCTGTACAGAACAGACACTCTGCGTCATCGTCATCACTGCTGTCTGATTCACCACTTTCATCAAGATGGACATCGGATGCCGAGTCACTAGACGATTCTTCTGCTTTAGGTCTACGTTTTGAAGATTTTCCATTCTCTCCAAATAACTTTTTGGCTGCTTTCTTAGCTTCAGCCGCTGATTTCTTCTGTTTAGAATCTTGCAATCGCTTCACGTAAGGAGATGAAGTTAGTAACGCAGCAGAGCACGAACGCGATGTTAGACCTTCTTGACTATCTCCAGGTGGTTTCGCAATCCGTGGGAGAGGTCTGATGTCTGTAGGGCTGACAGCTTGACCAATACCACCATCACTATTTTCGTTTTCGGCATCTATTTCTTGAGGAGCGACAGCATGACAATGAATTGAAAATTCATGCCCCCTGAAGATGTTCCTGTTGCATGGGATGAGACATGTTTTTCTGAAGGCATTCACAGATGCTTCCATTGTTGCTGCACGGTTGTAAGCTGCCCCAAATAACCTGGCTATTAATAATGGGGTGGTAACACGACCTGGGTTACTTGCCAACCATCTTTCTATCTCTTGGCATAGTAGGTTTTCAAAGACCCCATAAAATATTGCCCTAATAGAAAGGTCCAGAAAACATTCCATTTTCTGATCATAAGACTAGTCAAAGTAATTCCTATTTATGGTAATTTAATCAAAATAAATGCAATTTACAATCTTTTACTACAATAAATGATAAAATTTTGTTGTCTTATGATAGTATTCTATAAATTACGTATACAACAAACTGTGAGAGAACGAGTTCCCCCAACATGCGATAGGTATCGTAATATGCGACACTGTCGCATATTTGGATCCCCTTACTATCGCATATTAGGAATCTCGCCATCTTACACAAAGAATCACGCACATGATAACAACGTTCGATGGAAAATGAACCTAACTGTCAATAATTATAGGTAATACCGTCACAAATAACATCAATAAAAGAGTACAATAATATCCACTCACCTTAAAGAAGAGATAATGTCTTAACACCGATGTCACAAAAACTCCAAACGCTATAAATTTTATAAAAGCCTCTAGGTACTATATCTGACTCAACAATGGCATCCCACTCACTGTGTCGTCGTCGGACAAGCTAGAGATGTGTTCAAGAAACTTTCCACCAGATTTCAGCACCTACCATGAGCACAGTTGAGGTGTCTCATATTAGGGAACTATCGCATAATAGGCACCTTTCCTCTACTGTGCCGCACGCTGTACAAAGAAGCAACCAGGATTACTCGCGCGTGTTTAGCTGCTGACACTGAAGAGAATACGGATTATGTCTGCAGGTTGATAGCAAATTTCATTTGTATCATCTTTGATTTTATTCTCATCTAAGCATCTGCCATTTAGGTGTCTGGTGGCTGGTATTAGTGGTCTTATAAAATTGTTAAGTGGAATAAACTAACCGTGAACAGTTTGGTGAACTTCTGAATTATCATTTGAAATTGAATATTATTCTATTGCTTCCATCCACTTTTTTGATGGTGACCATGTACAGTTAAATCTGACTTCATAAAATCCAGGTTTGTGTAAATAAAACTCATTCACTCAATCTACATTACTTCTTAACACATTGTTTTAGAGGAAAAGTATACTATGAATTTATTGAAATTAATTGGTCATTATTCCCCATCAATATACAGACCAGCCCACCGTGGGTCCCTCTGTGAAAACAGGTAATATTTACTGAAAAAAAAACCTAATCAAAGTATGAGGATTTCGTAGGACGTATTTAATGTGAACTTCTATTTATGGTGATTATTACCACATATCTAACAATCTTCCCAGTTTTAACTTGCGACGTTCATACCGAACATAGTAAGCTATAACTTTTTGATTTTTTTTATAAAAGTCATCTAGCAATCAACAGACCATACGCGACGATAGTTTTTATTACGTAACCACAGCCAGCAGATAAAAATTGTCGACAGACTTGTTTCGTTTGATCAACGTCTTGTCATTCAATTTTTTGTTCAAGAGAATAACACCGCAGCTGAAATCCAACACAGAGGAAACGCGTGCAGTGTTAAAATATGGGCGAAACATTTCAAAGACAGAAACACGAGCATCAGATAGCAACCTTGTATCGGTCGTCCTAGAACTGACTTCACCGAATGAAACATGGCGAGAGTTGATGACATCATTAACGAAGATGTACTGGATGTTATTTTGGCATGGTGCGCTGAGTGGCAACTCACACTAAATTGTAAAAAGTGTAAGACAATGAGCATAACTAACAAAAACAATCCGATTGTTCAGAAATACGAGGTAAACAGTTCAGTTATTGATACGGTCGATTCTATGAAATATTTGGGAGTAACAGTACAAAGGAACATGAAATGGAACTTAATATTAATACGTTAGTAGGTAGAGCTAATTCTAGGCTGCGGTTCCTAGGTCGAATCTTGAAAAATTGTAACGAACAAACAATGGAGATAGCGTACAAATCTCTTGTACGTCCACATTTGGACTACTGTTGTGCGATCTGGGATCCGTTTCGTAAAGGGTTGATCGAAAGTATAGAGAAAGTACAGAGATTCGTGACCGCTTGCTACAGTCCTTATGAAAGCGTCACAGAACTGATTAGTAGATTAGGTTGGGAGTCTCTGGTAGATAGACGACGCACGTTTCGTATAAACTTATTGGTAAACATGTGTACTCCCACTTTCACTTACGAGTGTAGTGAAATACTTCGTCCACCAACCTATTTGGGTCGGAATGACAGGAAAGATAAAATTATAGAAATAAGGTGCCGCACTGATTCTTATATGAATTCTTTTTTCCCTAGTACCATTAGGGATTGGAATGCACAACAAAGTGATTGGGTTTGGTGCTGAGCACCTTCTGCCACCCACAGTTTTGTGAATTGCAGAGTATATATGTTGATGTAGATTTAGAAGACAAATGTGCGAGTGCGAACGAAATTGCATCAAAACTTGCAATAGGACACAATGCAGTGTAGGCTATCAAAAACTTTGTACTCGCTGGGTCTGAAAACACTCTTCTCGTATCACTGCAGTGGGTGGGGGGATGGGGGAGGGGGGAGGGGGAAGAGAGAGAAAATGGGTTGAAAAGTCCTACCCCAACCTCCCTACCTTCCTGTCATTTTTTCTTAGGAATACCATATTTTCGGTTATCTGATGTAACAGTTGAGAGACTAGCGTTACGAGAGGAGGACTCTGACCACAGTGCGTCAGTGTCTTCAGCAGTTGCAACGAAGTCTACTGCAAGGGAATTTTAAAGCTCACAGAATGATAGTGAAAATGTGGTGACTGCAGTGGCGTAACTATACCATTCAGGCCGGTGGCAAATTCATCAGATGGGGCACTCCATCAGAACGCGATATAGAGAAGGGTGTGTGGGGGGGGGGGGGGCATCAAACCGGGACACCCAATTTATGAGCGATGGGCGAAATCCCGACCATTTTGTTTAGCTCCACAAATACCTCAAGAGGAGAATGAGCGGAAGCTGTTTCAAGGGGCGGCAGGAACTCCCAGACCTTGAGCCGTGGGACCCTCCGGCTGAGAGCCCATGGAAGTTTGCCCGTTCTGCAACCCTATTGTTACACCGCTGGATGACTGCGTAGGAAATTAAAGAAAAGTCTATAGATAAAGCTAATATATTCAATTACTTACTTGGGAACCATCAGACCTGTTCAGAACGGATTTTGATCCCCCGAGTATATGTTGAAGGGTATTTACTCCATATGTCTGTGTTACAATTATTTCTTCAAAATGAGCCCTGGGTATCAAGAAATTAGCGCGGAAACATATGTAAATATATTTTAAATATTATAATTTTAGTCACATTGTTTTAAGAGGTTCAGCGTGGTGTATGCGGTAAGGCTCTAATTTCCCATTTTGTGAACCCGGGTTCAAATCCCCATATTGCCAAATATTTTTATTTCTTTTTTTATATGCAGTAATCATTGAGAATTGATTTTATTTCATTTAAAATTCATTTACGAATTTTTATTATGTGAAATAACAGACATTTTATTAGTTTCAAACATTTACATGCTACCACCACTGAACGGAAATAAGTATAACTGTGGTAGGGCGGAAAAACCCCGACCTTAAGGCTGTAACATGTTTACTTTTCGATATTAACTGTAGAGATACAGTATAGAAACGATGAACATGAAATATACTTGTTTCATAAAAAAAACACATAAACAATGAAATAATGATTTTCTATAAAAAAAAAAAAAGTTGTGGTTCTATATTCTGTAATATTTTGTTTTAAAAGTTATTTTTCATAATAAAAATTCGTAAATGAATTTTAAATGAAATAAAATCAATGCTCAATGATTACTGCATATAAAAAAGAAAAATATTTGGCGGTATGGGGATTTGAACCCGGGTTCGCAAAATGGAAAGTTAGCACCTGACTGCATACACCACGCTGACGTCATTGAACAATGTACTAAAATTATAGTATTTAAAAGTTATTCACATATGTTTCCACGTTAATTTCCCGAAATCTAGGGCTCATTTTGAAGAAATAATTGTAACACAGACATTTGGATTAATTACCCTTCAACATATACTCGGGGGATCGAAATCCGTTCTGAACAGGTCTGATGGTCTCCAAGTTAGATAAATAAAGCCATATTTAAAACAAGTGGCTCATTACTGTCTTATGACACCTGTATTAATATTTTGCTATAGACGTGGCTCCTGCAGAACAAGTCACTTATTGCAAACGCACTGCAGTTTTGTGACTGGCCGATAATTCAAAAAGCTATTAAGATAAATAAATAAATGAAATATCAACCCAGGAACGTTTTGATTATAAAATGCGAACTAAAACCAAACATTCACTATAAATTACTACGTATGTACTACACGGAATCGTTGCGTCAGTGAAAACAAAACTGGTATTAACTACACAAGACGGATATTGTGTCTGGTAAATCAAGAGACCTACTTTGCTCGTATCGCAAAAATACGATCCTTCATCACTACGAGAAAGAGAAGCGCTGAGTACGGATCGATACTCGCTCCCGAAGTCGAGTAATTTGATTTGCTGCCGCTCTTTCGAGTGCCCACTCCACGCAGCGGACGGCGCAACTGATAATCCGCTTTGAATCAGTTTAAAACTTGAGGAGAGGCGATAAGGGTGTCCTACCGCGCAAACGTTCCATTAATTCGAGTAAAACAACGCTGCCCAATATTGCACAGATTAACTGTGGTACGTGTGCGCATTAGATTAGCACTGTGTTTCGGGAAGCTGCAAACGTGATTAACTCGACTAGATACGACAGAAGCGGATAGCCAATGGTAGTGAGGATCAAAAGAGATCGCATTCTCACAGACGAGACATTGTGGCAGCTTATATGAGCAAGGCCTACAAATTTTATTACAAAGCAAATAACGAGTGCAGATTAACACTAAACAAGAAAAGCTTTAATGTGAGATTACAACCTTTGGCCCAGAAATAACTTATCAAAAAATGGGACCCTGCACTGCTTGGAAGTGATGAGCCGTCTCAACAGGCCACGATTAAAAAAGACTTCAAAGTTTGGTGGCAGAATAGCAACACGTACAGTCGAGAAATACGGACGAAAATTATAAAAATGACAGAAATCTTACTGAAGTATGTGAAGGCTCGTATGATCGTAGCGACCTGGTGAAAGGGTTTCTATTGGCTGTACATATCGCCCCCGTCGTAGCCACCTAAACCGGTAATCCTACCGGGTATAGGAGACCTAAATTGCGTACCACGGAAGCGTTATAGCGTACTTCCTTTACACAGCAAGTTGTGCCAGAGGTGAAGGTCGGGTTAAAGACCTCTGAAATTTTATCTTACTGAAGTATGTGAATGCTCGTATGGTGGTAGCGACCTGGTGAAAGGGTTTCTAATTTCTGTACATTTCGCCCCCGTCGTAGCCA
>JARYHS010013631.1:150859250-150911249 GCA_031002005.1 Vandiemenella viatica | reverse complement strand
CAAACACGACCACATGAGCAATCACCTGACCAGAGACGATGAGCATCAGCATAACCACAACCACCGATGTCACAGCCAGCTACAAGAAAATCAACTAGGAATGATTCTACACCTGCTCACGTAGTTGTTATCAACGCTCATCCCTATCAGGCGATAAGAATAATCAAGGGTTTCCCTAAAAGGTCATTATATAATGCCCAACGTCGGTTTTTTTCCTTAACGTGCATATCAGTGATCCCAAAACCAACCAGAATGATCCAGTAGATAAAATTACAAACAGTAACGGGGCTACATAACGCCGTTGAGGCAGCGGAAAAAAAAAACATTCAGGTTTATAACTAATATCGGTGACGAATTGATTTGTTTTACCGCCGAAATTCCCTCTGGAAACGCGTTTCCACGGACGACTTCGTGATATCCCTCTATTAAGTGTTCTGGCTAATCAATGGATCAGATTCCTGTTCGCGGCAATACATTATTTTTTGTTTTATATGTTTGTCTACATTTTTGTCTAGCAGAAAAACCATCCTTATCTTATACTCACGGGATTAGCCAAAAGTACCCCTCCAAAGAAAGAAGAATACGTTGAAAGCTGAGGAAGCAATACAGTAGGGAGATATATTAATTGCGTCTTCATTTTCGACTGAGAATAGATCTAGTAGAGTCACCTGACGAGATCCACAGCGAGTGCACGCAGTCATACCATTCTGCAGTCACATGGTGTCACGTTATTTTAGATTCCCGGGAGACGCAGCCGCGAAGACTACTCACTGTTAGGAGACCTTGGCTCGATCACGCCATTAGGGGGCATCCACAAATTACGTGAGGTGTTTTTCCGGATTTCTGGACCCCCCCTCCCCCTTGGTGAGATTTCATGAGATCTGGCCGGACCCCCCCCTCCCCTCTGGTGAGATCAGATCCCCCGGTGAGAACCCCCCCCCAGAAATCGCACTCGAAACTTTTGTAGACTTTTTTTTTTTTTTTTTTAGGTCACACCCTAATTTTTTCACGAAATACCCTCCTAAAATCGACTTAGGCGCAAATTGTAGACCTTTATTTTGGCTCTACTATCCCCAAATTTTTCGCAAAATCTCACGTGAGATTTCCGTAGACCCCCCCCTCCCCCCTGGTGAGATTTGGTGAGATTTCGCCGGACCCCCCCCCCCTATTTCACCTCACGTAATTTATGAACGCCCCCTTACACGGCGCATCTCTAGCGTGACGCCACTAACCAGTCAGTAGTTGATATAGGACTGTGCATAGCAATCAAACCAGCCGGCAAGCAACCGTTTTCGGAGAAAAACTATATTAATCTCATGTTCTAATTAAATTCAAAGAATTTCGATTTGTTAAAATGAATTGCGGTTCAGTTAATAGAACACTCTTTTTCATGTTTTCAAAATCAAATACTCTATATTAATTCATGTATTCATTTATTTACTATGCCAGTCGACGCAAACATTTCAATTTATAAAATTTATCATGCAAACCACTCTTTAAAATTGTCAATTTCAATTTTGATACAATTAAAGCGTTATACAAAAAATGTCACTAATGAGATTGTAAGCATGGATGTTTAGTATGTTCCCTTGAAGGTTATTTTAGTGATAACGTATGAATTCACTCCTCTACAGCAAAACCGTTTCTGTTTCCAAACTACTCCGCTGTCGACAAGCAAATAAAGCCATCAGGGACAAAAAGGGTTCGTATACCATCTTGTGCTGTAAAATCTGTATCAATTTCGATTCAGCTCTTTATGAATATATAACAGTTCCACCACACTCTATGTATCCAGAAAATTATACAAAGCATCTATAAGGTACTCTCCACACCAGAACACAGAGATCTATGTAAGAAATCCAACAGTTTAGTCAAGTTCAGGATCTTGACGTCCTGACGAAATTTCAAGGCACATTAAAGATGGATCGTATAACTTTCCTGTTATATCTGAAAGTAGGTTCCAGCCAATTGTTCATTTAACTTTTCAAGGAAAACATCTTAAAAAACCATAGCAAGAGTACGACTTGAACTCACGCCTGAAGTGGCTACCCATGTTGAGCACAAGGGTGCTTTATACCCTCGACCAAACTGATTCTGTGTCTGAAACATTACAAGCCGTTTCACTGCAGCCATCTGCATCCCAGAAATCACAAAACTTTCTCAGAAGACTCTTCTACCTTGCCTACGGAACAAAAATTTCATTAAATTGAGTTAGCACTAATGTCATCGATTGGATGTGATTGTACCCACAAATATACGAGTGTGATTATGTTTAGTAACTAGGAGTTATGAACCAATATGTCATAATGATAAGTATAATGTCACCTCTAAATGACCAAGATTGGTGGATGAGCGGTAATGCTCTGGCCTCGCATTCGGAAGGATGCGGGTTCGAATCCCCGTCCGAGCATCCAGATTTGGGTTTTCCATGGTTTCCCCAAATCACTCCAAGCAAATGCCGGGAGGCTTACTTCAACATGTCATGGTCAAATTTTTTCCCGTTCCTTGTCCCAAATGCCAATTAACCTCTATTGACCTCAAAATCGACGAGGCATAAAACCATTAGAAAAAAACCTCTAAATGACAAGTGTGAATCTCATATGGGTGAGACCCAGTTTGGCTTCCGAAATGGGCTTGGCACACGTGAAGCACTCTTTTCCTTAAATGTATTAGTGCAGAAGTGCAGGGACATGAATGTTGATGTATATGCCTCTTTCATAGACTGTGAAAAAAGCCTTCGACTGCGTGAGGCATGAAAAGATGATAAAATTTTTTAAATCAACTGGTATTGACCAAAATGATTTACGCATTGTCAGCATGCTGTATTGGAATCAGACTGCAGATGCTAAAATTGACCAAGGAACATCAGAAGCGACTGCAATCAGGAAAGGTGTTCGCCAGGGCTGTGTACTATCACCTCTCTTGTTCAACATTTATTCCGAAGTAATTTACAGGGAAGTGTTGGAAAACGAAAACAGCGGAATCACTATAAACGAAAAAGTGATCAATAATATCAGGTATGCAGTCAGTGATTTACCTACACTCCAACACATAATAGACGATTTAGTTCAGCACAGTGAAGAGTTTGGTCTGCTTGTCAACCCTTCCAAGACAAGCGCTGTAGTCTTCTCTAAGAGAAAAACCTTGGCAACCATTTAAATAATAGGCAAAAAGATCGATCAAGTATCCTCCTTCAAATATTTAGGCACTGTGGTGGACGTACAGGGTGACTGCAAGAAAGAAATCAAATCGAGACTAGAACGGCAAGGAGACAATTTATTAGCATGAACAAATTTTTCATAAGATCGGATCTTAGTCTGCAATTGATAATGCGAATGATTCGCTGCTACGTGTTCTCCATTTTTCTTTGTGGGTGTGAAAGCTGGACCGAAGACCAAAATCTAGAGAAAAAGATTGAATCTTTTGAGATGTATTTGTATCGTCGCCTCTTACGCATATCTTGGGTGCTGAAAGTCTCAAACGATGAAGTACTTCATCGGATGGGGAAACATAAAGAATTGCTGCTCACTATAAAGCAAAGAAAAACGCAATATCTAAGACACATTATGAGAAGCGAGAGGTACCAGCTACTGCAGCTCATCATTGAAGGGAAAATACAGGGGAAAAGATCTCTTGGGAGGAGAAGGAATTCGTGGTTGAAAGACATTCGGAGATGGTTCTGAAGAGACTTTCCATGCTGCAGTTTCACGCTCAGAGCCTAGCTATGTGGACCGCCAACCTCCAATAGGAGAAGGCGACTTAAGAAGAAGAAGAAATGACAATTACTATTTAAAAAACTAATATGATGAATAATTACTATTGAATATTTTGAAAGTTTGGAATATTTTCATTAAGTATTCAATTAAAAATACCATATACATGATCTGTAATAAATTTATTAGATTGATAATTTCTGTAGGCAAAGCTTCTGCAAATTAATTTCAGCATGACTGAATTGTGCTTCCTTTGCTGCGAGTTAGACATTCCTCGAGCGTAAAAGAAACCTCTGAGAGGTATTAAAGGGTGAGAATTGTGGAAGAACACTGAATCCCGTGTAAAAATGTGATAGTTTACTACCGAAACTGATGATTTCATGCGGTCAGTACTACAGCCGAAGGATCTATGGGCGTTAGCTTGACGACATTGCATATCAGCATCGTGTTCATAGTCAACGGTATCGAAGATACGGAGAAGCTTGAACTGCCACGAACAAGTACTTAAATTGAATAGAGAAACATTCTGAACTTTTAAGTTACTAGGGGGTACATAATCGCATCTAATTAATAACTGTCTCGAATAACGAATGAGTGTCCATAGCCGATTACTCCAACGCTAAAACGGGCCTACTGTATGGGCCCAGTTCTTGGCGCAACAGTTTGATCTATGTGATCAGAAGTTCTTCGTGATAAGGTGGCTATAGCTGCAGCAGTAAGTGGTCGAATTTTCGTTACTTTATGGTCGCTTTTCTCTCTGTCCAATGGCTGAAGGAGAGATTGGAGATAGAGTGCTAACAAATTCCCGGCCAAAGAAATAGATCTGCTTTAAGGCCGGTGCACACGAGCGTCATTTCACGTCGCGTGCACGCCGAGATGACGCGCTAGAGGCTAGGAGTACACAGGAACAGACACGGCAGTGCACGCGCACAAGCGGTAACGCCGCGGTCACGCCGCGGCGACCCAGCGGTCGTTTTTCCCTGTTCTCGCCCACCACGCTGCAGGGTCGCCGCGCACCCTAGTGCGGTCCCCTAGTACACTGTGTCCAATGGAGCGGTGCACACGGGCGGCAGAACACGCTAGCGCGGCAAGCATGGCATACGAGTTATAAGTTTTAGAAAATATTCACATCGAACATTTTATTGTTGTAATTAAGACTTATCCAGAAATTTGGGACATCCGTCAAAAAATTATCATGATCGAATCAAGAGGAGAGCTTGGACCAGTATATGTCGGATATTCATTGAGGGATTCGAGGAGAAGGACGACAAGGGCGAAAATGAAATATTTAAGCAAAATATTTCATGTTTATTATAATTCCAGGTTTACGTAAAGTATTTACAATCTAGATTTTATGTATCAAACCTATAAAATTTATAGTAAATTGCTGTTGCAAATACAAAAGTTCTTAAATAAAATTCCGTTACCAGGGTAAGGTGGCAACATCAGAAACAAAATATGTTGCTATCATGTTCCTTACTAGGATATACTGAAGTAGTTCCTCTTGTTGAAACTGAGGCGTCCTTTCCGATATCGACAAAACCACCTATACTCATTTCGTCTTGAATGTTGTACCCATCTCTCGTTCTTAAAAAATTGTGAAGTGAACAACACGTCTTTATCAATAGGATAGATAAATCAAAATTTACATTGTTTTTATCAAAAATTTTCCATTTATTGTACAGAATGCCAAATGTACTTTCTATTTTTCTCCTGGCGCGTGGCAATCTGTAGCTGAAAATCCTTGTTTTTTTTCTGATAAAACTTTACCACGGTAAAGCCTCATATATTTGGTGAAAGGGAAAATGCTTCATCACCAACAAAATAGAAGGGCATTTTTGGACCTGCAGTGCCGGCAGAGGTTGTCCTATCGGAATGTTTATTTAATTGTTTTCAAGCTTCTTATAAAAAAAAGTTCTTTGGAATAGTCCTATACTACCAGTAACGTCTATCCTGTGTCCTTAATAAATGATTTTTAAGTATAAAGTACGCAAAAATTACCCGCTTCTTATCATACATGTCCATCGTTGTCAGTGGGACGCCTACTGCCGCTTGCTACGTGTGCATCGGATGTCGCGTGCACGCGGCGTGCACGCGACGTGAAATGACGCTCGTGTGCACCGGGCCTAAACGCTACAAGTTATTATTGTTTGTTTTTTTTTTTCGTCCATCTATTCCGAAGTAGGGAGGATGGCACAATCCAAATTTCTGTCGGGCAGGATCGACGGACTCCGACACACGATGTGACTATAGTGGAATACTCCGTGGATAGTTCTATCAGTCTAGTGACCGAGATCACAATTACAAATAATATACCGGGCGTGGCGAGTGAGCACTAACGCACGAGCCTGGTATTCTGGAGTATGCGGGTTAAAACCCCATCCCGCACTTCAGGTTTCTTTTTTCCACGGTTTCCCGAAATCACTTCAAGCGAATGCCGGGCTAGTTGATTCAAAAGGCCATGGCTGCATTCCTTCCAATGCTTTTTTTCTACTCTAATGGCCTCGATTTCGACAAGCCGTAAAGCCCGAGGCAAAAAATATATATAAATGATGGAAAATATGTCTGTATGTCAGAAAATGGATAGTCAGAACGAAAGTATTGAAATATACAGATGATATACAGCATTATTGGAAAGAGCTGGAAGGAAGTGAACAGTTATCTGCCTGAACTGGTATTTTTTATTTTATGTTATAGTTTTTAGGGTGATAGATTTCATTTTGAATTGAAGGCAGCAATACTATGCTTGTGTGGACCAAAGATTAAAGTTGGCTATAGGATAATCGTTGGAGGAATCAACACATGGAAGTTTCGATTATTGTTTGCAGATTAAATAAGAAAGCGAAACGAGCGAGTCAAGGAAACATTTACTGGATTATGGTATCAAGATAAAAAGGACTTCAGGTGGAGGGGGATCTTCTACACCATCCAAAAACTGGTACTGACCTGTTGAAATTTGGATTAACTGCTTCCTTATAATGTCCTCATCACCTTTTGCACTTTCATTTTTCGGAAAAGTCGCCACGAATTAAATAAAAATGCCGAAATGTGGGACGCTCCGCAACGGCGAAATGTTAGCAGCACCGCAAAAATGACACAAAAATTATTGGTACAGGGATCATATGAACCTAAACAGGTTAGTTTTGTCATAGTGATCGTGGTTAGGTTGAAATTCGGCCTGGACCAAGAGTAAAAAATTTACGGGAAATTCGTTCTGCGGCATCCATCTCGGAAACTGAAAATTTGTTTACAACGGAAGCAATCGATTACCTCTGACTAAGATGGCGAGCCTTTTTGAATTGCATTTCGGATAAATATTTTGTGTCTGTTAATTTCATGAGACGTTTTACAACGGAGTGAAGCTAAAACAGCAAGAAAACATTACAACAAAAGATTAAACCAACATTTCAAGAGATTATCATTGATTTCGCAGCGCTGGCGACATCTACTAGCTGCGCTGTAATGTCATATTTCAGCATATTTTATTTAATTCGTGGCGACTTTTCCGAAAAAGGAGAGTGCAAACGTGAAGAGGATATTATAAGGAAGCAGTTAATCCAAATTTCAACAGGTCAGTACCAGTTTTGGGGTGGTGGAGAAGATCCCCTCCCACCCAGCACTTCTATAATTTGAATTTAACTAAAGGAATTATACGATCAGAATGTGTATCATTAAAAAGGGCATTTTGAAATAAAATAAGAGATAGTTTTTTTTCATGCAAGTTTACGTCTCTTGCATTTTTGTAACTACGGTATCCGTAAGGTTGCATTTGGCATATCGTAACAGGGAAGTTGCACATCTTTTCCGAAAAAAAGTAAAATAGGTTTCGCTCTGCGTCTCGCCTCACGTTTTAGTGCATCTTTTCTAGAAAATGTCTGTTGGAAAACAAAAGTAAACTTACAATATGGCCAGGCAAAACACAAGGTACTTACATTCACTGACATGAAAATCTCATTTTGATCAAAACGTGTGTAAGTACACGTCAACGTAAATTATTGGAGTAGTCAGACTGTTTACACCAAGCAAACACGGTTTTAATTTAGTTTATTAGCTTGGACTGTTCGCTCCTTGGAGTTCCGCGAGTTGGCAGAGTCTGTACCGTCTACCTCCGACTTCCCTGGACGTTGAGAAGCTTTCAAACAGAACACGGGCACTCGGTCAATTCGAACCAACTCCGTCGCGGTGTTTGGCCCTTTCAGCTCTAATGGCAACTTTTTATAAGGAGAAGCATTAAGGAAGTTATTTTCTGCCATGGCGTGCAAAAGCTGGTAGCTTTGGACATAAACGTAGAGAAAGCCTTGCTGCAAGAACTTATTCTCTTATTTTCTACTTTGTTCGTGACTGTAGATTTTACAGTGGTACTTCAGAAACACATATATAATTCGGTAAAATAAATCTTGATATTTTTTTATCAACGCAGGGACTGTATCTAAATCACTGAAATACGGATCTGTAAAATGAACCACTGGCAATAAAATTCTATGAATGTGATACTTCGGTGAAAAGTTATTATTTCATTGCCCATTCGAATTTTGAATATATAAGCTTTGAACTTATTGATGTTCTGGAGAAGGGGTAGTCAAACATTTTCACCTACCGCCCACCTTTGTTTCTAAGTTGGGAGTAAAATTTTCTAACTGCCAAACAGTTTCACAGTACTGTTGATTTATAAAGTATGGAAGTAACTTTATAAAAAGTATAAAGCAGAGTTATAGCAAGTTAAAGCAAATGATAATAATTACTTACCAAATACTATATGTCGTACTACCGCTAAGTTTGGCAGAATAAATCTTATAAAACAACTTACTGTATCTGAGTGAACTCCTTTGAATTCATTTCAAATTACTGTAGTTAAACCTATGTTTTTATTTATACTCTACATTCATTGAAGTCTGATGAAGTTACATTTAATTGATTAAATTATTGATGAGGTCCACGAGACTACCAACTCTGTTTCTTACAGCTTGGTGGTGGAGGGAAGGATACGCGTGCCATTCTGGTTGATCGTCTTTTATTCAGTTAAATTATTTTAACATCATTGTTGTGAAAACTGCCCGAGAAATCAAAACAATATTTTTTCCGCGCGGCTTACTGTGTGAATTTTGAAAATGATAATTGGAATAGAACACTTAAAATCATGATGTGGTTCAAAAATAACTCTGTTCCATTCAGTTATGGGAATGCATTGTTGTTTGCATGTAAATACTATCTATATATAACTAATTTCCTTAGTATTGTTACATGCTATCATGGAAATAAGGAATTAAATTTTCAATTATCTATCCTGAAAACGATATAATTGAGGCAATACTGTAAAGCAAATGTTAATACAGATATTAACAGGTTCAAAAAGATTAATTCTGTTCTATAGGTCTTTAGTTTTAAACATTTCTGGATAGATGGTGTCTATACTTATTCAATAATTCTTAAAATCTTTCCACTCTAAACGTAATTATATTTTCAACGAGCGCTTTTTCTCTGTTCAAGTATGTTCACTCGAACAAAGTTGGCATTGTAGCCAATCTAATGCTCGTTTACTATGCTTGACTGAAATAATTCACGCGATTGCACTTGGACAGAAACACTGGTTTGAGATTAGTCAAAGTGGAAAGCAAAGACACTGCTGGCTATACTGGTGCTTAAATATAATTAATAATAAGGGTTAAAAAAACAAGTTGGATGCAGGTTATCACAGATTAAAAATCGAAACTGATGTCATAATAGAGAAGAAATTTCACTCCCATTTTGGATAACCTATATTTTGAAGTGTTGGTTAATGTACAGTAGCTCTACCATATAAGCAGCATGAGAGCGTTTCCCAACAACTTCTTGTCACTACCCGGAAGGTGACAACCAGCACAATTGTCGTACGGGTTGCATTATCAGGGGCTAGTTGCGTAGGTTCACCTTTCATGTTGCATTCCACCACAATTTATTGATAATTTACCTATTACGTTGCAATTATGTAGCGTTAATCAACATACAGTATTTTACAGACTTCTGATCACCGGACTGAATCTGTACATTGCGTGAGGGGAGCTTAATTCGATTTTTAACCCCAGACAAGTGGTCATTCATCACAGAATATATTAAGTTTCGCGAATACATTTTTACATCAATATTACTTCCTTTTATGCTGTAACGTACATACATACCTATTACTGTTAGTAAATGAGAATGTAGGATTACTTGCCTGAAATATTCAACATGTTCCTGAAGTCTTCCTGATCCGGTGTATATTATTTAGAGATTAAAAATAAATTCCTGGCCAGACCGAAGTTCGGACACGAGTTCCCGTGAATTCGTAACTTCTTTAAAGAGTCATATCTGCTGTGTTATCTTAGCTAAGTTAGAATAACATAATCCACAGTACAAACCTTCAATATACATCTGCTAAAAACGCTAACGTCGATATTTTGGGTTTTAATTATAATTCACAATGGAAAATGAATCATTAATATCGTTTCTGAACTATACTGGAGTTCTAGAGAATCATATAAGTTTCCCAGCATTTTATCCTGTAACGTATTTCCATTCTTTCATAAAATCGGCTAATGGCTATCGAAAAAATAAAGAACAGTTGTGAGTTTTAACAAATAAACCAGATAAAGTTGTATCAGGTCAGTAGCAATTTCAGTTACAGTCATGAATACCATTGAAGGGATAATAATTTTGATCAGTGTTTGATTATTAAAACCATGGTTGATCAAAAATGTGGAAAAATTGCAGTTTTGATGTTTTTTTGGAGCACATCTGAGCAAGAAATGAGCAATTTTTTAGATCAGTTTATTAGAGACGCTGCACGATTTTGCCGCAGAATTTGGGCTGCGAAGTCACGCAGTAGTTCCCAGACACAGGTTTGTGCTCATTGCTTTCAAGATGGAGCCCTGCAATTAGCGCTTACAGTGAGTCAAAGTTAACAGGCCAACTACGATGAAATGCGCACATGGTACCGACCCTGCGTCAATACAAATTAATTGCGTAGTTTATTATATCAATATTTACAACCAGCATATCTCATGTCGCACCATATAGACACGTGTAACACCCAACCACAGAAGATACGCATTTGTAACGTTCTGCCAATTCTGATTTCCGGAGACGCTTTTGCAAATTCGCGAACTGGGGCGTAGCTACCACAGGGCTAGGCGGTGCAGTGCGCCGGGGCTCCCACGCTGAGGGGGCCCCTAAGCGTAGCTCAGAGGGCCCATGGGCCTTCAGGGGCAAATGGTCAATCTTTTTTTCAGTTTCGAGGGTCTTGTGAACCTAGATATGCTACTGCTCATCTCAGCTCAGAGGGCTCCTACCAGAA
Organism: Vandiemenella viatica; assembly: GCA_031002005.1. Classification (NCBI taxonomy): domain Eukaryota; kingdom Metazoa; phylum Arthropoda; class Insecta; order Orthoptera; family Morabidae; genus Vandiemenella; species Vandiemenella viatica. Next base: position 150,900,224 of record JARYHS010013631.1, on the reverse strand, counting down.
ACTGGTCGCCCATCTGGCCTGAAGGCCCAAAATTTTATTATTATTATTATACTTTTTTTTTGTGCCGGGGCCCTTGTTAACCTTGCTACGCCACTGTTCATGAACAACTCAATTGCGACAAAACAATGGAGAACATTAGTAAACATTCCGACGTTAAATTGTTCACTAGCTTGGCAGGCTATCACGCTACCCATGAACACGTAGCTTCACAAAAATTCAAGAATACAACTATTTTCAATTAACTCTTTGTGGTCCTGGATTTAACGAAAGATCTGATACTTTTTGACAAACCTGTGTATGTCGGAATATGCATTCTCGATCTGTCAAAAATGAGGATGTGGTATTTTCACTATAAATTTGCTTATTATTCAGTTCAGATGCCCCAAAGTGCTTTATATGGACACCGACAGACATATTCATCTGTTGGGTGGCACTCTGTGATCGACATAGATTAAAGAAACACAACTGGGAGGAACTAATTACATAGCACTATAAAACTGGCAATTACATATCATCTTACAATGAGCAGGTTATAGCAGTTATCAAATATGAAGCGAATTGTTCATTGATTGTGGATTTACACCTTTTTTTTTACTTATTGCTTTACGCCTCGCCGACAGCTAAGGTCATTAGTGGCGGGATAGCACTGGGGACATGGAACGGAAGGTATTCGGTCATGGCCTTTTGAAGGAAGCATCCCGACATTCGCCTGGAGTGGTTTGGGGAAACCGTGGAAAAGCCAAATCTGGATGCCCGGATGAGGATTCGAACCGCCGTCCTCCAGAATGCGAGGCCAGAATGTTAACCGTTGACCCACCACGATCGGTGTGGCTTTACAGATTTCATGTTGAAAATTCATGCATTACTACTGGAGACTCACCAGACCTCAAGATGGGCAAAGGGTATGGAACCTTCCGTCTTCGAGAATCTCCAGATCGAGGTTTAAGTAAATTGAATTTTTGTCCCTAAAAAAAAATCTACAGCACAACCTGAAATCAAAGCTCAATTGCATCAACATTGCCAGAGCTGGGTTTTTCTAGGTCAGATCATAAGCGATATATTTTCCCCGATGGGATAGAGACCCTACCACGGAGGCACAACTTTATGGATAAGTGACCATATGCACAGCTAATTTTGACAGTCTAGTCTCAGACAAAAAAAAAAAAAAAAATATGACGAGTTGAGAGGATATGTGATGTTATTTCAGTGATTACAAAATTGAGTCAAATTTACAAATAACATGGCAGTATGAAGATAATTATCAACATGGCGTTGCACCTCGGCCAGGATGCATGCACTGATTTTGTTGGGAAGGATGTCATAAATTAGTTGTATCCTCTACTGAGGTGAGCTGGCCCTCAAATGTTGTAAGTGATCCTTTATATTCTGGATACTCGATCTGGGATAGAGTACACTTCCGACCTAGTATCACACATGTTCTATCGGGAACAGATCCGGGGATCTTGCTGGACGTGGGAGTACCTCAACATCAACCAGATACATCAGTATCTATAATGTCAAGGACCAGTTACAGCAGTTGACGGTCAACTTGCCTCAGTAGAGGATACAACGAATTTATGACATCATTCCCAGACAACTCATAGAAAGACGTGATGTGTTTGAAGGAACATTGTCTTGTTGAGAAATGGCACCGCGATTATGTCGAGAGATAACATAAGAGAATACAGGATGTCGGTGACGTAGGGTTGTACCGTCAGATTCCACCAATCAATACCAGCCGTAACCTGAAGTCATTCCTGATGGCTCCTCACACCATGACACAAGCAATAACAACGCTGTGCCTTTCCAGAACATTATAAAAATGGGACCTCTCCACAGGTCGTCGTCATACTGGCCGACGATGGTAATCCGACGTAGTGAACAATAGCTACCTACAATGTTCAGGATCAATCGCGTTTCTTCACTACCTCGGACAACTATCGTCGGCGGGTATGGTGGTTACCTGGGAAGAGGTCCCATTCTTCCAATGTTTCGGAAATGCATAGCTGTGTTACTCATGGCGTCATGTTGTGGGGAGCTTTCGATTATAACTTCAGGTCACAGCTGGTAGTGAATGAGGAAGTTCTGACAGCATAACGATATGCACCGGACATCTTTCGTCCTCATATAATACCTCTCTTGCGACAGTATCATGGTGCCATTTTTCAACATGATAATGCTCGTCCACACATGGCACGTGTCTCTGGGATTGTCTGAGTCATGTCGAGGTAATTCTATGGCCAGGAAGATCCCCAGATCTTACCCCGATATAACATGGGTGGGACTATATCAGTCGTCAATTCCATCCCGGTCCCAGTATTTAGGATATCGAGGATCATTTACAATAGTTGTGGACCAGTTAGCCTCAGGAGATGATACAACAGCTATATGACACTCCCAGCCGAATTAGTGCATGCATACAGAAAGAGGAGTTGTAACATCATACTGATAAGTGAATTCATGCTGCCAACTTCTTTGTACATTTGACTGGATTTTGTAAACACTGAAATAACATAACACAACCTGAGCCAGTAAAGTTTCATTTCACTTCCTCCTCCACTTTCTTAAGCTTCAGTTTTTTTCGGACAGTAAATGTTAATTGTGAAAAATAATCCACAACAAAGAGTAGGGAAATACAACTATACGTAATAAAACCGATTATTCACTATATATACCATACCAGAAGTATTTAAACGTATACGGCATATAAAACGTCACTCGCAAATTGCAAATTCTCAAAAACAATTATCAGACTTGATTTGGACTGTGAAAGTTATTGTTTTTTTTAAATAATTATCGTTTTTTCCAAAGTGATCTGATGCAATGCCCTTTGGCGCTCATTTTCTCAAAAAAATATCGAGAGTTACCTTAAGATTTCCACAGGGCTCAGATTCAAGCGATTTCTTGAAGTTGTATGATGCCAAAATTTTCATTTTTGAGACGAAATTTGAATAAACGATCCATGTATGCCGGGCTTTATCGTTACCGGTCACTGACTAGGTACAGTACATTCTGTTGTTCATGGTGACCCTTCTCAAGCGTCATGAATCCAGGTCACCAGACCACCTAGCACCCAATTTATGAGATATTGACGTACTCCAAGTGATGTTCTAGGCATCCATCAACACAGTGGCCAGACGTTACGGTGTAGGCCAAGTAGGACGATCGCATAACCGCGGTAATTGGTACGGTAAATTGCAGACAGCAGGTTATAGGCCGGTCGAGGAGGCAATTTTAGTTTATGGCTCGTCAACGTTCAAGTCATTAAGAGTGGCGCATAAGTCTTTATTCGACTTTTATTACGGGCGGTAAACGATTCGAGGGCATTAGCTATTAGTGAGAAACAATGGTGGAGGCATCACCTAAACATTAATCCGAAAAATTAATGGCTGACTCAGCAGAGTTATAAGCCTTATATACGACCTCCATTATGCGTCATAGCTAGAATAACCAGGAAAATATTAAAACTTGAGGACATTTTTAGTATGATGTTGAACTGTTATGAAGAATTATGAACCTGGTGGTATATACAGTATACTAGGTATGATCACAAAGTATCAATACTTAATCAGTACCTTAATATATAGGGCATTAACTTCCTTCAAAGTTGGCTTTTTTTAATACATCTAGCCTCCTAAGCGTTCAGCCGCTTCTTGAAACGTCTCTGTAACATTATTCGTTGCTGGTAAGGCTCATTTCTTCATCTCTTTTCCAATTCACACAATCAAAAACCGACCCAAAGAAAAATGGCAAGAAGAATGTAGAACATCTCTATCCACCAAAGCTTCGCACTATGGGAGCATCCAACCAAGTATTCCACCTCAACTTTGGTTTTATAAATGGATCACAAGCAGACGACTAACAACAATGATTTCCAGGCTGCGGTTCAACCACGGAAGATTCCCCAGCCACCTCTATCGACTAGGTCTGAGAGAATCTCTTCTCTGTGACTGTTCAGATCAGACTATAGGAGACACCAACTACATTAAATTTTCCTGTAGAAAATTTAAACGGGCCCAGGATACCATGATCAAGGAATTAGTCAACATAGGAATCCCTCTCCCTACCTTTTTCTTTTTTTTATTATTATTATTATTTTTTAACTGCTTTACGTCTCTTTTTAACATCGAGGTCTTTAGAGACGGGAAAGGATGGAGGGCAAGGATGGGGGCAAGGAATTGGAAGGAATTCGGCCATGGCCTTTTGAAGGAAGCATCCCGGCATTTGCCTGGAGTGATTTGAGGAAACCATGGAAAACCCAAATCTGGATGCCCGGACGGGGATTCGAACCGCCGTCCTCCCGAATGCGAGGCGAGAACGCTAACCGTTACACCACCCTGCTCGGTCTCTCCCTACCAACCTAATCCTACTCCTAGTTAGTGATGACAAAGCAGTATACAACAGCCTTATGAGATTCCTAAAAAATGGAAATATAGAAATCTAAGACCTCACCATCGGTAAATAAAAATGTCAATAAGCATAAAATGAATTGTATAAATGACTACAACGATTCTGTTTTATTCCTGAAAGATTGTAACTACGAGTAGATAAGTCTGACTTAAAATTGTCATCAGTATAATAAAAGCTGTACGTAGCATAAGTACAAATATAATTAGCATAAGCAAGATTGTAAATAGTATAATCAAACCTGCAAATAATTAAGCATTGTGAATTATCTTACAATTCACGGCTGTATGGACATATAACCGAACGTAAACAAAAGAAAATAACAATTTAGACTCATGAATACCAATGTCGGTATTGCCTCACGTATACCTGCAAAATTACTTCATAACGAATTGTATCAATTGCTACAGCGATTCGGCTTTATACAGGGCGTTCGCCGGAAAACGCTACCCTCCCAGTCTGTTGCCGTCGGCAACTTGCTCGGTCAGTCGTGCCAGCAGTTTCCGCCACACGGCACCGTGAATCACCGCACTGTTTAACACCTCCGCTGCCCCAACAGTGCAGTGCAGTGACCCTTACATTGTTAAGAACGGTTTCTTTCTTTGCATTGTAGATAGTTTGTGACTTCAGTCTCTTATTAATCAGTGTTGTGAATAAACGTTTCTTTGCGGTTTGGCTGGTTTGGGGCTTCATACTCTTATTAATCTGTACCGTGTTTGAGTGTGAGTAAAATTATGGTACGTTACAGTTTGCAACAAAGAATATTTCTCTACGATACATATGTGAAGAAGAAGTCGTTTAAAAAGTGTCGCAGTAAATTTCGTCGCGAATTTCCTGGCGCTTTACTGCCAGCTAAATCAACAATTCTGCGTCTGGTTAAAAAAGTAAGAGAAACGGGTTCATTTTTTAACAAAAAGAGACTGTCGGTCAACCGTATTCTCACAGAGGAGAAAATTGACGATATCGCTTTTCGACTAGAACAGTCACCCAAAAAATCATTAAGTCAGTTAGGGCAGCGTGTGTCTCGAAATATGTTCAGAAGATGTGAAATGTGCATTACACAAGAGGGTCAACACTTCCAGCATCTTTTATAAGGTAAGCTAATGAATTACGTCACATTTAAATGCTTAGCACACAAGTTTATGAAGTTTATGAAGCGTAATTATTATGAAATAGTCCGCGGCCGACGGTCGAACAATGCCGGAAACTGACCGCTCGCTAGCCGGGAGCAGTTTCTTCCTTGTAGCGCTAACAGTGGGTTGCGTTTCCCGGCGAACGCCCTGTACCTGAAAGGCTTTAATTACGATTAGATAAGTTCTATTTAAAATTGTAAACAATATAATCAAAATTGCAAGTAGCATAAGTATAACGATAATTAACAGATGCAATATAGTAATGAGTATCATCAAACATGTTATTAGCTAACCATAATGAATCATGTTACAAGTGATGACTGTATGGTTACATAACCGAATGTCAATTAAAAAAAATAATTAAAAAAGTCTTAAAAACTTTTATTTTTGGGACTAGCGAGTAAGGAAGTTGTCTGATTAGTGGAATGTTGTCTTTAGTTATAAACTATTGAATTAAATCGTTTCAACATACTGTAACATTTTTTTAAGCATTCGACACACTTCTCAAGCCAGAATCAATAGTCTAAACAGCTTGATCGAATCAAAATAAGATGTTGCACAGGGTGCAAAGTATCCTCATCATTAGACGACAATTAATTCAGATTGCTGTGCGAAACTTTAGGAATATTTCATCTCAATGAAGGACTTCTCTTTCAATACTCGTTCTACCCAATCTAGGTCTTTCAGACCACTCTAAATTCAATTTACAGCCAAGATGGTTGCCGACATCCGGAAATGATAGGGACCAGCAGAAGTATAGGAAGCTGTCGCAAGTTTCTGTGAGTGTTTTTCATTCTTTTGACAAAATTTGTTACATGAGTATTCAAGGGCTTTGCATCTTGTTGGCGACGACGAGTTCATTTGAACTGAGGAGAAGATTATTGGTAAATAGAAAAAGAAATCTGGTATGACCGTTATGAGAGGTCCATTTGCCTGGGGTGACTTCGTGAAACCATCTTCTTACTTGAGTGAATTTTTGGTTGCGTCTTGGTAGAATCCATTACAAGTGCGTATAAAAAACAATAGACACAGATACCGATAACAGCCAGTTACTTCATAACAGAATCAGTATCGATATTTCCTGACAATACCTCGCACTAGTAAGCAGTATTTAAACATGCAGTCTGCGTTCTTCACAAATTGACACATTTATAGTTGCTTAAGGTGCTGGTATCTTAAAGCGTATATGCTACGCTTGTTGCATTGATGCAAAGTGTCCTGATCGTTAGACGGTAATTAATTCGGATTGCTGTGGGAAGTGTTTGGAATATTTCATCTCATCGGCATATGAAGGACTTCTCTTCCAACACTCTCCTACTCGAAATTCCATGTAACTGGTATGGGAAGCTTTTGTAAGTCTTTATGTTTTCCATTATTTTGGCAAAATTTAATACATAAATCTTCAAGGGCTTTCCATTTTGTTAACGACGAGTACATCTGAGCGGAGGAAAAGATTATTAGGAAATGGAAGAGAAAGAAATCTGGTATGAGCGTCATAAAAGGTCTATTCGCCTGGAGTGATTACAGCATACCATCTTCTTCTATTCTTTTACTTGACTGATTTTTGATTGCGTCTTGGCAGAATTCATTACCAGTGCGTAAAAAAAGAACAATAGGGACACGGATTGATACAGCTGGTTACTTCACAACAGAATCAGTATCGAAACTTCCTGATAATACCTCGCACTAGTAGGCAGTATTTAAACATGCAGTCTGCATTCATCACAAATTGTCACATTTATAGTTACTTAAGGTGCTGATATCTCAAAGGGTTTATGCTACGCTTGTTGCATTTTATCAAACATGCAGTCAATAAATCCTTGTGGCAAAATAAAAAAGCAACCTTTGTCGTTCAGGGTAAAGAGAATGTAATTTAAGTAAAACATGTATTATGCAGTATCGTATTGCAAATGGTAGGAAGGTGAAGGTGAGCGTTTCGTAACATTCAACAATAGATTTCCGTTCAGTGCGAAAAAAAAGGTAATACCAAGACTTGAAAACAGATCATGTGAAGTACAACTGAAACCATTTCTTAAAGTGTTGTTAAAAGTTGACGACGTTAGGTGCCAACTTCCTGGATTTTCGCAAAGCGTTTGACATTGCGCCAAACAATCACGTTATAGCAAAGGTACGAGCGAACAGAAAATCGCAAAACATTTCTGAATGGAATGTGGTTTCCTAGCTGGGCGGTCGCATTACATCATTGTACAGGACAAAGCCTCTAATAATGTATATGCCATATTGGAAGCCCGGCAAAAAAAAGGTGTTTTACTCTTTCTAAAAAACCTCAGATGCAACGTTAAGAGCGGTTAATGATTTAGAAACTGAGGATGCCAGTTATCTACAGGGCAGTACATAATTCCTTTAACTGTAAAAAGATTCGATGTGTTTTTTTTTTTTTTTTTTTTTTTTTTTGTAACAGTTTAACGTCCCTTTTTAACAACGTGGTCTTTAGAGACGGGAAAGGATAGGGGCAAGGAATGGGAAGGAATTCGGCCATGGCCTTTTGAAGGAAGCATCCCGGCATTCACCTGGAGTGATTTGGGGAAACCATGGAAAACCCAAATCTGGATGCCCGGACGGGGATTCGAACCGCCGTCCTCCCGAATGCGAGGCCAGAACGCTATCCGTTACACCACCACGCTCGGTGATTCGATGTGAACTTGATGATTTTTAAACATAGTGGGATTTAAATAAGTAGAAAATGTACAAGGTAATGGACATAACAAATAAAAAAACTTGCTTGAGCGTGAGTACAAAATGAGCTATCCAATCCTTGAAAAGATTAGTTTGGATACCTAGGTTATTTTGGATTAACAATATCACACAACACGAGGTACGATGAGGTGGTACAGACGTTTAATTAAAGTAGCGAATCAACTGTAGTAGCGAAAAACTGTAACATGTTAGAGTATAAAACTATTGTACACGCTGATCTAGAATATTAATTTTCTGTTTACGATCCGAATACCAAAGGTATTGGCTAAGACTATAGAAGAAAAAAAGAGCTATAAGCAATGACAGCAGGAAAAGGTGTACTCGGAAATAACATAAACTAACAAACAGATCTTATTGAAATTAATTTACACACACAAGTATTATCTACACGATTTTCAGCAACATACCAGTAACCATTGCGCAGGGTATTCAAAAAGAAGGAGCAAATTTTGCATCTTTATTTCTCACAAACTATAAAAAATACAAATACGCGCCTTAAATCACTGAATAGAGAGAAGTTCAAAGTTTTTAACCTCCGCCTATTAGGTAGATTCGATGCCGCCAACGTCACTGCTGCCCAAGTATGTGGAAATGGGGACACCACAGTAGAAGTCGTTTTGTGTGCTACAGTATGCGAAAAGTGAATCCATTATTGATGCGCGGCGGCAATAATTCCATCTCAAGTTCAATAAAGTGACACCACATCATAAACAGATTTACGATTGGGATAAGAAATTGGTAAAAGATGGGTGCATATGCAACGGGAAAGGCTCTAGTCGACCTCGAACGCCAAATGTAGATGCTGGCAAGAAATGGACTATCGATTTGACGTTTGCTCATCTCGAACTTATACAGTAAAACTTCCTGTCTCTTGCTTTCAACGTTGCATTTTTTTTTCTAGTTGCACTTATATTTTTGCCTTCATTTTTTTTATCGCAATATTATTGTCATCAAGTTGGTTAGGGTTTTGATATAATTCTGTTAAAGAATATAAAATGGTTGTTAATGTGTGTATTTGTCTCAAACATTTTTTATCCTTAAATCTTTCTCATTGAGATATTGAATTTTTAACTTTCCAAAGTCCTTTTGCTTACATGTCTGTTGTATCACTATTTTTATGTGGTCATCATTACGTTCACGAAAATCTGAAAGGGGAGGGGGTTGGGGGAACGGCAGTGCCATCTAATTCAGTAATGTGCATAGATAATTGGTGCACTAATAAGTTTTATTTTATCAATATGCAAGGGAAAAAAAAGCTCTGTAGTATCTTTTCGTTGATAATACCAATCATGCTGACTGTGGTAATTAGCAAATTCTGACGTTTTGAATCACCATATCCACTATCCGCAACTTGCCGCTCGTCGTTTGTTCCGTTTCTTACCACGCAACAGAGAAATTCACGCAATCTGCTGCCATCGATCGCATGTCTGTAGCAGGACCTGGAACAGCGACTACAACGCGGCCACAAATTCTATTCTTAACGCAGGCGGAAATAGAAGCTGAGATTAGCAATTCATGTGGTAAGGCACAAATATTTCGTCGTTGGAAATGAGGCAGCACGGTTGCGATGGTCGCGAGATGCGATCCGCGAAGTATATTGCTAAATGCCGGATGGTGAAGTTGTCGCGTGTAGACCGAGCGAGTGGCGAACTTACCCACTATGGGTCCGTCCAAGCGACCACTTACTGTCGACTGAGGTATATCTGGTTTCCAGTCGGCATCTGTAAGCTTCTGGCTAGGATAAAATACATGCACACAGAGACTTAATTTGCGTAAAATCAGGACGTAGGTGCTCCTTGAAATGATATGAAGAGTTGTGACTACTTGATTTATTGTTGAAAGCGGCGATATGGTACAATTACATGTAATTGATACATAAATCGGTGTTTTCCGATATTGGAATGGTGGACCATACGATCCAAAACTAATGCAGTATGCATTCCGAGCCATCTGAGGGAGGGTGATGGAAAAATGCCTAAAAATGGCCTATTTGGATGGTAACAGGTCTGCCCTACGAAATTTCACATCACGGACTGGGGCGGATCGTGCGCGCTAAGAAGCGTCCTCTGTTCTTGATGGTGGGGAAAGGCTTATTTTCATTGGCTGTTTGTCATGTCACACAGGCGTGTGGTTCACGTGTTAATACTATGCAAGCCTCGTGTACCAGCCGCGTAATACAGCGTTCCCACAGTAAGGACTGCAAGACCAGCGACCTTGCCGCTGGTGTCATATAGTAGCGGTGTAGTCTCCATACTACTGCGCTGGCTTGGAAACACTCTGCCTTCATTACCACTAAAATCTATACAAAATCAGCGACCGCGACCAAGTTTCTTCACTTGGTTTTGAATATCCGTAGACGGCCGCTAAAATTTCTGTAGATTTGGTACAAAAATCCGGAGACTTTCTAAATGAAAAACTGAAACAATCATTATTGAAGAGAGAGTCAAAATTAAGAATACTTTTTATTTCCAGGCCTTTAAAATTACAAAAATCATATTCTATGTTGAAAGTAAGAAATATCTCTGAACATATTTTATACCTCGTCACTTTCATCACTGCTGCTACTGTGCCTAGTAGTTTTTTTTGTTTTTCCTTAGTGACCATTTATTTTCTTTGTTGAAATTAAATTTAGCATATCGTCGGTAACAGGAAATGTTAAAAACTGCGACCCCTTTATTTCTCGGATATTAGTTAAGCCTTTTCGGAAGGCACTGCTTTGTAAGCCGTGCCAACGAGCGTGGCACCGTGCGTAAAGAGTGATATGGTCTTTTAAGATCTATAAAAATTATAAACAAAAAAATATGAGCTTTATTCCAATCGTTGGTTCACAAGAATGATTGCAAGGAAACGATTCACAGTTATTAACAATTCTGTAATGCATTAACACTATATGCTCAAAGTTTAACAAAACATCAAAATAAGGAAAACTTAACAAATGGTAAAAATTGACAAAAATCCGTAGATATTCGAACAAAATCCGAAAATCCAAACTTTTCATAAAAATCCGTAGATCTACGGATAAATCCGTAGAAATGGGAGCACTGAGTCTCTTTGAGATCTATACTGGCGAGAGCAACACACACTTGTGACGAGTTGCAATCACCATGAAAACTGTTATCTGTACGCGAATGTAACAGGATCTCTTACATGTCTACCAACCACCTGCCTAGTTGAGTTGAATGATCTAGATTTAATCACAATAAATGGGACCTCCAAAATCTCTGGAGCAACTGTAATGCTAGTGAGCCCTGATCCAGACACGCAAATTTCGTTTTCTGCAAATCACTCCAGAAGAATTCGATGGTTCAATCCATTCCCTTTTCTTGCCCTCAGTCCTTTTCCGTCTGTAATAACATTGATGCTGAGAAGGTGTAAAGTCATAATAAAAAGTAAAAATCAACTCTAATGACGTTGTCTTCAACCAGCCATAAGTCCTTAAAGAATCAGTATCCTCATTTTTTGTTACCGAAAATTGGAAGATAACCGACTAAGAGTATCAATATTACACTGTTCAAAAATGGGGGAATTATTTTCGTAACAGAAATTTGACCTGATAGATGTAGGTTAAAAAATTATTGAGGTTTAAAACTGGGATACTGTGTTAGCTCTGTAACGAGTAATTGAAGTGTAGGCCTACTTTTGTGGATAAAAATGTGCTTTCTTTTGCAGTTTTCTCGTGCTTGAATTTCCCAAGCTATAAAACTCAACAAAGCCTGTAAAGGTAAAATGGAATTTCGCTGAAGTCCTTGATTATTTAGACTCTTCAATAACAGCGTAGTTTCGGAAATAATGAAACTCGACGATTTATTTTCATTTCATATTTGTTTAAAAATGATATCACCGTGTCTATGGTAATACATCACACTTCTTTCAAAAAACAAAAAAAACTAAAAAAACAAAAAAAACAAAAAACAAAAAACAAAAAAAAACAAAAAACAAAAAAAAACCAAGGGACATACAAAACTGTGTACTTGATAATGCCACCGCAGCTGCTCTCCGTACAGTATTGAGGCAACACCGTTTCGCTCTAGCACTTTGAACCAATTTTTAAGTTGGGCGATACTTTTCGAGCACTAAGATGAACCTGCCAGCTGTTTCAGAAAAGTATAGATTCGCTGAAGGAGAGAGCAAAGATTCAGCTTCTAGTAAAATACTCCTAAACAAATCTAAATGTTGTTAATTCCATTCAAATTGTCTAGTAATGATTTTCAACAATAACACAGTTATTTAAAACATTTTCACTGATCCTAAAAACACAGTAAACAATTTATAATTATTAAAAATTAATCAAAGCAAAATATCCATCACATCTAATAATATCTTTTTACTTAAATATTAATTATTAAAAGTAACTACTTATTATTACGAACCCTCATTCGCTGCTATTTTACATTACATTTAAAGTATTATCTCACAGTAAGAATGGATACTTTGCCGGCGTATGATTGCAACGAATGTAGTACACCTGTGAAAACTTAATTGCATAATCTCATTCAAAATACAATCTTAAACTCCAGTAAACAAAACTTTCTCTCGATTCACATGATATTAAAATATTTCTCTCTATTTACACAAAATTAATTAATCAAAGAATCGACAAAGAGAAGAAACAGGCTATGGTCATATTAGAATAATATAAATTCAACTGTATATTATAGAGATATTTTCGCGCTACGTTGGTAAAAAAAATACATCGGAAGAAACTGTTGAAATATTTCCAATTTTCAGAGTGCACTGCAGAAAAACGATAAATGCTCATCCAGAGATGTCAGAAACTTGACTGGAATATAAATAAAGTAGCGGTTGTCATCTTTTTTTTTTTTTTTTTTTTTTTTTTCAAGAACATTGAAAATAAAGTTATATTGCCGGCAAGCAAAGTTTTAATCGAAAAAAATGTCCAAGTTGACTACAATCAGCAGAGTTTCCGAACAGGAAGTTTATTTTTAAGGGTAGAGGGGAAACTTCTTCCAAAGTTCCAGAAACAAGGGATGAATGACAGCCACGTTGTAACAAGTAAACTTCTGTGTCACCCCACCGAAAAGATATTACTGGAGAGAAATTCGATTATTTCATTCCGATGTCTTATCCACACATTAATACTCTGCTTATAAAGGCAGACCATTGAATAGACCGAGCAAAAATATTATTGCCGTTAAATACATGAATATACAAAAATGATTATGAAAATGTCTACCGGCAAGAAATAGATAAAGTTTAAGTTGCAAAAATAGAATAACAAGCTTAAGTATAACCAATAACAGCTACAGATTTTACATTCCACATACTCCTTAATGCAGAACCGATATTCTTATAGCTATCATTTTCGTCAAGAAACGAAGGTAGGAGAATCAGTTAGTTTACTCCGCGTATTGACTATTGTTAAATGAAGTGTTATCCTTATGTTGTGAAGACGAAGGTATGGGCTCGTAATTGAACGATCTTAATAATTCATCTCTCATTTGCTCTTAAGATTATTCATCCAATTGTGCACTGTCATGTTGGCAGTCGTATGCAAGCAGGTTATATATAAAATTTAGGTCTATGCGAAACACAAAATATTAATATCTTTTATATTAATAATCGCATAAATTAAATATTAGTTATATATCTGCAATTGTTAGGCTGCATGATGACTGATTCCATAAATTTATAACTTTTCTTAGATATTTAAAGATCAATTCTTTCGGTGCTTAACATAAGCTAAAGACCCACATTCAGAAATAAAAGTTAAGCTTAGACAGGTGTAGAGGTGGGAAAAGTGACTCACTAAAAAGAGCGGTGTTCATTTGATCACTCCACGAAAAGAACTACTTCTTTTGAACGGTTCACAAGCTCAGTTTTATTTGAGACCTTTTTTTTAGGTCTCACCCCTCAGAATCCGGTTACACCCCCACTTTTTGATGAAATACCCCCCTTAAATCGACTTTGATGCAATTAGTAGACCTTTTTTTTTCTTTTCTTTTTTAGCTCTACTGTCCTCAAAACCCACGCGAAGAAGCTCTTCTTGATCTTCGGAATTAGCCGAAATATGACCGACTCACCTAGAAGAACTACCGTTCACTTTTACTGAGCGACTGCTCACTCGCTCTTTTAAAAGAATTACTCAAAAGAACTGATTCACTCACGAACGACCCATCTCTAGACAGGTGTCGCAAAATTATAGGCCTATAATTTAAATCCGTTACTAAACTTTCAATTGCGATAATGATTGAAATTCAAATCTTGCGTTGTGTCAAAATTTAGAAATATTGAAAACAGGAAAATTCACAGGAACAAAGAGACGAATATATTTTTAAAGTGGGTTGGTTTTCCAAATATTATGTGGTTTTTCCTGTTTCAGCACTCTCGCTAATATAGAAAGCGATTAAATATAGAAAAGTCTATTCTCTTTACAATATAATACAAGAATAGGGCAGTTGTGTCTGTAAAATAAATTTATTTCTAAAAGAGTAATTTCAACTTATACTACCAATGACCACGGTATATACTGGCGATGAGGCATGGAAAGATATTGCAATAGTTATGAAAAGTAGTGCATGGAAGGGAAAAGATGACCATGACCACAAGCTGGCACTCGATTTCAGGCACAAGGGTGTGGGAAGATTCTCTTTTTTAGGTAAGGGTGTCAGGGATTGGAATGAGTTACCAAGAGAAATGATGAATAATTTGCCGAAAACTTTGAAAAAATTTATAGATAAAATTTGTAGAGGGCAAATGTAGGTAGGTGCAGGATAGGGAGAAGATGGGTGTGTAGGGAAATTGCCACCGGAGCCTGTGCTCCATTGCAATTAAATTAAATTAATAATTAATGACAGAGATGCCAAAATCATAAAATTTGAAACAATGTGTGTCTGTCTTTCCGCGTGTTTAGCAAACACTTTGGACAGATTTTTACAAAATTGCATATCGGTTAACATGTAAGATACTTATTACAATACATTATGAAGACACAGACCAAAACCGTAAATTTTTAATTTATTTTCTACTTTTGTACGCATCTCACGATAACTATTGAACGGATTTAAATACACACAGCAGTAGCTTTTCATCAGTTAACACATTAAATACTTTCTATCCTGCTTAGTAACTTTGTTCCAGATCATACGTGGAACAAAACCGTAAATTTAGGAATTTTTTACTTTCTGTGCGAACATGCATCAAAAACTAATATACGAATTTCCACAAAACTAAATACAGTGATAGCATATGATATCGGTTAATATACACTGAAGAGCCAAAGAAACTGGTATAGGCATGCGTATGCAAACACTCAGAGTACGGCGCTGCTGTCGGCAACGCCGAAATAAGACAACAGGTGTCTAGCGCAGGCGTTAGATCGGTTACTGCTGCTACAATGACAGGTTATCACGATTTAAATGAGTTTGAACGTGGTGTTATAGTCGGTGCACGAGAGATGGGACACAGCATCTCCGAAAAGTAGCGATGAAGTGGGGATTTTCCCGTACGACCATTTCACGAGTATACCGTGAATATCAGGAATCCGGTAAAACATCAAATCTCCGACATCGCTGCGGCCGGAAAAAGATCCTGCAAGAACGGGACCAACGGTGACTGAAGAGAATCGTTCAACGTGACAGAAGTGCTACCCTTCCACGAATTGCTGCGGATTTCAATGCTGGGTCATCAACAAGTGTCAGCGTGCGAACCATTCAACGAAACATCATCGATATGGGCTTTCGGTGCCGAAGGTCCACTCGTGTACACTTTCTAAGTGCACAACACAAACTTTACGCCTCGCCTGGGGCCGTCAACACCGACATTGGACTGTTGATGATTGGAAACATGTTGGCTTGTCTGACGAGTCTCGTTTCCAATTTTATCGAGTGGATGGATGTGTTCGCGTATGGAGACAACCTCATGAATTCATGAACCCTGCATGTCAACAGCGGACTGTTCAAGCTGGTAGCGGCTCTGTAATGGTGTGTAGGTGGGCGTGTGCAGTTGGAGTGATACGTCTAGATAGGACTCTGACAGGTGACTGGCTGATCACCTGCATCCATTCATGTCCTTTGTGCATTCCGTCGGACAATGCGACACCCCACACGTCCAGAATTGCTACAGAGTAGCTCCAGGAACACTCTTCTTGGTTTAAAGACCTCCGCTGGCCACCAAACATACATCCATACATGAACATTATTGAGCATATCTGGGATGCCTTACAACGTGTCGTTTAGAAGAGATCTCCACCCTCTCATACTCTTCCGGATTTATGGACGCCCAGCAGATTGCATGGTATCAATTCCCTCACTATTACGAGGGTTGCTATTTATATTTCTGGCCTTGGCAACTATAAGTGTTGCCAGGCGCTATCTGACATTTCCATTGCCATTGTTGAACATAGCCTTATTCATAACAGTGTGTCATTTGAGCGCGATTTGTTGTTTACAGTAACTTTAAAAATTCATCTAGGGCTAAAAATGGAATTAACTCGTGAACATTTTCGTGCGATTATTTTTCACAACTTTCAACGTGGATTATCAAGACAAGAGTGCAACGGTGAACTTAATTCTTTATACGGCGATAAAGCACCATCATATAGCACTGTAATAAACTGCTATAACGAATTCAATCGTGGCCGAAGTTCGCTTCAGGACGAATTCCGTCAGGGTCGTCCAAAATCGGTTGTTGTGCCAGAAAACATCGATGTTGAGCGTGAACTGATAAAGCAAAATCGTGATGTGACATACCGTGAGATTGGGGCATCTTTGGACATTAGTATGACAAGTATCAATAAAATATTGCATGATCGTTTGGCCGTAAAAAAGAATTGTTTGTTTTGGATCCCGCATAATCTGAAAAAACGCTCAAAAGGAAGCTCGTGTCGATTGGTGCAAGGAAATGTTAAAAAATAGTTCAAGGTGCATCAAAGGCTGTGTATAACATCTACACAGGTGACGAATCATGGATCTATGTATATGAGCCCGAAACAAAACAGCAATCGACTATATGGGTCTTCCAAGATGAGCCAAATCCACAAAAGTTGTTCGCGGAAAGAAGCACATCGAAACAAATTATTTCCCGTTTTTTGGCATTACCGTTCACGTGGCGACAGTGGCGTTAAAACAACGTAGGACGGTCAACTCTAAATGGTACACGATCATTCGTTTTAGCAGAAGTCTTTGGAGAAATTCAAAAAATTCGAAGAAGACGCGAATAATTCATCACGGCAATGCGAGCTGTCACACATCGGCTCCAACAAAGGAATGTTTCACCAGTCAAAACATCGAATTGATGGGTCATCCACCGTACAGCCCTGATTTTGCACCCAATGACTTCTTTTTATTCCCGCACATCTAAAACAAATTACGTGGTCAACGATTTTCGACACCCGTAGAAGCGGTTGATGCATTCAAGACGCATGATCTGGAGTTACCTCCAACGGAGTGGAAAAAGTGCTTCGAAAATTGGTTCAAACGCATGCAAAAGTGTATTGATCTTCACAGAGAATATTTTGAGAAACAATAAAACCAATTTCGATCATAAATATTTCTTTTTTCATTATTAGGCCAGAAATATAAATAGCAACCCTCATACTTCAGACATTATTCGAGTCCATGCCACGTCGTTTTGCGACACTTCAGCGTGCTCGCGGGGGACCTACACGATATTAGGCAGTTGTACCAGTTTCTTTGGCTGTTAAGCGTATAAGATACTTTTAACATGATAAGTTACAAATTCCCCGATGGTACAGAGGCCCAATCTATAATTTTGTCCTAAGTTCGAACAAAACTAAGGAACTGGTTTCAACGAAGCTATACAGTGTTGTAGTTGATCACACAGATTAAAACACAAGATACTTTCCATCCCAATAAATTTCATAGCTGCCTAAGTAAATGTTGTAAAATCCATGTATGTTAAAACAGTGAATAATTTTAATGAACTGTAGCAAATAGAGAGCTCCGATAGAAGTCATTATAAAATCTATGCAGCAAAGAATAACATAATGGTTGTTTCGACTATTTATAGACTTATGTATAGTTCTATTCCTATCATATATATGTATTAAAATAGTTTAATTATTTCCCAGCAGATAACAACATTAGTCCTTATACGAGGCGACTGACGGTGTGTTTAAAACGTACAAATCGCCCTGGTGATATTTGGTGACGATTGATGATGTTTGTAAATGTTTGACGATGGTTGGCGATGTTGTGTGATGTTCTTTGGTAGTTTTTGTTTGTTGATGTTTGGTGAGCTTTTCGTGAGGTTTCTGATATTTGGTTAAATCGCGAGGGACCCCCCCCCTCCCTCTCCCTAACGGCCTTGTAATTTTGGAAGCCTTTAGCTATTCTTCCAAGAAGTTAAACGCCACCTAAAGAAAATTTGTACGTACACACGCCAGGCACCATAATTTCAAATATTGTTTACAGGGAAACTATGTTAACAACACTGAAGTTTCCTTGTGGTTCATCGAAAATCATAAAATTTTCCTTATTAATGGTAGTTCCAAGTGGCGGGAGAAACAAATGATGCGCACAAACATTTTAAAATCATTTACAAACAGCTTAAACTGAGAAGAGAAGAGGAGATTAAAGAATCATGATAAAACGTGGTTGCTTCTCCACTTTTCAATCCCAACCAACATTTCTTGGGCAGTTTATCTGTGAATTAACAGCACAAATCTCAAATTTCACGTTAACTAATTAGCGGGGGCAGCTAGTAACTAATAAATGGAGATGTCACTGGAGAAATTTTGTCGTGAGAACATTCAAAGATTGGTTTCCTACAAGTTTCAATCCTAGGACCATTTTTCTTTCCTGCGTACATAAGCAGTGTGTCTAGTGTTGCTCTTTCCGAACAGACGAAAAAGATTACATTCTAAGTTAACCCTACGAAATTTCGTTGTATTGTCATGCCTGTCTCAGATAAGACGTGAACTAACTTCAATTCAAATTTTCCAAAAATAATACTTAGCAACGTAAGCTGGGAAGAGAATAAATACCATTTCGTAATTTCAAAAACAAAAAAAAAATCATCTCCTTCATCCATGTTCCACACATATGGTAGAATGTTTTTCCCTTGTATTTGAAAAAAAAGAACTGTTGAAAAACCCCTTGCTTCCTCATCGCGGTTACCGAAACTCCGAACAGAAAAAATTTAAAGTCGACGAACATAAGAAAAACATAAATTGGTAGTAGTAGTTAGGAACTTTATTATCACGTCTTTCTGTCATATATATAAATCTGAAATTAAATCACATAGTAGTGACAATGCCGCAACTTATTTCCTAGCCGCGAAAGACGTTTGATACTGATGAGTCACCAGAAACGAAAACGGCAGCAAGCAAGTAGGTGTGGTGACGTAATTATGAGGCGAAGGAGGAGAGCTTGATAAATGTGGTTTAATTAAGGCTGCCTAGATAGAGAGGGGAGATATGTCACCAACTTTATCATGAAATCCCACTCTTCATTTGTGACCATCACATTTGTGGCTGTTGGAGTATGAATAATCGTTGGAGCTCTAGTCACAGACGAGGAATCTCTACTTAATTAATTACATGACTGCTGTTATTTCTAATAGCGAAGTCTTAGGACAAATACACCTAACCACCGAGCGTGTGAGTGGTTAACGCTCTGGTCTCTCATTCGGGAGGACGGCGTTTCGAATCCCTGTCCAGGCATCCAGATTTGGGTTTTCCATGGTTTCCCCCAATTCACTCCAGGCGAATTCCGGGATGCTTCCTTTAAATTGCCGAATTCCTTCCAGCCCCTTGTTCCCAGTCCCATCCCGCCTCTAGTTACCTCGAGTCGACGAGGCGTAAGGGAAAAAAAAACACACCTAGTCGTTTTCTGGGCACAAGAAGTGAAAATAAAAAGCTGTGTAGCTATTTATTTTCATATTGTCGTTACCCTCGAAGGACGTTTAAAGAAGGAATCTTATTCATGTTCAGTGGAATAATTTACACCTTATACAGGTTTCAAATTTGAAGAGATATTTCAGAGAACAATTCAGCAAATGGAAGGAAGGCTCAGGTACAGTAGAGTCAAGGTGGGAAAATAAAGAGAAGTAGAGAACCTATGTACTATAATAGGGAAGTGAGGAGGTTAAAGAGGTTGGTATGAAAAAAACATAACAGAGTTAAGAGACAGCAGGGTAGTAGGGAATATTTAAAACAACTAAACAAGGACTTAATAACAGCAAAGAAAATGGCTAAAGATGGGTTTATGAAGAGTATTGTCAGTGCACGAGGACCATTGACTGATGCATCTAGAAATTTCTATGACTATATCAGGAAACTGAGGGGAAGGGAGGGTGTAGAGACACTTATAGATAAGGATGGAGACGAAGTTACTGACGATTTGAAAAAGGCAGAGATTTTAAGTCACTGGTTCAGTGAAAGCATTAGGGACAATGAATCAGAAACAGGAGGGTCTAATTCGGAGAACGAGCTTATCAACACAATTAGAAATGACGATAGTAAAAAATTTGATATCCATCCTGAGGAAATCATGAAGGAAATAAGAAAGCTGAAAAAAAATTAAGGGGCTGGTGAAGATAATATTACTACATATATCTTAAAGACAGCCGGATGTGACATTGTACCTTATCTTGAAATATTATTTAAATTGAGTCTAGACACTTGCTGCTTACCCACAGGACTGGAAAAGTGCAATATTAGTACCGGTACATAAGGGAGGGGTGAGAAATAGAGTTGAGAATTACAGGCCAATCAGTTTTACATCAGTGGTAGGTAAATTAATGGAAAGATTTATATGCAACCACATCAGAAATATATGTGAGGAACGTAAGTGGTTTTCAAGCAGGCAACATGGTTTCAGGCAAGGATATTCATGAGAATCTCAGTTGGTGGGATATATGCAAGATATTTCAGATGAAATGGACAAGGGAGGCCAAATTGATAGTGTAGCACTAGATCTGTCTAAGGCGTTTGACAGAGTAAGCCATAAAATGGTAGTAAATAAGGTAAAAACCATTGGAGTGGATAAGAAAGTGAATTTCTGGATAGAAGAATTTTTAAAAGGTAGAAAACAGAAAGTTAGGGTAGGAAATGTAGTATCAAAAGAAGTGGAAGTAAAAATGGGTGTGCCACAGGGTAGCGTATTGGGACCATTGCTATTCATTATTCTAATGAATAATTGTGTTGATTGTTTACTATCTGAAATTAGATTGTTTGTAGATGACATAATGCTGTATACAAGAATCAAAACGATAGAGGATTGTAAATAGTTGCAGGGTGATCTGGACAGGATATCTAATTGGGTTGGTAAACATGGAATGAAGATAAATGCAAAGAAGAGTCAGCTTATTAGATACACAAATAAAAAACAAAAGGTTAATTATGAATATAAGGTGGGGAAAGAATTGCTTGCTGAAGACTTGAAATGTAAATATCTTGGAATTACTTTTGATAACAAACTTAACTGGGCAGGACACATAGGACAGGTGGTAGGAAAAGGTTTCAAAGTTCTGCACTTGTTGGAGAGAGTGATGAGGGGATGTACGAGAGAAGTCAAGGAATTGGGTTACAAAACTTTGGTCAGACCATTGCTCGAATATGGTAGTGTAGTATGGGACCCTCATTTTACGTATCAAATACAGGAGTAGGAGAGGGTGCAATAAAGGGCTGCTAGATTTGTTTCTGGAAATTATCGCAGAATGCAATCTGTGACGGATATGATAAAGGAGCTGGAATGGGATTCATTACAAGACATGAGGAGGATGAGGATGGTCAAGGGAGTGTACAGGGCGTATACTGGCGATGAGGCATTGAAAGGTATTGGAGTAGGTATGAAAAGTAGTGGACCATGACCACAAGCTGGCACTTGATTTCAGGCACAAGGGTGTGGGAAGATTCTCTTTTTTTAGGTAAGGGTGTCAGGGATTGGAATGAGTTACCAAGAGAAATGATGAATAATTTACCGAAAACTTTGAAAGAATTTAAAGATAAAATTTGTAGAGGGCAAATGTAGGTAGTTGCAGGATAGGGGGAAGATGGGTGTGTAGGGAAATTGCCACCAGAGCCTGTGCTCCATTGCAATTAAATTAAATTAAATTAAATAATAAAAATGCAAATGTTTGTTACAAAAGAAAGTTAGTGTATGTTTAGTTGCAGCTTATTAGATTGTTCGTTGTTTAATTAATATGATAAATAACCAGTCCACCATACAGTTCACTTCAAACTTGCTTTTATTTTCATAAACACGACGTCAAAGATACTTTCTACATGCATACATACAAGCCAGCGATTGTATACAACACTTCTTCCACAAAGAATTTTCCTTGGCCGTCGTAAATTGAGTCGGTGAAAAACTGTTTCTTTGTCTCGGATGTTTGCTTTATATAAGCTTCATCGAAACTTCTAGAACACTTCAAACGATTCCGGTAGATATTTCTTGAACATTAACAATACTTAAACAATTGAAACATATTAAAAACAATCAGAATTAATACATTATCATTTACAATCAACACAAAAAGGTCAGAAATGCAAATTAAAGATACTTAAAACAAAATTATCCACAGAAATCATTTTAAACTATAGCAAATTGTCATTTAGACATCGTAATTTACATTAATACTTGGAATTACAAACATTTAAGCAATTCTCTTGCATAATTCAGTTCTTAAAGATACAAAATGGCCTCTAAATAATTTATTTTGAAAAAAATATTCTGTTTACGCTGATTTATAGTTAATTGAAAATCAAACATACAAGATCATATTCAACACAACTCTAGCTTACCACAAATGATTCATAAAATACAATTCCATTTGATTTTTGGTTTGAGGGCTGTTACAAGCTGATAGACATTACTATGAGAAAGAAATTCCGCCTTGTGGTTGACATAACTAAAAAGTAAATGCGTTTGGCATTGTTACCACCAAGTCACTGACCGTGAGATTTGATTTACTGCGCTTTCCGCCTCTATTGTGGCTTAACCTGAACCATTAATCCTGCCATTTTACGTGAAATGGAGTTCTGACAAAGGATTAATTGTCCGACATTGAAACAAAAATTTTGCATGTAAAGTATTTCATTTGTATGGCATTCGCACCGAGCCATATGGGGAGCTGCAACGTTTGTACTTGACATTCGAAACTACGTGGTTTCTATACTCACTCCAGCCAATTATATTTCGGTTTACCATAATTTACTGAACTCATTTTAGTCGAAAGTGAAGATGTGCCGCACGCTGTACAAAGAAGCAACCAGGATTACTCGCGCGTGTTTAGCTGCTGACATTGAAGAGAATACGGACTATGTCTGCAGTTTGATAGCTAATTTCATTTGTATCATCTTTGACTTATTCTCATCATTTAGTTGTCTGGTGGCTAATATTAGAGGTCTTATAAAATTATTTAGTGGAATGAACTAACCGTGAACAGTTTGGTGGATTTCTGAATTATTATTTGAAATTGAATATTATTCTTATTCCTTCCATCCACTTGTTTGCTGGTGTCCATGTACAGTTACATCTGACTTTATAAAATCTAGGTGTGTGTAAACAAATCTACATTAGTTCTTAACACTTTGTTTTAGAGGAAAAACATACTATGAGTTTATTGATATTAATTGGTCATTATTCCCCATCAATATACAGACCAGCCCACCGTGGGTCCCTCTGTGAGAACTGGTAATGTTTACTGGAAAAAAAAACTAATCAATGTATGAGGACGGCATAGGACGTATTTAATGTGAACTTCTATTTACGGTGATCATTACCACATATCTAACAAACCGGTGCTCCCAATTTATGAGCGATGGGTGAAATCCCCCACTTTTTTTTTAGCTCCTCAACTACCCCAGGAGGATAATGAGCGGAAGCTGTTTCAAGTGGCGGCAGGCCCTCCCAGACCTTCAGCCGTGGGACCCTCCGGCTGAGAGCCCATGGAATTTTGCCCGTTCTGCCACCCTATTGTTACACCGCTGGATGACTGCGTAGGAAATTAAAGAAAAGTCTATAGATAAGGCTAATACATTCAATTATTTAGATAAATAAAGCCATATTTAAAACAAGTGGCTCATTACTGTCTTATAACACCTGTATTAATATTTTGCTAGAGATGTGGCTCCTGCTGAACAAGTCACTTAGCCTATAGCAAATCCACAGCAGTTTCGTGACTGGCCAATAATTCAAAAATAAATAAATAAATGAAATATCAAGCCAGGAACGTTTTGATTATAAAAAGCGAACTAAAACGAAACATTCACTAAAAATTACTACATATGTACTACACGGAATCGTTTCTTCAGTAAAAACAAAACTGGTATTAACTACACAAGACGGATATTGTGTCTGGTAAATCAAGAGACCTACTTTGCTCGTATCGCAAAAATACGATCCTTCATCACTACGAGAAAGAGAAGCGCTGAGTACGGATCGAAACTCGCTCCCGAAGTCGAGTAATTTGATTTGCTGCCGCTCTTTCGAGTGCCCACTCCACGCAGCGGACGGCGCAACTGATAATCCGCTTTGAATCAGTTTAAAACTTGAGGAGAGGCGATAAGGGTGTCCTACCGCGCAAACGTTCCATTAATTCGAGTAAAACAACGCTGCCCAATATTGCACAGATTAACTGTGGTACGTGTGCGCATTAGATTATCACTGTGTTTTGGGAAGCTGCAAACGTGATTAACTCGACTAGATACGACAGAAGCGGATAGCCAATGGTATTGAGGATCAAAAGAGATCGCATTTTCACAGACGAGACATTGTGGCAGCTTATATCAGCAAGGGCTACAAATTTTATCACAAAGCAAATAACGAATACAGATTAACACTAAACGAGAAAAGCTTTAATGTCAGATTATGACCTTTGGCCCAGAAATAACTTATCAACAAATGGGACCCTGCACTGCTTGGAAGTGAAGAGCCGTCTCAACAGGCCACGATTAAAAAAGACTTCAAAGTTTGGTGGCAGAATAGCAACACGTACAGTCGAGAAATACGGACGAACATTATAAAAACTACAGAAATCTTACTGAAGTATGTGAAGGCTCGTATGATCGTAGCGACCTGGTGAAAGGGTTTCTATTGGCTGTACATTTCGCCCCCGTCGTAGCCACCTAAACCGGTAATCCTACCGGGTATAGGAGACCTAACGTTTAACGTGGATTCCGTACCACGGAAGCGTTATAGCGTACTTCTGTTACACAGCAAGTTGTGCCAGAGGTGAAGGTCGGGTTAAAGACCTCTGAAATTTTATCTTACTGAAGTATGTGAAGGCTGGTATGGTCGTAGCGACCTGGTGAAAGGGTATAGGAGACCTACAGTTTAACGTGGATTCCGTATCACGGAAGCGTTATAGCGTACTTCACAAGCTGTCCCATAGGTGAAGGTCGGTTTAAAGACCTCTGAAATTCTCCGGAATTCGAACCACTGACCTTGCGATCTTCACTCAGAGGCCTTAAGTACTGAGCCACCAGACCACACACAGACTTTACTAAAACACGTTTGGAGAAACTGTTATGTGTTTCTATAGTTGCGTACGTGCAATCGAACCTTCCGCATCGTAAAGGAAGAAAACTGCAGCTGCAAGTTGAGCCTCGCGTAATTAAGATGCTATACTCTAATCACGGGCGCCGGGAGGGGGGTGCAAGGGGGTGCACTTGCACCCCCCTGACATCCCGGGTCGCCCGTAAATTTGGGGTGATAGGGGGTGGGGAGCACCAATTACGGCCCTGGTGCACCCCCCTGCGTCCCGGGTGCACCCCCCTACATCCCGGGTCGCCGTGTGGGCAATAGTAGAGCTAAAAAAAAAAAAAAAAAGATCGTCCGGAAATTTTTGGGCCGATAGGGGGGGGGGGCACCAACGCAGCCCTGGTGCACCCTCCTAGAAGCAATCCTGCCTGCGCCCATGACTAATTACTTTAGTAAATATCTTGCAAGTGTATCCCATACCGTCTCACCACAATCTGTCAAACATCTGACCAAATTTTAGTAGCTCAATTCTCGTATTTTCCAGGTTAACCTCTTAATTAAAGTGGAGTTTTAAAACGTTTTCTTACCACCTTCCCAATGTGTCCTGCACAACGTAACTTATTACCTGATAATGGTTTCAAGCAACAATTCACCATCCACCGTACAATCACCCAGCTGTCTGGTGGCTTGGTGGTTAAGGCATTCTACTGGAGAGCGAAAGGTCCCTGGTTCAAATCCCACTCTTGGCTGGTATTTCCGAAAGCTCTTAATCCGACATTCAGTCCGTTGTTAGTTGTGTAATGTGAAGTACACCAGAACGCTTCCATGGTTCGGATTCCCCGTTAAATTGTAGGTCCCTGAGCCGTGCTCGGCTCTTGTTATATCTTTGCCTTCTCTTCCGCTCGCGATTGTCTCCTCTTTGGTGTTCCCCCGCTAGAGAGCGCTGGGGCTCCTGGCGATAGTGGTATATATGTGGGGACACGGAACCGAGCGGGCAGTTAGTCGCAGTTAGTCTTGGTCAGTCAGTCAGTCTGTGTCGCCGTGACGCCGGAAGCCCGGTGGGGTGGCGGGGTCCGCGGTTGGACCGTGCTGCCAGGGAGACTGTCAGTTGGTTGGAGGCAGGCAGTCGGTGTTCCACTAGTACTTCCCGGAGTGGTAGCGGGGCTGGAGAAGTGAGGAAGCAGTCAGTCAGTCAGTTGGAGGCACGCGATCGGCATTCCGCTAATGTTTCCCGGAGTGATAGCGTTGCGGGACTAAGGAGGAAGCAGTCAGTGAGGCAGTCAACAGTCGATTGATTACGCCTGGGATTTCTCGCAGTGGCCGTGACTCAGCTTGATGGTTTGACCGGGCCGCCCGTAGATTATACTTCTGGTGAATTGGTGGGTCCCTCGCGGCCGTGCTTCGACCACCTGCAGAGAGGGAATTCTCCGACACTCTTCACCGAGAGTGCTGTGCCGAAGCTTCGGGAATACCGTGGCGATCGACCCGGGTGGTACCTTTCGAGCTGAAACCTGCCTTCTCGCCCTGGGACGGTATTGGAGGTAGTGGCCGTCAACTGCAACCACAAGTGTCGCCTCCCGCCTCGTCGTTAGCGGTGTGCCTCAGCCATAAATTGTGTTTGGTCCTACTGGCTGAGTGTTAGATGCTGGTAGACGAGAACGAGCCGGTCTTGTTATTTCTGTTATTAGTCTACGTGGAATTGTCGGCCGGTGTTATTTGACACTATATTAGTCATTTTCTCTGTCAATTACTACTACCAGTGTGTCGCCTTCTACCTCGTCGTTAGCGGTCTGGCTCAAATATAAAATTGTATTTGGCTAGTAGATTATTAAGAGCCATGCTGGTTATTTTCTATAATTTGGTATAAGTAGGATTGTTTGTAATTATAAGGGTTATTCAAGCTATAAGTTGCAAGATCGAGGTTTGGTCCATAATATTATATCATTTTGTGATAACAAGATTATTCATATCTTCGTTTGCAAGACCAGGATTGGTGGTATTTGATATTATAGTTGTAACATTTTCTGTAAGTTTCAGCATTATCATTAATAATTGTAATAAACCAATGTTTAAACAAGGCTTGAACTGCTAACCATGTTCCCACACACTTCCCACTGTATCCTTGTGGACAATTACTGTCTGTTAGTAGTAGTAGTAGCACCGCCTCAGTCCCCTCTATGCGATAGGATTAAGGGGTTGGGTTGAGATGGCTACGATACAGTGGATTGCACTGCCAGTATAAACCCTGTCAGTAAGCATCATAGAATTATTGAAAGGTTTCATTTTTCTATCGATGTTTTTTAATAAGTTTACCTTTTTTGTAACTCTACTTCATTACTTGCTGCTCTACCAAAATAGATAGCAAGCACAGATCAGTCTGTAACTAAATACAATGCTCTCTCTTTTCAAATCCAACTGCAAAGAACATCTTACAATAGTTTACAACATAGTCACTGGTTGGAATAATTAACACCAATGGTCCCATTGTATTAACAACCAATTTCTGTCACCTCCATCACGTA
Organism: Vandiemenella viatica; assembly: GCA_031002005.1. Classification (NCBI taxonomy): domain Eukaryota; kingdom Metazoa; phylum Arthropoda; class Insecta; order Orthoptera; family Morabidae; genus Vandiemenella; species Vandiemenella viatica. The sequence continues at coordinate 150,872,039 of JARYHS010013631.1, read as the reverse complement.
TGACTGCATTTTCGACACTGCCTCTTCGTGATCTACATCTTAAAAATTGATCTACCAAGGATGAATCATTCTAGCTCACCCCAGTGGTTTTAACTTCCCTTGTTCATCCTTGTTCTCGTCGTGTTACTAAGTAGTCTGTTTTATGATTGTTGGTGACTGTACGTTTCAATAATTGTAACTAACATCACTGGTTGCAGAAATTAAAATAATGCAGAAACCGGAATATATTTCAATTTCTGTGAAGCCAGAATATATTTCAATTTCTGTGAAGCTATTGTGGAACTATACACACTTAGACAGCCAATCAGAAGTTTTAATGATGCCAACTTTGCCAGGGCTGTAGAACTTTTTTACAGTAAGCTTATTCAATTCTTCTAAAATTTTCATTGTCGGCAGTTGAGAAGCAGTTTTTTTCCCCCGACAGACCATTCTCATCAGAGCTCGGTGATTCCACACGGGTTTTCCGAGAATTATTAAGCTCCCACCTTTATGTTGGGTGTGGTTTCATTACGGTACAGAGAGAACTCCGCCCTGCAGCTCGACTTAATGATTCCGCGAACGTACCGGTCGGTGAATTGTTACACGGATGCTGTGGAGAGCAACGTATATAGGGGAATTCCTTTCATCTGAGAGCGGTCCGCGATATTGCGAGAACGTGTGTTCCCCTCACCCTGCTAATCACGAAGGCGAGGTTCTGTTGGAGTGGGCATCTCTTCAGAGTTAGCCTCCAGAGGCGGGATTTGTAATAATGCGACCAGAGTGGGCAGCTGAAATCCGTCTCGACAGAGAAGTACGTTAATCCAACAGTGTGTAGTGGCTTCCTGTACGCTGTAATTATCAGTGACTTTATGAGTTCAAAACGTTGTAGGTGGAGATTGTTTCCATAACTGGGATTTTTTCACTGTGCGAGTTTATTGCAAATAATCCAGCAAATTTCACAATGCCTGGAACTTTAATCCGAAATTATATTCTGAAATATCGTCCGACACCGTGAACTGACAAAAACGAACTTTTCCCTCCCGTGAGCAAAGTTCGATTTCCAAAGTTAGAGAGGAAGCTGAAAAGAAATGCACACATGATTGTTATTTATTTATTTTATTTATTTATTAATCTTGTTTCATGTATTCCTGCTGTGGAAGGAACTCTGGGATGTGAAACATGTACATACACATACATACAATATCAGTCATAATCACAAAGAAAACAATCATATGTTCCAAAGACAAATAAAGTGATTAAAAATAAATATTAATTTTTACAACTGAATTTTGCAATTAATTATTTTGTTCAAATTCTTGAATGGAGTAGAAGGAGATGCCAATAAGATAATTTCTCAGTTCGTCTTTAAATATATTTTTATTATCTGCAAACTGTTTTATACTCTTGGGAAGTTTATTAAACAGATGTACCCCAGAATAATTAACTCCTCTTTGTACTAATGACAGTGATGTTAATTTCATTTCTTGTATTGAAATTATGTAACCTGTGAATTAGCTGTAAACAGGTTAAAATGTTCCACAACAAAGCACATGATAGAATATATATACTGAGAAGTCATTGTAAGAATATTCAGTTTTTTAAAAAGTAGTCTGCAAGAAGTTCTTGGTTTTACCCTATACAACATCCTAATAGCTATGAAAACTTTTTTACTTTGTGAAAAGTTTCCCCAAAAATTGTACCATATGACATCACTGAATGGAAATATGAGGATTACACCTGTTTCGTTAATTCTAGTAGAACCCGAATATAAACAAACAGAAAGATCTAGCAGAAAGTACATTAAAGTAAAATTCTTAAGCTTAAAATTATGTATTTATTTTTTAACATAGTCACCGTTAAGACTAACACATTTCTCCCAACGTGTAACAAGTTTTTTTGTTCCTTCACTGAAAAATTCTTCTGACTTTTCTCGTACCTAGGGGCGCCGAGCGTGGTGGGTGAACTGTTAACGTTCTGGCCTGGCATTCGGGAGGACGGCGGTTCGAATCTCCGTCCGGGCGTCCAGATTTGGGTTTTCCATGGTTTCCCCAAATCACTCCAGGCGAATGCCGGGATGCTTCCTTCAAAAGGCCATGGCAGAATTCCTTCCCGTTCCTTGTCCCGGTCCCAACCCGCCTCTAATGACCTCGACATCGACGAGGCGAAAAGCCATAAGTAAATTTTTTTTAAAAGTTCGAATCTAGGATTTGACAGATGCCTTCACCTCATCGTCCGAGGTGTAATGAATACTCTTGAGGTCTCTCTTAAAGAAAAAATAAAAATCGCAAGGAACAAAAGCGAGGGAGTAAAAATGGTGTCTATTGGTTCAAACTTAAGGTATCGTAGAGCCTCTTTTTTTTTTTACTTGTGGCTTTACGCCTCGTCGACGTCGAGGTCATTAGAGGCGGGTCGCAGAGCCACTACACAGATTTTACGGTATCCCTTGGATATTCCAATATGGTTTTGCGATACAATTTTGAGTGATTCGTCAAACATCTTCTTATATACAAAAATTAATGTTTATTTGTTTGCATGTTCGTCTTCTATGCGTTCCTATACCATTCATCCGATTATGATGTAACGTTGGTGAGTTATTGTGTGCGTGCGTACGAAGATTTGTGACAAAAAAATCACCCCCTCTCCCCTTTTACAACCGTTAATTTTTTTTCGAACCCACATTTTTCGATGGAACTTTTCACACGTATACTTTAAAACAAATAGAAAAATACTGTATACATTTGATTTACAAAAACCCAACACCTCTCCCTTTCCATACCCTTAATTTTTGTCATTTTTTTTTTAAATACCCACAATTTTTATCCAATATCGACGGAACTTTGCACATGTAATCTTTAAAAGCAGCATATAAATAGTGTCTACGTTTGGTTTTAAGAAACCCTACCCCTCTCCCCCTATTCACCCCCTTACTTTTGTAAACGTTCTTTATACATACCCACAGATTTTATACGATTTCAATGTTCTTTTGCACACTTATACATTAAAACAAACAGAAAAATACAGTCTAAATTTGATTTTCAGAAACCCAACCCCTCTCACTCTTTCCACCCCATTAATTTTTATCAATGTTCTTTATACAAAGTTGCAACTACTTTCCGATTTTGAAGGAACTTTGCACGCTTACACCTTAAAACAAACAGAAATTTTGTTTACAAAAATCCAACCTCTTTCCCCTTTTACCCCTTCAACTTTTAATTTCCAATGTTCTTTACACAAATTAAGTCTTTACTTGATTTGGATAGCACTTTGCACATGAATACATTAAAACAAAGTGCATAATGCTGTCTACATTTGGCTTTCAAAAACCCATCCACTTTCCCCTATCACCCTACTTAAGCGAAATTTACCCTGTAAACCATTAAGTTTTTTTTGCAAATATCTCGAAATACGTTGGGGAAATTAGCCAAAGTAAACAGGGATATCTCCCACAAGTCCAACTTCCCCCTTCCACGGGATGGGAGACGGGCAACAGCGTGAAGTAGGAGACTGCCTGTGGGGGCGAGGTGCAGTGGGGACCTGGTGTGCCCTGTGACCGATACGATAGCTGTGAAGGCCCTACAAGAACCCTGGAAAACGAAGGCCAAAGGGGCTCTGGCGAAGCTACGACATGCCTAGTAAGCCGGTAATGGATGGAGCATGCCTTCAAAATTAAGACCCAAAATAATGAAGATAATAAGAAACACTGGCGCTTTGAAGGATGTGTTACTCGACGGCAAGATATTGGAATGGCTAGAATCGTTTGTGTATCTAGGAAGCAAGGTAACTAGCAATGGAAAGATTTAGGAATAAATAGGTCAGAGAGTAAGGAAGAGTGGACAATCGTAGCAACACATAAATGATGTAATCTAGTGGTGGAACATAGGGAAGGAAGCCAAAATTCTGCTATATAGAGTATATTACCAGCCCATACTGACCTATGGCTCCGAAACCTGGACTTAGACAAAGAGAGATATTAGCAGTTTGCAGGCGGCTGAGATGAGGTTTCTAAGAAGGATAGAGGATGTCACGAGGAAAGATAAAATCATAAATGAAAAGATCAGGGATAGACTACAAGTGGAAGCATTAGAAGAGATGTTAGCAAAGACTGCAATTGCTGGGGCATGTTATGAGGATGAAGGAGGGAAGGATGCCGAAGATAGCACTGCTGAACAGCGGGAAGGAAAGGAGACCAGTTGGAAGACCTTGGGCAAGATAGATGGACCAAGTTAAGGAAGACGCAGAGGCTAAGGGAGTCGTTTGGAGAAAACTGGTGGTGGAAAAATCTTGGAATGACCACAAGACTTGGAAGAGGTTGTGGAGGACGACCCACAAAGGCGAAAACGTCTGATTAGGATGATGATGGTGAGGCAGTGATATTCTTAGAGTACATAACATTTCCTCTAAAACAGCGTTGAACCGATTCCTATCGAACAATTTCTGACCAATAAATTCGAACCAGAATTTTAAAAATTATTTTTAAGTTTTTGTAACGACACACAAATCGACAGTTTCTATTCGATATCGAAGAAACTTTGGGTACATATGCTTTAAAATGAGTTAAAAATGCTGTTTATATTAGTTTACAGAACTGCATCCGCTCTCCACTTTCAGGCCTCTTATGACAAATTTATAAGTGCAACTTTTCATTGTTTTGCATGTACAAAACGGTAGGGAAATCTACCAAAGTGGATGGTGGTGGAGAATGTTTATTACGATCCGATCAAAAGGGGAAAAAATCAGAATTTACATTTCCAGCTCCCGAGCTGCTTCTGCAGAAGGCTGAAAGCACGAAAATAAACTTTTTCCAGTTTAATTTAAGCACAAAAATCCATAGACTAATTTATTTTGTACATGTATGTGTACCCACTTAGAATTAAAAACAGGCATTGGAGCGCATGCTGGTCAAAACTGCTTTCTTTTTAATAAAATCGTCGACGAGTTTGCGATGTTTATCGTACACACGCTCGCTTCTTTCATCTTTCATCAACAAGCAAACAATATTCCATACCAAAAACACACACCATTATAGTTCGATAATATGAACACAAGGAGGAAGGGAACGGAAACCCAGCCCAGTTTCTTACACCTGTTATGTTGCTATGAAGGTGATAACATTCTTAATAATAAACGTATATATATATATATACTTTTTGCTTATGGCTTTACGCCTCGTTTAGGTCATTAGAGGCGGAAAAGGACTGGTGCAAGGAACGGGAAGTGTTTCGTCCATCGCCTTTTGAAGAAATCATCCCGGCTTTCGCCTGGCACGATTTGGAGAAACCGTGGAAACCCAAATCTGGATGCCCGGATGGAGATTCGAAGTGGAGTCCTCCCTAATGTGAGGCTAGAGCACTGAACGCTCTTCCACGACGCTCGGTAAACGTATGGCGTATGGCTGGGAGTGAAGTGGAAGTAATCAGACCAATATGAAAGACGGAGAGAAAGATGGCCGGATAAAGTAAAGCATAATATGACTGGCAGAGGAATGGAATGGATAGATTATAGAGACAGAAGATGGGAAGACCTACTAAAAGACATAAATGGTACAGGCACATAAAAACATCCGAAAGCTGGAAATGGTGCAAAATTAAGATGAATACCAAATTTCGCTCGCCAATGAACGCATTTCGGGAAGATGAGTTCAATATTGTCTTGATAACGAAGGGGCCGATTTTTTTTTTTTTTTTTTTTTTGCTACACTAAAGTTTATATATATAGGAAAAATACAGGTAACGCAGCCTACTAACGCTATCGAAATTATTAATCTCCGTAAATCCTAAGTGCATCACCGAGAAGATAAATAAAATATGTCGGATCGGGAGTACGGGGCTACGCTACTAGATGGCACCACAGACGCAGCGAGCAGGATGCCGTCGCCACAGCGACGGTAGAGTAACCTACGAGGAGCTACTTAACGGCAGTGCACAGCACACGGAGCTCTCTTCTGCCTGACCATCGAGGCAACATCATTCCGCTATCTGTCATTGTGTATTGTGAGACTGAGTTTAATAAATCGGATCCTTGTGTCAGCTGCGTTCTAGTAGTTACTCTCCACTGTCCGAGGGATATCCACAGCCTACCTTCGTTAGTGAGCCATCTACCTCGAACCGGTAATTCCATTCAAGCCGCCCGACTCTTGATCTTTCCTGGATGGATCCCACAAATATAAGGCCTAGCTCTCGGCGCAAAATGTACCACTTGCTGCAAATCTACTACCACCCAGAAACTGATAAAATATTGTCTTCTTAGCTATAAAGTAAGGGCGAATGCAGATATCGGCCTTGATCTCAGATGAGATTGCATTTCATTTCCGACGATGAACCGGTTGTTACTTTCAGTTATGCCTGTGAATGTGCACACCTGATTTCACTTCGCTGATACGCCATCCACAGGGAGAGATCGAGTCAATAACGGGGTAGTCTGAGGCTGGATCGATAGAAAGAGGATGTCTCTGCAAAGGGAGCCAATGCACTTGTTAGTATCGAATTTTACAGAAAAGACACTGACTTCCACTGCCAATCCTTTGTAACTTTACCTACGTGCCCACCATCTCGCTTCTTCCAGTGTATCCCAATTCCATCGTTTTCCTTCTTACTCTTTTCAGCAGTCAGCCACAGCAGTGAAGTAACTATCAAGCTGATTTTACCTAGCAAGTGTCTCCTTTTCGAGTACGGCCGCGGGCGTTGGTGGTTGGTATTAAGTGTTGAGTTCGCTCTGTGTTGTCTTTCTAGTAATACATAATAATTTCCAGGTAAAATGCTTGACAGGATTGCGAGAATAGATTAAAAACGCCAGAAAAGACTGAATGCCAAGTAAAACAGAGGATTTTCTTAGAAAAATTGATGAAAAAAAAAATAATAAAACAATCTTTTCAACCAAACATACTCTCGGTTATACCTGGGCTTCTTTCGTTTGAAGACCACATCGTTCCTATTCTCTGCTTCAAATAATTCATTTTGAATCGCTCTACTTTTGTCCTCTTCATCACACATGTTACTGACCCAGATTGGCATAAAACGACTTAAACACCTTATGTCAAAATTTAAGTGTTTGTTATATGTTAGCTCTCAAATCAAGATACAACAGCCAACGGGAACGCCATTGGGTTTATAGAGAAAAACATTGTTATCTTTAAGTTCAGAATAAAGTCTTTTAAAAAATAATTGACACCTGAATAATTCCTTCAAATGCAAATTATGCATTTCATAATCTGGAGATTATTAACCACATCTCTGGACACTATAAGGCTCTACGGAAATGATTCACATCACTATTGACCAACTAAAATGAAAGAAGTGTTTTGCAATGCCAACTGCCAAGTGTAACAAGGATTTTTTTTTTTTTTTTAATCTGCTTAACGTCTCTCTAACAGCGAGATCTTTAGAGACGGGAAAGGATGGAGGGCAAGGAATGGAAAGGAATTCGGCCATGGCCTTTGAAGGAAGCATCCCGGCATTAGCCTGGAGTGATTTAGGAAACCATGGAAAACCCAAATCTGGATGCCCGGACGGGGATTCGAACCGCCATCCTCCCGAATGCGAGGCCAGAACGCTAGCCGTTACACCACCACGCTCGGTTTTAACAAGGAAGAACCAAGAGTGGTGGGTGAGCGTAACGCTCTGGTTTCGCATTCTGAAGGACACTGGTTCGAATCTCCGTCAAGTTATCCAGAATTGGGTTTTCCCCAAATCATTCCATGCGAATACCGGAATGGTTCTCTCAAAATGCCATGGTAGAATCCCTTCCTGTTTCTTGTCCCCAATACAGTCACGTCTCTAATGTCCTCCACGTCGACGAGGCGTGAAGCCATGAAAGATAAAACAGGGAGGAAACTAAATTTCATCACCTCTCTTTGATCCGTGTTTGCTGAAATTTTTACGGCAAGTGTTAATTTTTTCGTGAATAGTTTTTAAGGATGACATTTGAGAGCGTGCCAGCATTAATCTAGACAACTACAAAAGAAACCACCTAAAATCACAATCACTGCAATCGGTACACCACACCCAAGATTTTTGCTGAAGTCATTGTTCCTCCCCATGTTCATTATGTCGGATATTTAAAGTCCACAGACAAACTAAAATAAAAAATTGTAAATGTGTTCAGAATGTTCGTGTTCCGTTGTGTTTAGTATTTTTTACAAAATAAAAAACATCACAAAAGCAAAAGGAGAATCAGGATAGATTGGAGACTAACGATTAGAATGTCATTTCACATTACCCTTTACCCGTTAGGATTACCGGGTTAGATTAGGTTAGAACTGGCCACCCTATCTCTAATACCTGGATAGGTATACCTCCTTCAGTTTGAATACTAAGCTTTCAAATATTAAGTAGGTGTTTAAAATACAACATCGGAACAAGTCATTCAGCTCCAATACTAATAAACCAACGGATTCTACCCAAAAAAAACATGTAGCATGACTAAATGAGCGTTAAGTAACTCTTGCAGAAAATTAAATCTCATGGAGTTTTATGAACTATAGCCTTAGCAAGCTTCGTATATGAACCTGAAACGTAGACAATGAAGAAATAAAATGAAAGTAAAATTCATTCAGTGGTAGAAAAGTTTATGAGATATCCGAAATGTTATAAAAGGCAACCTAACATTAGGACTGAGCAGATCAACAAGATCTATTAAGCTTAATAGTTAATAAGAAAATGGCCGAATATAGAAGAAAGTGGAATTAATTTGTAACTATCATATAGAAAACAAGACAGCAAGAAATTGATCTCAGCTACCTTCTACTCAGTGAAATCTTTAGAGATTTAGAAAAAGGTGATCTATTGTGTTTCTCAAACTTTTATCTCCACTTAATCTTATAAAATTTTCCAGGCTTTGAATAAACTGCGATCAACTGGCGAAACACAAGAGGTTCGCTTACTTAATTTTGAGAAATACTGGACCTAAGCCATTGGGCTGGTTATGATGGTGATGGCTAGTTAATGAATATTAAGTTCTGCGTCGTTTATTAACATACTTTCCGTATTGTATCAAAACTGCCATTAGAAACCTTGATCCAAATAACAAGTTACCAGATTCCTATCAATAAAAGCTTCGTATTTCACCCCTTTGGTTTGTTGACAACTTTCCGTCGCTCCACGTGCTTATTGTTTTCTTTAATCCCTGGAACAAAAAGAGAATCAAGGGTCACACCAACCGTCAACACACAAACATCGCTGAGCCTGGCTACAAAAGAGAAGGCAGTGATGCGGATTCTAAGAAAGCGCTATACATCAGGTCGTATATCGCCATAGCAACGGTGTCCTCTGACGTCAGGTACAAGCGAAAAGGTTACCATAGCAACCTCCAACGCCAACGCCTCAATATTGAAACGTCGCTCACATCGCAGATTTATTCGGAGAATACATCGGATTCATCCAGCAGGTCTTCCCCAGAGGTTTCGCGTCGGAATAAGCTCGCAGGATATCGAATGCGGCGAGGTAGAAAATTAGACGACTGCTAACGGCATACACCTACACAGTACTTCCCACGTCTGTGTTACTGCCATAACATCAGCTTGACTTCACTGAGAACTACGACTGTGATGTATATATTGTATTTAACATTTTAAAATAAATTCGTTAAATATAGAAGATATTTAACACACAAAAACATGTATAAACTGCTCTCGGGTGACTAGCCGAGTCAAGAGTGCGTTGTCACACGATATTTCGGCGACTAGATTCATTGCCGCCATCTTCTGGTGAATGGCGGCAATGAATCTAGTCGCCGAAATATCGTGTGACAACGCACTCTTGACTCGGCTAGTCACCCGAGAGCAGTTTATACATTCTCAACGCCGAGAAAGACTTCGTTCTTACACAAAAACATGTTCTACAGATTATTGCGAAATATACAGACAGCGATCAGAAATTTGTTTAAAAATCTGGATATATTTACAACGCCAGGCGCCAGCACAAATACACAAACTTCCTATTATCTTTTGTACTAAAAAATTTTGATCGTTTCAATTTCGATGTTGCCATACACAGATCTAACAATACTAGAAATATATATAACAACCACAAAGATTACCTATTAATTGTACAGATGTAAATAACATATTCTGCAGTTTTTATTATTATTATTCAATGCCCTGCATAAGGAATTACAACTATATCTGCAGAAACCTGGCAGTTTGAAATCCAAATTTTAATATGTGAAAGAATGTTCTCCTCGGAATTTTGTGACCGAGAAAATATGTATATGTGGATCGGGAAGTTGATAAAGCTATTCACAATCACGCATGATGTGCATAACGTTTCTGTATTATGTACAAATGCGACAATTAGGGGGTCTATCAAAAATCATGTAGGATACTATGCGTTTGTAGTTAACGTTTGAAACTATGTACTTTTGGGATGTTAAATAATTATTAATTAAGCTCCAATCAGTATTTGGCAATATTATTGATATGTTAAGAATGATAGATGCAGTTCCACATCCCTGAGACTGTTCAATGGAATCGGAACTAATACGTCTTATTTAATCTTTCTTTAGTTTCTGATAAAGAGCTGTCTAATTCATTGGGAATAATTTCAATTAAGTCTTTATCTAAACCGCCTCGTCAGAGAAATCCAAGAATGTACACTCAGAAAAAGAGGATCGGTGATCAAGCACAAATTACAATTTATTAACCTCATAAAATGATTAAATACATAGAAATTAATTCTTGCCTATTCATAAAGAGAAAAAGTTGACTTGTGGCCATCCTATCACAGTTGCTACGTACTGGTTTACATACACTGACCAGCCAAAACATTATGACCACCTACTTACTAGAATATTAGTCCAACTTTCGAACACAATACAGCAACAATTCAGTTTAGCATGGATTCTACAAGTCCTTGACAGGCTTCCAGTGGTATGCGACACCAGATTTCTACCCACAGGTTACGAAATTTCCTTGAATTACGGGCCAGAGATTTGTGGGCGCGGCTGCTGGGAACGAGCATCTCGTAAACAGAGGGGCTGGTAGGCTGTTCGCGTGGTACTGTAGCGAGCATCTATGGAAAGAGTTTGAAGGACGGTGAAACCACGAATAGACGACAATGTGATGGACACCCACGCCACATTCCAAAACGTGGAAGTCGGAGGCTTGCCCGCTCTGTAAAGCAGGATAGTGGATGATCTGTGGCAGTATCGCGATGCTTGTGCTCGGAAACACTTCTGGAAGTGCCAGAATTGTACTCTTCCGTCAGATCTGCCACAGATTACCACCTTTCCTGATTTACAGAGTGGGCAAGCCTCCGACCTCCACGTTCTGTGATGTGGCGTGGGTGTCCACCACATTGTCGCCTATTCGTGGTTTCCATAGATGCTCACTACAGTCACACTCCACTACAACTTAAAAAACTGACCAAGGAAATCAATTAAATAACAAGACCGCAGAATCACTTTTCATCTCTCATTCCGTCCAAATCTTCTATGTCAAACACAGATAGGCATCAAACTTCGTCCAGAGATACTAAAGCACATTTCAAAACAATTCCAGGGATTAAACTCATAAACAATGACTGTAAAACTATTGAGAAATCATCCAGAACACTATATACAGAGTGCTAAACCGAGCGTGGTTGGTGAACGGTTAACGTTCTGGCCTCGCATTCGGGAGGACGCGGGTTCGGATCCCCGTCCGTGTGTCCAGTTTTGGGATTTCCCCAGTTTTCTCAAATCACTTCAGGCGAATGCCGGGAAGCTTTCTTCAAAAGTTCATTGGTGAATTCCTGCTCTTCCCTTGCCCTAATACTGTCCCGCCTCAAATGACCTCGTTCTCGACGTCAACGAGGTGTAAAGCAATAAAGAAAAAATCGAATGCTAACAATCCCTCTGACAATCAAAATAATACGAAAACAGTTAGGAGTAGTACAGAATCACTCAACTCGCAATCATTAAGAAATATTTTAAAATGGAAATTAAATCTATTTACATTCATTTAAATATTTATTTATTTCTCTTGTCCAGGATATAACATTACAAGTTGAAACAAAACAAATAAAATTTAAAAAATTAAACATTAAATGAGCAACATAAACCACTTTAAACAGCTGAAAATCGTCCTCAAAATACCATTGCTTAAATCAGCATTTACAATTACAAATTTTTCTTTACTACTTCACACGTAATACTGTTGTCAATCATATTACAAATCATTTAGATCAGTGTTTCCCAACGTGGGGCCCACGCCCCACAGGGGGGCAATTTGGTTTTTTTAGGGGGGCAATTTAGAAATTGACTTGATACGACTTTACCACTTTCTCTTCGGGCTATTTAAATGCAATGTTAGATATAGGTACAAAATATATCAAAAAAGCAAATGCTTAAAACAGTGCTGTAAATAATTATTAGCTATAGTTTCGTTTGATGTTAGCAAAATATATCATCTGGATGATTTGAGTCATCAACTTGACCTTTTTGGGATTCACCGCGTAATGTTCCGCCTGTCTCGGGAACCCGGACCTTTTAAAACACGCCAATAACGCCATTGTTCGTGATTTTTCCATCTTCATATGTAGCCGAATCTGCATTTAGTGCAGCAAATGATTTACTGATAAAAAAAAAAGAAATCCACTGGATATAACACAACATGGAGACTTGAGATTAAAGCTTACTAAATTGGAGCCTAATATAAAAATTCTATGTAGCAAGCATCAAGCGCAAGGATCACACTAAATTGCCATAATAAATCTTTATTAAAAATCTTTTGAATTTTAGTATTTCATTATATGTTTTTTAATTTTAGTTACTGTGTTTTATGACAATATTAAAGTGTATTCTTTCAAAAACCATCCTATATGAGTTTCTTTAATAACA
>JARYHS010013631.1:150765265-150858250 GCA_031002005.1 Vandiemenella viatica | reverse complement strand
TGTCATCAATTGTTTTGTGGAATTTTAGCTTTATATCTAAAGCTTTCCGCTTTTCAAGATTTTCCATATGTTCATTTGTAGTTATGGTCTGTCAGCTATGAATTTAGTTTCCACTACTTCTAAAATCGCGTCACAAATGCAGATTTAGTATTAGTATTATAGCCAGCAAATAAACGACATCAAAAGCAAAACAGATTGATAGTGATGGGTGTGTAAACCATTCACGAGCGCAGAATTACTTCACCCTTGGGCATCTCTTAACAGAACCATTATATTGAAAGATGTCGACAATCATCTTTTCTTTTGAACCCTTGGCTATATACAATGTTAAATGGTCATTCTCTGTTTTGGAAATAATCTCTTCCTCTTTTAATTATTTGTATACATAGAGCACCAAGAACGAGTATACTGAAATGTAATATATCTCTAAAGTACTGTAGATCGTTTTTTTTGTTTGTTTGTTTTTTTGCATATTATTTGCTTTGTGAAGATGTGTTGACTTCATCTAATTTATTTCTTGCATTAAGATGAGAATATTTTGATGAGCTTTGGATATAATCAGTTTTGTGACATATTTCAAGATGAATCCAGATATACTCTGATCTACATAAATTTTAACTTGTGTTTTGTTTTCTTCTGCGAAAGTTCACGTTTCCTCTTTGATGTAGAATTCTTCCAGGTATTTTTCACGTTTTGGTACAAACAGCTAAATAAAACGTAATCCATTAGTATTACTGAGATAATTATATATTTATTGTAGATGTTGTCTTAGTAATAAATACGAAAAACTTATATTTTTTTAGCAATAACGTAATTTTGATGAAAAAATAATATTACTGTTCCTTTACGTGTGAAGCGAAATTCAAAATTTTTGGAGGTGTTGAGTTTTATTGTTTAAATGATCAAGAATTAGCATTCAAAATCATATTTATAAGCACATAGGAGTATTTTCTATTATTTTTATTAATCATTTGACAGTTAAGGCATGTGCCCCAATTAAATTTTTTTGTCCATATTGGAAGTCATACCATACTATTTAATAACTATGCATTATAAAGTCATTCTCTACTTCCTGAATAATTCTATTTCATCATATAGCCGTATAACAGTTGCTGGAAAATTGTGAATGCTTGCTTATCCTATTTTTTTAAAGACCCTCTGCAACTATTCCTATAATCGACAATGACGTAGACAGGCTCCAAATATTCGACACATTTTGTTCCTATAGTCGTCACTCTTTCCATAACCATAAAATACCGTAAGGATCAGAAAATAACAAGAGGACATCGGGAGAAACGTTAACAGAAATGGCCTGATCCAAGAAGAAACAATTCCAGTCTTATATGATGTCGCGCGGGTGCCAATTCAGTACTCGGGTCCCACAAGCCGTGAGTCTCTGGAGGATACTGTCAGAGAAGCAACTCTACATTAAGTTACTTCATAAAAAATAAGACTAAGTAGAATATAAAAATAACTTAATTAAAAAATAATAAACACCGGGTCAGATAGTATAAAAGCATGCAATTGGATTACCTGTCGGCTTTACTTGGAGTACTAAACAAATGCTGTATTTCACTAACTGCCTCGGACATAATATAGGTAGCTAAACGGTAGTAAATGTGACATAGTATGTACCGTACATCGACACCACGTGTAAATTGTAGGTCCCTGACGCCAAGTCTTTGCATATAAAAAATGTTGTAAACGGCTCAAATATTCTTTCATCATGATCACATTAGCATTTTATCTTTCAGTAGAAAGCAAAGCAAACTTACGTCACCCGAGAATTAAATACTTATCGACGGTGCGAGTTTGCTAATGAAAATACATGCTTTCGACTATGGTAAGTACACGTTCTACAAAAACAGTTCACTAATGTCAGACAATATCATCACCGCATACTTGGAACCATTTGGATTCACTTCTAACATGACAGTGTTGCTAATTTTATCTTTGGTTTGCTGAGTCATCGAATTTGCTTACATTCGAACTTGATACAATTTCCAGTCGACTATAAGTGCACTGTCACAATAGGTAGGTATGCATACCTTACAAGCGGTTATAAACGAATTTAAATCTGATAACACGAAATGTCCTCTATTCATCCAATTTACATTCTTCCTGATCTGTCAGATGATATATTTGAAATTACGAACCATAGAAAATACTTCAAGGTACTCACGAATTTTAGTTTGAAAGCTAATTAAATTATAAATAAGCAAAACAATTAAAAAATTGAATTTAGTCTCATCCATAGTACGTCTGAGGTTAATTCGTCACCGTACTATCGAAATGGAAGCGTAGACTGGAGTAGGGAAATGGAACCCTTGAATATGCGTGTTCTCCGCTGGTTTTTTCATTTAGTTCAGAAGAAAATACAACATTTTTCTTCAAATAATTACGAGGAATTATAATTTAATTATCTACTTACCTTTATTTTATTAACTTTAGATACCTTTCCTTTAATTTCAAAACTACCTCTTCATAAATAATCATCCAAGAAAACTTACATTATAGCCACCGTTGCTTCTATCAAACCAGGTAACAGTGACGGTTCGCAAATACGATTTTCTGCAGTGGTTGGAGCCATAGAACAATGCTACGTTTGTTTAAGCGCGCTGTGTTGCCAATAATAATTTGTACTCCATTGCAACTAAAGCGCACAGTGCACTGGATTGCGTTTGAAAAAATTGCTATATCAACTTTTAAAAAATAAAAAAGTAGGAGTGGTTGGACACCAAAAAGATACGAAAAAACTCCTGTTTGGATCACACTATTTTCGATTATTTCACTTCGTGAATTGCGGGTGTCACCCCCAAACGGGTGACACCCGGGGCGGACCGCCCCCACCGCCCCCCCCCCCTTAGCTACTCCACTGTGATATAGTAAAGGCTTTCTTGCCATATTATGCCGACTCGGTGTTTTTTCTCACCAATCCTTCGTCACCAACAACTTTCTATATTCAGTTCTGGCAAAGAAATTCTTAATCCACGCGTACGAAGTCGCGGGTATCAGCTAGTAGCTTATAAAACTCTAGTGCGTCCACATTTAGATACTGTTGGGGAGTTTGGGATCATTATGGCGATGAATTGATTGACGCGTTAGACAAAGTACACAAGAGAGACGCTCGATTCCTGACTGCTTACTACAGCCCTTACCAAAGCATCAGAGAAATGATAGATTGGACTGAGTTTGTCTGGCAGATAGACGAGTTAAGTTTCGTCTGAATTCTTCTTTAATTAACGAGTGCAATGAAATACTTCGTCCACAAACATAATTAGGTCGCAATGATAAGGTAGATACGATTAGAGAAGTAAGATGCTGCACTGATGCTTATGTGTATTCTTTCTTTATCAGGCGATTCCAGATTGGAACGTCCAGAGTTAGTTTTTGTGCATAGGACCATCTGCAATCACAATTTTTGTGAATTGCAGAGTACGGATGTAGATGTAGATAGTGAGGCATGACGTAAGAAAATCAGTGAGAAGCAAATAGTACGACTACTCCAAAGCTGAATCAATTAGGAACAGGTTCATCACTTACAAAAGTATTCAGGTTCAAATATCAGGAAGAGCTATTTAGGAGGAATTTCCGACCGCGTTTTCATCCGCGGAGAAACATTTCAGAAAAGGTGAAGGAAGAAACCTTTCAATTTACAGGCAGTGTATTTTAGAATCAAGCAGGAAATGACAACAACAATAATATCTGCCACTCTCTCCACCATTTTAGTTACTCGTTACAGAAAAAAGTAAAAAAAAAAAAAAAAAAAAAAAATAAAAAAATGGTATTACGTGGATATATGGGAGAAATTCAATAAATAATAGAAAACTATATTTTATTGAGCCGCAAATAATACATGCGTGTCAGGCCCGTAACTACCGCCGGGGCACTGTCCCGGGGCCCCCAAGCCCGAGGGGCACCAACTGATGGCTAAAAAAATATTTTATTTTAATATCTAAACTAACTTTAATATCTAATACCTAGCACCCAGGTAAACGTTAATAATAAAGAAAATCCATCAAAGTGTTAGAGCAAATGTTTTTGCTTGTCCGTTTATATACTCCATACGCTTCGCATGCAAAAGCAGCTCTAGAGCAGACATCAGAATGTCGAGTCGAATGTGTAATGTCGCGCCAGGTGCCTGCTGAGCGAAGAGTGAAGTGCAGGCTGGCAGGTGCAGTGAACTAGTGCTATTCATGATGATTCATTCGTTTGCTAACTGCTCATCAATATCGGACTTTCAGTGCAGTTGAGAGTCGTACAGTATTGATAGTAGGCGGTTAGTTTATTACTTAGTCTCAGAGCCGGCGTTAGAGGAGGGGGGGAGTAAGCGTGTCAAATGGTCGCCCATTTGGGAGGGCCCTAACCGATGAATTGGCCCCCAACTGGTTACGTGACTGTTAAGATCGCTTACCCCGGCTCCCAAAATCCCAGCGCAGGTCCTGCTTAGTATTACTTTGCTCGTGATGAGATAATAGTTTATATTATGAAACGAATTCAGCACCAGCCAAGTGGAAATAAAAACAAGACAGACTCTAAAAAGAAGAAACTTGGAGGCTGCAAAAAGTTCGAAGAAGTTATCAATCTATGGCTGGACGGTGGAAACCACTCGACAGGGAATGGCGATAAGAAAGGTATGTATGGTTTGCTTTATTCAGTGTGATATGTAATTCATGTAAAACTAGTACAGTCAAACTGGAATAATTCGAATGTTTCTGTCCGTCCCTTGACATTCATATAAAACACAATCAGTGGTGGATTAAGCATTCAAGATGCCCCAGGTGCAATTAAATTCCTCCAAATAGTTTCAGTACCTCTATAGTGTGTATTTTTTAGGTCCGGTGGGCTACGGCGCAATTTAAGTCCTGCTTATATACGTATATATACTAAATGTATGTGCCTACATACGTATAGCTTTAAAATATAAGAGGAAAAATATTTTTTTCTCTCTCTCTTTGACCTTTCCGATACTTTGAAAATATAATTTTACAGATTTCCTGACACACATTTTCTTTTTAGGACCGGAGAAAACAAGCTTTGGAAAGCACTTCGGAAGAAAATGAAATAGAAGCGGATTCTCCTGACATAAAAATTTCACAGAACTTAAGTGCAGATATGTCGAAATTGAAACAAGAATACCTTTACAATCAACAAAATTCTTTAGGCGAAGCAGTTGTGAAAGACCAAACCATGATACACCTAGTTGTTTAGAAGATCTATATTCTTCCTATTACGATGTCTTTCCTACTTTAATAGAAAATCAAGATAAGAAAAGTAGGCTGGAAGCAGTTGGTCCAATACAACCTGACGGACCATTTCCCAAGGATATCAATGAACAAGGCTGATCTTTTTCAAGTAACTATTATAGTACAAACACAAAGTCAAGGTTGAAGCTTAAAAGAAGTTAGTTATGTTACTCAAAAAAAATTAGATTGAGTCTATTGCCAATCGGAAGCACTTGAATATAGCAACCGGAGTTCGAGGCTGGAAACATATTTCAGAACTTACTTCAGTTCTTGAAGCATCGAAAAGCCACACACACTCTTGTGTAGTTTATTAGCAGTGCCGGAAACATTGTACTTTAGAAGACGTTTTCGACCAAAATTTGGACAGTGAAAGAAGTTTCTGGCGAAAAGTTCTCAAAAGAATCCTAAATATGACCTCAACACTTGCAAAATGTAATCTTGCATTTCGTGGATCTAGTGAAAAGTTAGAATGTAGCAACAAAGGAAACTTACTCTCGATAGTTTAGCTCTTGTCAAAACATGACCCAGTACTGCAAGAATTTATTAAGCGTTCGCAAGGGACTGTGAAGTACCTCAGTCCTAAAATTCAGAATGAACTTATAAACCTATTATCCTTAGAAGTCAAAAATGAAAATACCGTTACGCTTCAAAAGTGCTTGTTTTTTTTTTTTTTTTTTTTTTTTTTTTTAAATTTAGATACCACTCAGTACATTGCTAAAGTTGATCAGTTAAGGGAAGTTTACAGGTATGTCAAAATAGTTAATGATGAGAAGGGACGATATCAAAATATGTGAAACTTTTCTATCCTTCAGAGAGGTAAAAGATCAGTCTGTCCAAGGTCTTGCAGCAGAAATACTTACTTCATTGCAAGAGAAAAACTTGGATTCGATCAAATGTGGACAAGGCTACGACGGGGCTGCAGTCATGAGTGGCATACAGTGGAGTGCAGCAGCGTATTAAAGAAAAAGTCCCACATGCTTACTTTGTGCACTGCGCTGCACATAACCTTAATGTAGTATTAAAGGATGCTGTGGAAGGAAACAGAGTGGTCTGCAAGTTTTTTGAAACCATTCAAAGTGTGTATTGCTTTTTTGGTCATAATATTTTTGCGCTGGCAAGACTTGAAGTCAGTGTTCGAAATCGAGGCTTAGACTGTGAAAGACCCAAGGCTGATACCGGGGCTGTAGTATCGCCTTAGCGCCTCAACTAACAGTTTAAGTGGATTCAAAGTTCTGCGGAAAGTTCATAAATAATTTGAATTTGACCATGTAGCCTGACAGAAACTCAACTTAAATGCTTGAAGATCGCCACTAGATCTGTTACTAACCACAAATCTAGAAAAGGTTTGAAGATAACTACGAAATGACAAAAGTTCACTTCCATAAAATTCAAAGTTTTATTTCCAAAGTCACATTTACCAAAATTTGCATTTAATAGTTGAGTAGGCAAATCGAATACACTTTTCCAAAATATTGCAGATTGTGGAGAGAAATTTCACCGACCGCATCCCTTTTGTTAAATTTAAAAGTTCATATTAACAGTTATCCTCGCAGGCCATCATACCAAAGTACCAACATGGCTGACCCAATAGCGCGAACATCTAACCGTTTCCTCCCGCTCTTACACCAGACTTGCGCAGACCACCCAAACATAACACTCCGAGGAAAAAGATGCGGTTACATGCAAGCACCAGTTCATATAGGTTCAATGACGTCACAGCCGAAACACAACTTTCTACTGCGGCCTACTGATGACCCATCAAATTCAATAAACAAGAGGATAAAAAGCAAATAAAGGCTGACAGTGTTTAGACCTATTTAATAGAAGATCAACGGATATTTAGTGAGTATTTTTAAGTAATGAGTTTTAAAAGTCTTATTCAACCTTCGCGTAGTGACACATTCTAATGCGATCGGGGAAAATCCCTAAGTGTTCTGGATTTTTACGCGCGTCAACAGCAATCCGGCGACAATTTATTTTCAAAAACTTAATTACAAGACAAATGTTTAAACTTTTTACCAAAACCATTATATGTCCGTAATCTTCTTAATTAGGGCTATCTACTGATATAAATTTCAAATGAATATTTCTTTTAATTAATAAGTTCATTATTTTCTCTTAATTAAAACTGCTGATTAAACTTTGCCAAATTATTTAGTTTTACTGTCAAAATATCGGGAACAATGCTGAATATAGCTGGTGATAAAAGTTCAGCTGTCGCTTTAAAGATATTACAAATATTAGAATTTCTACTTTCATGATCGCGTGTTTCAAAACATGAACAAACCATAATATCTCTTAAAATAAACGTTTCTTGATAGGATAAATACACTTTAAAATTAATTTTTATGGTGAATTACAACTGTAGGAACGATTACAGGGAAATTCCTTAAAGTTGAAAACTAATCTTCTCGAAATTTCAAAGTCCAGCCTAAGAAAAACTAGAATTTGCCAAAATTCTAAGGTTCTTACAACTGATCCACTGAATTCGAAAATAACACTGAAAACTCTTAATTCAACTCGCTGGGCTGGTAGGCATGAGGCAGTGTATGCACTGAAACACAGGTTTTGTGACGTGTTGAAAAGCCTTACCCGCCTAAGTTTGACTTCGAGGAAAAGCAAGAAAAGAAATGAAGCACAGCAGCTAAAGAACAAACTTGAAATTTTTGATTTTGTATTGCTTTTGGTTGTGCAATGTGAAGTTATAGAGCCTCTCAACCTCATATCAAAATCCTTAAAATCTGAAAGCATGGACCTGTTGTATGCATATGGGTTATTGTGTAATTTATTGTTAAGGATAATCGAAATATGTGGAAAATTTGAAGAACTTGTTTCTGAAGCATCAGATGTTTGCAGTCAATGGGACATAAACAAAGAATTTCGCCAGAACAAAATGGAAAAAAACGCTTTGATGAGTTGAGTGAAGACGAGAGATTAATAGACCCATAATCTTGTTTCCGAGTCACTATGTTCTATCTAATGGTAGACACACTTTGTATTCAACTTGACCACCGTTTTGAAAGGACAAAAGCTGTTCTTGACACTTATCAATTAATAAAATCTGATTTTTTAGCCAATGCAAGTGAAAGTGATATTCACTAAAAATATTCGTTAATAATTTTCCAAATGTTGCGAACCCAGCCTTTCCTTCGCAATTATGTTCAGTGAAAAATTCGTTTCAAAACAAACTGGAAAAAATTAAAAGTGTTAAGGAATTTGCTAATTATATAATAGTCGACCACAGTTCTCTTTCATCAAGCTATCCGCAAATTTTTGTCGGATTGGAATAAACTCCCACGCATATAAAAATAAAGAAATATTGAGGGGCCTCACTATGAAGCTTTGTCCCGGGGCCTCCAAGTTTATAGTTACGTCTCTGATGCGTGTCCACATATTAATCAAGTAGCTGTGGAATTTGGTATTTATACTGTTAATTCACTGGAAAACTATAAAGTAAATGTTCTCTGCAAGAAAGCAAAGGAACAGTTCTGTTTTTTCTCCTTTCTTGGATTTCCTCGTTTTCTTCTGAATTTAGGCAGCTTGTAAATGCTTGTAAGCGTTTGTTAAAATCATTCATTTCTACCACCCTTTGAAACAGCCACTGATTAGGTAGATTTTATAGTTGTGGATGACGCAGATGCACACTAATTATAGCTTCCCCGTAAGCAGTATTTGAAGCGGTCTGGTCTGGCTCGTGTAACAGGTTATTGTTTTATTTGTACGCATATAAATTAACA
Organism: Vandiemenella viatica; assembly: GCA_031002005.1. NCBI lineage: Eukaryota > Metazoa > Arthropoda > Insecta > Orthoptera > Morabidae > Vandiemenella > Vandiemenella viatica. Next base: position 150,849,267 of record JARYHS010013631.1, on the reverse strand, counting down.
AATAAAATCCTCGTTTGTATCAAAAGGTTAATTAGTTAAATTTTACGATGTAAGCACAAACTCACTGTGTTTTAAAAATTCATCTATTGACAAGTAAGTGAACTTTTTTCCGTATATACGAAAATTATACTTATGTACACAAAAATCAAAACACATTTTTTTTTTTTTTTATGATGAACTGATTTTTTAGTAGGAAATTATTAAACTCTCTCTGTTCTATCTTTCATTTAAGTCCAAACAATGTTTTGAGATACGTGGATTTTATGTGTTTTTAAGTAGCTACATAACTTAATTGTCATAGAAAATATTGAAGATTCAGGGTTCTAACCAGGCGGACATGTTTACCGCATTGTGATTTGTTGGACACTTGTCCTGCCATCTGTTAGTCGGAGGCAGAACCTGCCGTTAGCACCTGGAAGGGCATGCGATAATTTCACATGGTTAACCGGCAGAACATTACTAAATTACGCAGGCAATTTTTTTTTTTTCATTTTTGAATATCACCCGCACCTAAAATATTTTTCACTTTATCTCTTATCGTATTCTACAAAATTATTTACTGAAATATCGATTTTTGGATTACATTAGGTGCTAGATGTTGCCAGTAACTTCATTCATTTGAATTTTACTTTATAAAGGGGTATAAGTTACAAGCACGAAGAATTCGTCCTCCTTATCTGCTCTGAACGCAAGAATTTCAAAAATGTCGTAAGAAATCCAATGAGTTTACTGATCTCAGAAATGAGTTGAACAATTCTTCTTCTTCACCACTTTTTCCCTATTTTAGTGGTGGGATGCCTTTAAAGAGTTTTCTCACAATTTGTATGGTCAATTTTGGAACTTTGATTTTAGAGCCCTAACTGATACCATTTTAAACCTACTGCCAGATCATAGTACGTATTAATGAAGGAAGTGAAGTGTTACCGGGCGCTAATGACCTCGCTGACGACGCGCCCAAAAGCAGCAGCAGCAGCAGCAGCAGCAACAACAACAACAACAACAACAACAACAACAACAACAACAACAACAACAACAACAACAACAACAACAACAACAACAACAACAACAACAACAACAACAACAACAACAACAACAACAACAACAACAACAACAACAACAACAACAACAACAACAACAACAACAACAACAACAACAACAACAACAACAACAACAACAACAACAACAACAACAACAACAACAACAACAGTTTGATTGGGAATAGTCCCAGCATTCGCCTTGATGCTGCGGATTCAATTCCAAAACTTACGATTCTGTTGGTAACTGCGAGAAGTAACTTTCCTTCAAAACGATACGTACCCCAGTTTCTTCTGGTGCCATGATTTGTACATTAATCAAAATCTTGTCAATATCCGACCAGTACTTTTGTAGATACTTATTTGTGAATTATCTTAATTTCGGAGATTTTCAATGTCACATCAGAAAGTAACATGTTATTTTTCCCTGCTTGGACTATGAGCTGTCCATCATTCAAAATCGCATCAAAATCTGACTAATAGTTATTTCTCATTGAACGTGATTCATGCAATGAGTAGTAAATTGTGGATATTTTTTCCTAAATTTCGCAGCTTTTGAATGTCATATCGAAATGAGACATAGCTTCTTTTTATATATAAAAAAATAAAAAAATAAAAATCCGTGATTAGGGGCTGTACATTACTCAAAGCCACATGGAAAAAGGACAAATTGCTTATGCGTGAATCCTGTTCATCCAAACAGACAGAGGTACAATTTTATTTTTAAGTTTTTTTCTTCATTGTATCTTATTAACACCACTCTAAACTAATGTTTTTTTTTTAAATATCTTACGGATACAGACTTTCTTCCTATTTTTACAGATTTACCCTCCAAATACACGTAAGTGAACTTTCGGAGGTATGGAAGAGGGTAAGATAACTCACTTAAAACCAATGAAATAATTGACTAATTATTATGGGTTAGTTCATAAGCATCTCAAAAATTTCACAAAATTTCTAGCATTAATTATAAACACATACGTTTCACTGTTTGAACAAACTTTCCTGAAATCCTTGGCTGATAGTTTCATTTATTTTGAGTTTCCAGACAATTATACACGCCATCGGTGTTTGTGAACATATTTGCCACTTTTACATGTTTATCCCCGACTATAAATTACTTTTTTTTCTCCTACATTTTCTAATTCCAAGAAAAAGAGAGTAAAATGAATTCTTTCGGTTTTGATCTAACGCTCCCTCTGCTACCCACTTTGCATCCTGGAGTAATGGTAGCAGAAATAGTAACGCTCTAAATTGAGTCTGCTTACCACAGGACTGGAAAAGTGCGATAGTAGTGCCGGTACATAAAGGAGGGGTGATAAATAGAGTCGAAAATTATAGGCCGATCAGTTTGACATTAGTGGGAGATAAATTAATGGAGATATTGATATGCAACCACATCAGAAATATATGTGAGGAGCGTAAGTGGTTTTCAAGTAGGCAACATGGCTTTAGGCAAGGATGTTCATGCGAATCTCAGTTGATGGGATATATGCAAGATATTTCAGATTAAATGGACATACGAGGCCAAATTGATAGTGTAGCAAGGCTTCTAATAGAGTGAGCCATAAAATGGTAGACTAGTAAATAAGATAAAAACTATTGGAGTGGATGAGAAAGTGATTTACTGGGTAGAGGAATTTTTAAAAGGTAGAAAACAGAATGCTAGGGTAAGAAATACCAGGGCTAGCGTTAGGGGGGGGGGGCAGGGTAAGCGGATCAAATGTACCAGCGCCGACCCTGGGAAATGCAGTATCAAAAGAAGTGGAATTAAAAATGGGAGTGTCACAGGGTAGCGTATTGCGAACACTACTATTCATTATTCTAATTAATAATGGTGTTGATTGTTTACTATCTGAAATTAGATTGTTTACAGATGATATAATGCTATATACAAAGATCAAAACGGTAGAGGACTGTATGAAGCTGCAGGGTGATCTGGACAGGATATCTATTTGGGTTGGTAAACATGGGATGAACATAAATGCAAAGAAAAGTCAGCTTATTTACACAAATAAAAAACTGAAGGTTGATTACGATTATATGGTGGGGAAAGAATTGTTTATTGAAGACTTGAAATGTAAATATCTTGGCATTACGTTTGATAATAAGCTTAACTGGGCAGGACACATTGGACAGGTGGTAGGAAAAGGTTTCAAAATTCTGCACTTGTTGGAGAGAGTGATGAGGGGATGTACGAGAGAAGTAAAGGAATTGGGTTACAAAACTTTGGTCAGACCATTGATTGAATATGATAGTGTAAAGTAATGCATGGAAGGGAAAAGATGATTATGACCACAAGCTGGCACTCGATTTCAGGCACAAGGGTGTAATAAGATTCTCTTTTTGGATAAGGGTGTCAGGGATTGGAATAAGTTACCAAGAGAAATGATGAATAATTTACCAAAAACGTTGAAAGAATTTAAAGCTAAAATTTGAAGAGGGCAAATGTAGGTAGGTGCAGGAAAGAGGGAAGATGGGTGTGTAGGGAAATTACTCCATCTCAATTTAACTAAATATTAATAATAATAATAATAATAATTATTATTATTGAATTATTACTACCACCTTACATAGTTCAGCAAAGAATCAATGCCCTCACTGCATAATGAATGACTCGGTAATTAAAATTTCATGCCGTACAAATCTTACACTTACGTCACAGGCAGCTAGAAACCAGCATCTCTCTTTTTAACCGCCCCCTTACAATGTTGTAAGACATAACAAAGTTGTATTACCTCTGTAATATGCATATGTAATTACTGTAGAAGAATCGGCAGTAACTATATTTGGATAGCAATTATGGGTACGGTTATTTTAACCCACTAATTCGTATTACAATCTTTCATGAGTGTCGGATCCGTGTGCAGGATGCCGAGCCCGAACATTAACTGCTCACTCATCACGCCAAGCGATATACACTGATGAGCCAGATCATCATGACCATTGCTCATCGCGGGATTGAATGCCGTCTGGTGACTATCCGGTTACGTCATACTGTAAGGAAAGCATATAAACGGTGCAGAGACGCACGGGAGCCATTATTACGATGAGAAATGTGGAAAATGGGCAGATTGTTAAAGCCTGGGAACGAGCATATCGGAAACTGCGAGACTAAAGCCGCGTACTCACTAGCGAGCTGTAACTGTAACCGTTGCACGTTACTGTTACCGAATACGATAGTGAGTACGTGGCTCGCGAGCCTGTCGGGAGCGGAACGCGTTGCATTCCCAGCGAGCCGACAAGAAACACGTCCACATTCTGTAACTGTAACCATTGCACGTTACTTTTACCGTGAACTATAGTGAATACGTGGCTCGCGAGCCTGCCGCGAGCGGAACGCGTTGCTTTCCCAGCAAGCCGACGACTGTCGGTTTTTGCTGCGAATCAAAGGGCGCTCGCAGTGCGCTCGTGGACGTCGAGAGTGAAGGTTGTTGCACGCTGCGAACCTACCAGTATCCTCAGCGTCATGAGTGAATAGACAGAAGATAAATGTCTTCAGCTGATAGAAGCCTATCACCAAAGCAGTATCCTATGGAAACCCAAGGATTGGCAGCCTTAATTTTGCAAGGCTAAATAAACCTTTAAAAAATAAAATTATTCCAATTATTATTATTGCTCATTAATAAAAAATAAAAAATTATTTGTAGGTGGAGGACCTCAATGGTAACACAAAACCACAGTGACATGCTCTACGTGAACCATTCAATAAAAAGCTAAAACCAGATCCGAAATTACTAATCCTGAATGAGGCTTCGGAATACTGAAAAATGCGGCAGATAAACCGAAAAAGGGTACGGAACTACGGTCTTTCTTTGATTTCATACAAGAAAAATTTAAAAACTATACCAAGGAAATAAAAAATGCAATTCAACATGAAATATTTCAAATAATTATGCGTGCTCATCAAGGACATTATAACTCCATACAAAATAATGGTTATTACTCCACTACACAAGCTCCACACCCTTCAACTTCTTCCTCCACTATAAATCCAGATGTAGCTTGCCCTTCCACTTCTTCACCAAATCAAAACCAACAAACTCTTCTACACAACCCGCCATACTCCCCGTACAGCAACAATAGCGAATATTCATCAGATATGCGTTTAGAAAATTACGTATGATTTTTTAAAAATAAATTACATTGTTATTTTTTTTATTATTGAATAAAGGATTACCTTCATTTATTCTTCCAGAGCTCCTATCGGCGCTTGGCACACTTCAGGGACAATTCAGCTTATGGCTTGTTTGGAAATGCGAGAAAGATATTGTAAACTTGTAAAAGAATCACTAGTAGCTAAGTATTTCTGCGTTACAGCTAATCAGTCTTGAACCGACACTGCTTCTCGGAACGAAGTGTTTCTTCGTTCTATCTTAGGTCCAATTATGTTCATTAGATATTCAAAATCAGTTGAAGGGATTCTCGTGAAATTTTTGTAATGACCACTCATTTGTTGATTTCTTAAAAGAATAATTAGATCACCTCTTTCTCGATTAATTCTATGAATACGCCATCTTCGTGGTCGTTTATAATCATCCAGTAACTCATATACAAGTAAGTATGCTGCACAAGCAAGAGACACTTCGTCCGACATCGCGGAGCTCCAAACGAACACTGCGGATAGAGTCGGCTTGTCGTTACGGTTACAGTGAGCGTACACACTAGAACCCTGTAACAGTATCCGTTTGGTTACAGTTACAGCTCGCTAGTGAGTACGCTCAGTGAGGTGGCTCGGTGTTCGTCGCGAGCGAAGTTCGTTTCCCGCGTCCACACTAGAACGTGGTTACTGTATCTGTTGGTTACAGTTACAGCTCGCTAGTGAGTACGCTCAGTGAGGTGGCTCGGTGTTCGTCGCGAGCGAAGTTCGTTTCCCGCGTCCACACTAGAACGTGGTTACTGTATCTGTTGGTTACAGTTACAGCTCGCTAGTGAGTACGCTCAGTGAGGTGGCTCGGTGTTCGTCGCGAGCGAAGTTCGTTTCCCGCGTCCACACTAGAACGTGGTAACTGTATCTGCTGGTTACAGTTACAGCTCGCTAGTGAGTACGCTCAGTGAGGTGGCTCGGTGTTCGTCGCGAGCGAAGTTCGTTTCCCGCGTCCACACTAGAACGTGGTTACTGTATCTGTTGGTTACAGTTACAGCTCGCTAGTGAGTACGCTCAGTGAGGTGGCTCGGTGTTCGTCGCGAGCGAAGTTCGTTTCCCGCGTCCACACTAGAACGTGGTTACTGTATCTGTTGGTTACAGTTACAGCTCGCTAGTGAGTACGCTCAGTGAGGTGGCTCGGTGTTCGTCGCGAGCGAAGTTCGTTTCCCGCGTCCACACTAGAACGTGGTTACTGTATGTGTTGGTTACAGTTACAGCTCGCTAGTGAGTACGCTCAGTGAGGTGGCTCGGTGTTCGTCGCGAGCGAAGTTCGTTTCCCGCGTCCACACTAGAATGTGGTTACTGTATCTGTTGGTTACAGTTACAGTTCGCTAGTGAGTACCCGGCTTTAGCTGTTCACGTGCTGCTGCAGTGGCTGAAGGACGGTGAAACCACGAGCAGGCGACAAGGTAGTGAACGACAACGTCTCATCTCAGTATTCGGAGGTTTGCCCACTTTGTAAAGTAGAATATCTGTTGGAAATCTGACAACAGAGTCAATGCTGGTGCAATCATAAGTGTTTCAGTGTATACTATTCAGTGCACATTGTGGAGCATGGAGCTCGACAGCAGAGACGTCCCCCATGTGTTCCCTTGTTGACGTAACAGCATCGCCAATTAGGATTACAGTGGGCACGAAATCATCGAGATTGGACGGTGGATCAAAGGAATCGTATCGCCTGGTCGGAAGAATCACGTTTCTTGTTACATTGTAAGCGTATGACTGCTCGAACTTGCCCCTTGTCATGGATGCAGGCCGGGAGGGGGGGGGGAGGAGAGGGGGAGGGAGAGGGTAGGAGGGGGGAGGATGGCGGAAGACAGTATTATGCTACCGGGAACGTTACCCTTGGCTTCCATAGGACTTATGGTAGTGATCGAAAACACCACGACGCCGGCCTCGGTAGCGTAGGGGCTAGAGTGCTAGCTCCACGTGCCGAAGGCCGCCTGTTCGAATCCGGCCGCGGGCATGGATGTTAAGTGTTGTGTGTCTGTGTGAATGTCCTGTCCGTCCTGTGGCGTCCATACATTGGAAAAAAAAATACACATTGAGCTGGCTGTATGGCCTCCGTTGCCGAATGCCATTAAAAAAAAAAAAAAAAAAAAAAAAAAAAAAAAAAAAAAAAACACCACGACAGCTGTGGCCTACAAGAAAATTATTGCGGACGATCTGCATCCTTTCGTACTTCATGTGCTCCACGACGGCATTGGCTTTTTTTCAGCAGGATAATTTTACGTATCACAGGGCTAAAATTGTGCTACAGTGATTTGAGAAGCATGATTGTGTCTTGGCCAACAAATTCGCCTGCTTTCAACCTGATAGGACGCATCTGGGACGCTATCAGGCAACAGCACCGTTCCCACAAACCACCGGCCCGTAATTTAAGACAATTGAGGTACCTATACGTAGATATCTGGTGCCGGATATCCCCTAAAACCTATCAAGGACTTCTCAAATTCTTTCCCCGCCGAATCGCTGCCGTATCGCTTTCCGATAGCGGCCCGACACTTTATTATAATGTATTGGTTCATCAGGGTAGCAATAAAAAGTAAATATAGTATCTATACTTGCATATTATGTAATAAAATTTTATGAACATTGATTCTGCACACGAAATTTTTTTCAAAAAGAATAATTGCAATGAACATTTCTGCGAATGAAGATACCAAACAGTAAACTTTTGAATTTTTGTCTGCCTGTCTGCTCGCACATAGCGAAGAAACTAATGGGTGGATTTTAACTAAACTGTTCATAGCTTATGTCATAGGTTAACATATAGGATACTTTTTATCCATGATAGTAACATAGTTTATCATGATAAATAGCCCGAAAGCGTAGATTTTGTGTAATCTGTGCATGCATCTCACATAAACTAATGGCTCGATTTCAACACTACACACAACTTTAGCTTATGTCATCAGGGAACATATATGCTCTCTCCAGCTTAACAATTTACTTCCCTCTTAAAAAGAAGCCGAAATTCTAAACTTAGGAATTTTTGCCTATGCGTGTATTCAGCAAAAACTAATAAACGATTTTTAACGAAACTAAACATCGCATATGATATCGGATTAAAAAAAAAAATAGGATACTTTTTATTCCGATACATTACAAAGTTCCTGATCACAAAAACGCCAAATCCACAGATTTTGGAATTTCTGTCAGCCTCTGCACAGATCAAGCAACAAGAAATGGGTTTCAACGAAACTACGTAAGTTGATAAGTTAACATACAGGGTATTTTCTATCTTGAAAAATTACAATGTTACATAAGAAAACGTCACGAAATCCACGTACCTAAAAAGAGTGATTATTTTTCTTAATGAAGAATAGCACATAGATAGTTCATACATAGTCTATATTTACACGTTTCTATAGTAATCATATTAAAATATAAATTGCAGTTAATAATGTTGAGGTTATTTTGTCTTTGTATAGATACGTATATCTTTCTTACTCTCATATAAACGAATTACAATTACTTACCAACTGATAGCAAAATTAGCCCTACATATGCGGTGCGGGTGTATTTCAACAATATGAACTCCTGCAGATCAACTTTGCGATTCGATTAGGGATTTAATAACATAGAATACATACCTACAAATAAAGCAATTTGTTCTAACACGTGCCAGCCCTGACCACTTCAGATATTGCTTTGCGAATAAGAAATTTGCCTGTGTGCCGTCTACAACCATAAAATCATCCGAAGTAATAGCAATTTCGAAGGATGGACAACTGATGTCTACAAACACGTTTAAAAGTTACAAACAACCGAAATTTAGTAGGAAAAGAGGATGTATGTACAAGAAAGAGGGAAAAAACGAAGCTGCCCCTTTGCTTTTTCCTATGAAGCATCTATTTTTATAGTTTATTAGCCGCTTAACAGCACAAAATATACGTGCACGAAGTTGGGGTCACAGATAATCTTATATATATAAATATATATATATATACAAATAAAATAGACGTGTGTATCCCTATATTTCACTTTGCAACCACAACTACCTAGCGCAGACCATTGGTATTTGTGTGTGGTAGTAGCCTCGAGTCTCTCATTGTGCACTATGCCGGTAGCTGTCGGGGTGTGGGAGATATGGTGGTTGAAAGGGGATGCACGAGAGAAGTAAAGGAATTGGGTTATTACAAAACTTTGGTCAGACCATTGCTTGAATAAGTTGGTGTAGTATGGGACCCTCATTTTACGTATCAAATACAGGAGTTGGAGAGGGTGCAGAAAAGGGCTGCTAGATTTGTTTCTGGAAATTATCGCAGAATGCAATCAGTGACGGATAAAGGAGCTGGAATGGGGTTCATTGTAAGACAGGAGGAGGATAAGGAGGGTCATGGGAGTGTACAGGGCGTATACTGGCGATGAGGCATGGAAAGATATTGCAGTAGGTATGAAAAGTAATTCATGGAGGGGAAAAGATAACCATGACCACAAGCTGGCACTCGATTTCAGGCACAAGGGTGTGGAAAGATTTTCTTTTTTAGGTAAAGGCGTCAGGGATTGGAATGAGTTACCGAGGGGAATGATGAATAACTTACCGAAAACGTTAAAAGAATTTAAAGTTAAAATTTGTTGAGGGAAAATGTAGGTGGGTGCAGGATATGGGGAAGTTGGGTCTGTAGGGTAATTGCCACCGGAGCGTGTGCACCATTGCAATTAAATTAAATTTAAAAAAAATGTTTTCGACCTACGCCATTTTGATATTTCTACCAAAGTGTTCTACAAAATCTTTGGAAGCTTATAGAATGTTTTGAATGTACTAAAATGTTCTAGAATGTTCTTGAGTAATGTTCTAGAACATGAGAAATTTTTCAGCCTTTTTAGCTGTTAACAAATTTAAATAAATAATACGCAACATACCTAGTGTGTGAACCGATTTGGACGAGACTTTCGCTGGCCAGTTTCTTATTTGGTGGCGAGAAACATAGGCTACTTATTATCCTGGAAATATTTCAGGTTCAGTGCAAAAACATAAAAACCTTCAAAATTCTTGACAAACACGAACGAAATGGTGGATACCAGATTATATATTGTCGCGTTGGAACCGGGACAGGTGTGAATTCGAAGGTTACTTGTCAATGAACACAGCACTTAAACTGAGAACAGGTTTATTGAGAACTCAAACATACACGCAGCACTGACTGCCTCTTGGGCAGAATGCTCTTCTATTTATACACAGATAGAACGTACTAGAGATTACAAGAGTAGTTAACAAGTGAAATGTGTAGAAGTTACAAGTGACTTTAGGAAACATGTAGAATCTTCTGGAAATAATAAACAGAATTAAATAATTTTTGTCAGTGGGCGGGATTGAACCGGCGACCTTCGGTACCGCAATTCGTGACGCTACCCGCTGCGCCATGCTGGCAGACGGTACACTGGCGTTCATGCGGCAATATTAATATTCTTTTCTTGATCCCGTTTTACTCTGTAGCCTTTTGAATTTGGATCTCACAAAGTCACAAAGCCAGTTGCTCTGTTTCTGTATTATTACAACTATTGAATTCAGTGGCGTTGCTAGGTCAACAAGGGCCCCGGTGCAAAAAAATTATTTTGGGTCCTCAGGTCAGATGGGCGACCTTTTTCTTGCTTTGTGTTGCTGGTAAGGGCCCCCTGAGATGAGGATGGGGCCCTTGAGTTGTGCTTAGGGGCTCCCTGAGCAGTGGTTGTTGAAGCCCCCCTGAGCAGTGAGGGGGCCCTTAGTGAGGGGCTTCCTGTGTCTCAGGGGCCCCCTTAGACGACTGTAGAGCTAAAAAAAAAAGATCGCCAGTTTTCCATGAAGGCTCGTGGGCCTCTGAACTGCCCTTGGGGGCACCCAAAGGTGCGCTTGGGGGCCCCCTGTGCGTAGGGGCCCCGGTTCACTGCACCGCCTAGCCCCATAGTAGCTACGCCCCTGATCGAATTGTGTACCCTTCTGCAGGTTTTAGAATCCAAGCAGGCGCAATACTTAATTAAAGATACCCATTCGCTATGACGGAATCAAACCAGCGACCATAGGGACGAGTGATAAACATGCTAGCCACTACGCTGCAGGGGCCTTTGATAAATAATGATCCCGAGTTCTACAGGAAATTGTATTCTCTGCAGCATTGCGGTAGTCTGCGACATTAAATTCCGGTAGAGGACTGTTGTTTTAGAGGACGGTCACGAAGAGAGCATCCTGGACATGTCACGCGCTGAACATATGTGTACGAGCATTCTGAGAAATGCAACAACAAAAACTGCAGTCATCGTAATAGGTATCCGACTTGGAGACCCAAGTGTCATTTCAAAGAGCAAAGAAAAAAAAAACATTTTTATGCCCGGCGCAGATGAGAACATAACTCTAAACCACTGGTGTGGAACGCAGTCGTAAAAACACACCCGGGTGGTGTTCCTGACATTCTCCACGCGCTTTGATGGCGGTAAGGTGTGGCAGATGACGAGCACAGCTGGTTCAAGGCCACATGTTGCCTTTTGTTTGTAAGTGCGAGTATTGTGTGCTTGAGTCTGAATGTGTTTGGATGGGAAGAAGGGGAGGCTTTCAAGAATTCACACTTGCTCCTGAGTGAGAACCGAAGAAGTGTGTATCGATTTACATTTCAGCCAACCTAAAGAATAAAAACCACCTTATTGATGATGTACGGTTTGAATATTTCACGGTCATTTATTTCCGTCGCCGATCCATTATTGCCTCGCCTACTACTCTTCTCCAATTAGCTCTGTCTATCCATTCCTCCACCTATGGAATACCTGCCTTCCTGATGTCTTCCACGATTGCACGAAGCCTCTCGTATTCGGTCTTTTCCCATGGAAATCAAATTATCGTATGGCACTGTTAGTCGGTAGATCCTGAAAGATTGTTCGGCCGCCGAGTGAAAGAGTTTTCGATTCGCCACGCAATGCGCCTCTTTCAACGGCTAACTAAAATAACACGGCAATCCTGTCGGGTATAGGGGATCTACGGCTTAACGTGGAATCCTGAAATAACGTAGCCTCCTGGCCTACTTCACATTATAGAGCAGGCTATGCTAGAGGTGAAGGTAGGGCTAAGGGCCATTGAAAATTCCAATCGAGACCGGGATTTGAACTGGGGACCTTTCGATCTTCACACCACAAAGTCACCAAATCCCTTTTCCAATGGAAACTTTTCTCTACCACATCTGTGATGTGATCTTCATCGTTTCTCATCATGTAACCAATCTTAGTTTTCGTCCTTTTATCGTAACTGTTATACCAGCAGAGTTCTCCACATTTCCTGACACTTCTTTCATCGCCTTCTTTAATTTGATCAAACATCTATCTGAGAATCCCATTAGGAAATACCATTAATTTATTCTCCATTTTTTTTTTAATTTTACCTTATCAAATTTCGACTGGGGAGTTAACGGATCATCATAACATTATTTTAAAGGATTGCCTCATTGCCTCCATGTTTAGAAGGTCGGTATTGTAATGTAGAGTATCTAAGAGTGCCTACACATATGGTTAAAAATCTGATGGTATATGTTACTTTTGCATATTATCAATGAATCATTAGGTATTTTGGTGATGTAAAAAGTCAGTAGCAGAATAATAGACCTACAAAACCGTAATTGAGTACTACACGTGAAATTGAACTTTGGATCTTGTCTTATTGTCATAATAGTAACCCCAATTTTTTATGTAGTATGAATGTATTGCTATTAATTTTTACGAAGTTTTTTCCATGGATACAATTTCATTACACAACAATTATTACTTTACTTTCATTCTTAACTTACACGCTATCACAGTTTCTTGCAATTTGTTCAGTACCTCCTTCGATATTTAACTACAGTCTATGACGACTTATGAACTCCCCCGCTCCGTTATATCTTGCACCAGCTGCTACTTTATAAATATGGTACACTCTTTCCTTCCATATACTACTCCTAAATCGTTACCCCATATCCATTCAGGCCTCATTACTAACAAATTTCATATATATCCAGCACCCTCTTTACCTATCTTCCAATGACACTTACTTAAGCGTAATTATCATTTTACTTACTGGCTAAGTTCTGCACTAATTTACAAACACAAATATAGCTAATCTACTTTGCGTCTCCTCAAGCTCCGCATCCATTCACAAACTCATAATGTGTATCCTACACAATCCAACCATAATCAGTCAGTGACTTGACGTATGTTGTATGCCAGACCCCGAATCCGCCCATCACAGCCTTCAGTAAATTTAAGACTTAGAAACCCCTCCTCACTCCATCCTGCCTAATTAAGTTTTTAACAAATGACATTCTAAGATACTTAACAATTCATTGTTTTTCTTTCTGTTTACGTAATAAACTAGAATTAAATTTTATGCATATGAATTTATATCTACGAACTGATATTTAATTATAATAATAAAATTCGTGTGGAAACCCACAAATTTACAATGAGGTTTAGAAAAATTTGTTTATGGTTCTAGAAGGCCTTCTATTGAGTTTTTAGTAAATCAAATCCTTAATAGTGTGTCATACATAATCAAAATTAATATTTACACGTACCAAGGTTCAGTAGTTCAAAAACCGAGCGTGGTGGTGTAACGGATAGCGTTCTGGCCTCGCATTCGGGAGGACGGCGGTTCGAATCCCCGTCCGGGCATCCAGATTTGGGTTTTCCATGGTTTCCCCAAATCACTCCAGGTGAATGCCGGGATGCTTCCTTCAAAAGGCCATGGCCGAATTCCTTCCCATTCCTTGCCCCCATCCTTTCCCGTCTCTAAAGACCACGTTGTTAAAAAGGGACGTTAAACTGTTAAAAAAAAAAAAAAAAAAAAAAAAAAGTAGTTCAAAAATGACTCAGTTTCTCTATGTGTATGTTGAAACATAATAGGGTAGTTACAGTGCTTCAACTAGATTCAGGTTAACTATAGCGGGAATCCAGTTATTACCGTGCGATAATAGATCCAACGTGCGGCATCGTCGCGCAATTAATCTCAATCATTGCGTGAAAATGTTTTAAGCGCCGTTCTGTAATTAGCTGTGCTGCAGCATGTCAGGCAACGATGTGAAGGCGAAGGTTGCACCCCATCCAGCAAAATGAGACGTCGTCATGGGAAGTCTTACAGCAGTAGATTACCCAGCGGTTACATTGTCATGAGATGTTGACGGATGACGGCTGGTCGTTCAGCAATTACGCCGTCGTATTACGGACCGAATATTCGAATTATGTTTACACGAGAAACTTCAAAGACACAATACTAATAATATAATTGCAATGGGTCCCACGTTCCGATGGCAATTTCCCAACACACCCATTTTTCTCCTTTCCTCTTCCTACTTACTTTTGCCTTTTAATAATTTGAACTTCTGATTCTTTCAGTGCTTTTGGTAATCATTTCTCTTGGTAATTTATTCCAATCTCTCATACCTTTCCCTACGAAAGAAAACATTCCCACACCATTATTCCTGAAATCGAATGTCAGCTTGTGGTCATGGTCATCTTTACCATTCTAAACACCTCTTTTGATTCTCCCACCATTATCTTACCATGCCTCATCATTAATATACGCCTTGTACACTCCCATGACTCTCTTCTCCCTCCTTCTGTCTTCAAATAAATCCCATTACAGTTTCTTTATGATATTAGTTACTGATTGTGTTCTGCAGTAATTTCCAAAGACAAATCTAGAAACCCTTCTTCGCCCTCCTTCCTGTATTTGTTACCCAAAATGTGGGTCCCATACTACACTACCATATTCAAGCAATGGTCTGATCAAAGTTTTGTAATCCAATTGCTTTACTTCTCTGGCACATCCTCTCATCAGTCTTTCCAACAGGTGAAGGATTTTGAGCCCTTTTCCTACTATTTGTCCAATGTGTCCTGCCCAGTTAAGTTTGTTATCAAATGATATGCCAGTCTATTTACATTTCGAACTTCGATAAGCAATTCCTTCCCCACCATTAGCTTCTTTTCTGTTTACCTAATAAGCTGACTCTGCTTTGCATTTATCTTCATCAAACATTGACTCACCTAGCTAGCTAGATATCCTGTCTATGTCACCCCGCAGCTGTTTACAGTCTTCTACCGTTTTTATTCTATTATACAGCAATATGTTATCTAAGCAATCTAACTTCTGATAGTAAACCATTAACACAATGATTCATTAGAATAACTAATAGCAATGGTCCCAATACACTACCCTGTGGATCTCACATGTTCACTTCTAATTCTCTTGATACTCCATATCCTACCCTACCTTTTGCTTTCTACCTTTTAAGAAGTCTTCCTCCCAGCAGATCACTTTTTCATCAATTCCAATAGATTTTACCTTCTTTAAAACAATGTTATGGCTCAATCTGTCAAAAGCCAACGAATGTGTTAGCCAAATTCATTCATGAGTCTGTTTGCTTATGTTCCTCTGTAATGACTAAAATTCGACAATTTCCGTTCGTGACAAAATACAAGTCCAGTCGTATTGCTTCTGATAACAAACAAAAGTTATGTTAGATCGTTCGCGACCACATATTTGGTCAAGTTCACCAAAAGCTCGCAGTCCGATGTCGTGGTCGAAGAAGTGTCCCCTCCTCACGTCAGTCTCCATCCAGGAAACCCCTCCTCATGCACAGGACAGCATAGCAGTGCAGTTGTTATTCAACCGGTAGACACTGGAAAAAAAAATTTGCCCCACGATTGGGCACGCGAGCACAGAATTGTTAAACATTTCTGAGGTACTCCAACGATAGTCCTCTCTCATTCGCTATATTGTTAGCTTGAATTCGCTCGATACCCGTACAAATATTATTGGCTTGCCCCCTCTCCACTAGCAAAGACCTCACAAATTACCGGTTTCCCCTATATGTTGTAATAAATCGTTCTCACTCAATTCAAAACTACTTCATGGTGTTCTACAACGTTTGAGGAGTACAAGCTATCCTTCTGTGCACAGGTGGGCACAGTCAATCCAAACGTTAACTTCGTTAATCATTATTCCGCTACTTAAAAAGTTAACTTCGATAATCGTTAAAGCGTTAAATGTTTATAAATTTAACGCAAGTTAAAGTTATCCGTTAAAAGTTAACTAGTCAAAAGTTGTACTGATGTATTAGTATTATAGTACGGTAGGTATAACTGCTCTCTATCTCAATGTGTTATGTACCATGATGCAAGTGTGGATTTATTTATAAAAATTAACAAATTGTGGTTACGCTATCGCCACAACAACGAAGTGGTGTTCCTGTCTGTTTTTATCTTTGTTGAGACTGTGATCAACATAACACTTGCAAATTGTCTTACGAGAGACAATAAAGGTACTCGTGACTTTATATATATATATATATATATATATAAACATGAATGCAGGATGAAAAGCAACAATATTATAAAAAACAAGTTGTACTGGGACACCTGAATATGTGAAAACTGCGACCAGTGAAATTTGCGTTACGCCGCCGCCGGCTGAAAATGCTCGGCGCGCCGCCACCAAGATTTTAGCAGGCGACGCCCACTACTACACCGAACATACGAGCAGCGCTGCCAGTACAGCCAACTTATATTATACCGCTGTCTGTTTGAAATTATACAGAATGAAACCCAATTATACAAAGGGGTCATCCATTGTACATACGTGAGTGAAAGTGCTGGGAGCAAAAAAAGTCCACGAAAAGTAAACAATGTATACATTGATAAATTTTGAATAACAAAAAGGAAATAGATATGCAGGAAGGGTTGTCAACTCAATGAAACAAAGGGCAAACACTTTCAAAAATGTGTTGGAATGTACTTTACTTTTAAGTGCTCATTTTTGTATCCAATTATACAAGGTAATCTGTTATACAAACAGGATACAAGAGGTAACCAAATTATACAAGTTTTGTATCCAATTATACAATCTGGCGGCCCTGCATACGAGTGGTGGCGTGGCGCACAGTTCAAAAAACGAAAAGACGTCAACAACCTATGTAACGGACTAAAGTTAACGGAAGTCCAATTTAACGGAAGTTAAGAAGACCGTTAATGATTTTTTAGGTTAACTTAAAAGTTAAATTTTCGCAATTTTTTTAACTTCGTTAATTAACGTTTAACGGATTAACTGTTTTGTGCCCAGCTATCCTTCTGTGCTAGCCTCTTGCCTCCCGAGACTATTAAGTTACCGTTGGCTAACAACCCTTCGTCTAGTCTGGCCAAGGGGGCGACTGTCTCAAGCTGTGTCCTGTATATACCCATCGCTTATATGGCACTCTCCAGGCGCGAACTTCTCTCTCAGATAATTTTATTTATTAGCCTTTTGTTCATTGAACTGTTCCCATCACTCGCGTAGTAGTACCGATTCTAAATCCTATTCTTGTGTTGTATATGCGGTGTAAGGACTACGACATTCAACTGTTGCATTTGGAGAGAGCTTTGATGTTTGCTCAATAGTTACCCAATGTCTGGCTGTGCTGTTCCTTCCTCTCGTTTGTTCAAAGGGCAGCTATCTTCTTCTTTGTTGCTTCTTCGTAGAACCTTATTGCTTAAGCATCCTCCTGAGAAATGTCCGGTCATCTAAGTCTGTCACTCTCTCACACACACTAGTTTCCGCAGATCCCTGCAAACTTCTATCAGCCACGATGATCTGATCTTTCCTTTTTGTGACGATATGATAAGCAGGTTAGACATTTTGGCAGGATGCATCCTGGAGACGCGTCCATAACGTTGTTTTTCCACTGTCCGCTAGATCTCTTGATTGAGCTGCTTTTTTTGACTCGGTACCTTCCGTGACTGGTTCCAGTATCTTCATCACCATCTTTCTTTCCTGATCTACGATATTGTCCCTTCCTGTTAATTATCAGAGTTTTCTGGTAGTACTCATTTTTAAAGTTGTGGGAAACACACTTGTTATTGTAAGCGTTCTTTGTCAGTTCGTACTGCAGGCTCAAGCTTTTTGACGCGAGTAATAATAAGTTACATTCACGGTAAATTCAAATGCATTTGTGCAAATGCACACTACCGCACGACCGAGCGTGGTGGGTGAACGGGTAACGTTCTGGCCTCGCAGTCGGGAGGACGCAGGTTCGAATCCCCTTCCGGGCATCCAGATTTGGGCTTTCCATGGTTTCCGCAAATCACTCCAGGTGAATGCCGGGATGCTTCCTTCAAAAAAGGCCATGGCCGAATTCCTTCCCGTTCCTTGCCCCAATCCCATCCCACCTCTAATGACCTCGCTATCGACGAGGCGTAAAGCCCAAGCAAAAAAAAAAAAAAAAAACTACCACACTAACTCGTTACCGACGGTATGCCGCATGAACTGTGAAAACTACACTACAGATTATTTATTTCGCTGCAGTAATGAGCTGCTTATTCCATTTATTCACTGTCACTCGTTATATGACAATCACGTGTACTCTCCTTCAGTACCTGTATGTCTTAACGAGTAATGTTTCCCAAGATTTATAAAGAAAAGAAATCAAGGTACAAATTCCAATGAAGACTGTACCTTCAAACTGTTTATATCATTTTCTATTAATAAACTGGTACTTCAATTTTACACAGACTCTCTTTTGTCAGTATCAACTGCCTTCCAACCAAAGTATCTTTCTGACTGTTACGGGCTACAAAAAACTAGGTCACCGATGTCTGTAGGATATAATAGTGCTTTCTTCAAACGTTGACCGTGATTATTTGGTTGGCCAATGGGCTCGTAAAGAGGCTGTATGCCATGCCCAAGAGCAGTCGTAAGACAATAATAAACGATTTACGACGTAGTTGAAGGGTTGGTGCTGGTATTCACAATCTTAGCAGTTAAGAGGACAAAGGACAGTCAGAATCAATACAACTTCTGACATTTCCCAGCTCATGTACATTTCCAATTATTTATTTACTGTTTTACCATTACTTGGTTGGAAAAAAAAACTTAATACTAATTTTTCGAGTATAATTTCTATGATCTGAATAACCTGATTAATCATCTTTGTAGAAAACAAGTACCAAATATTTATGTGATTTCATTACGCCGAAGATAAAACTAGTATTGCGAAGTGCGAGATACTCTCATGCACTTCCGAACACTGATTCTGTAATAAATTTCAATCACAAAACAAAATATGATTGCAACCTAAAGTCATTTTGTGCATCTTGAATATTTGTGCCATTTTATAAACCAGCTGCTAGTAAATTCTAAGTGCAAACATCTTTTTTCCCCCTGTCATCAGTCTCTCGACTTGTTTGATGTAATCCTCCAACCCTTCCTATCTTCCGCTAACCTGTTCATTTCAACATAGCCCTTACAACCTACATCTTCAATTATATGCGTCATATATATTTTTTAAACCAACCTCCACATTTGCTCCAAAAGTCGACACTTCGAATTAGAAAGGCTCCTAATGCCTCTGTTCCTTAAATCGACACATTTTGCACCTATGGTCCATAACCCTAAAATGTTCCAGGGTAAGAAAAAGAGTTGAACAAAAAAGATCGAAAGGAAAGTTGACACAAGGGGCCTGGCACAAGGTGAAGAAACTCCAGACCAAAATGGGGCCCCATGTGTGCCACCCCAAGGCCCAGGTCCCACAAGTTGTTAGTCCCTGGGGGATACTTTAGAATCATGAAAGCTACTATTGAGAACCTTCATTACGTTAAAAAAAAAAAAAAAAAAAAAAAAAAAAAAAAAAAAAAAAAAAGATCAAACAGAGTAACAACATACCTATTTTGCAATATCTACCGGCTTTACAGGAAATATTTAGCAAGTGACGGATTTTCCTGTCTGCTTACGATATGACATTACGTCTAAAGGCTCCTAAGTACGATACCGTACTGTACCTATGCACTGAATACCGACACCATGTGTCAATTTTAGGTTCCTAGCCCAATGGCGTGGCATATAAAAAACAGTTCTTGTTATAAATGGCACGAAGGCTCATTCAGCTTATGACTGAAGCTCAATTTTTAGTTAGGAATATAAATTCAGTTCGGGAGGACGGAGGTTGGAATCCCCGTCCGGCAAATCAGATTTCGGTTTTCCATCATTTCCCAAAATCACTCCAAGCAAATGTTGGGATGGTTACTTGAAAAGGCCATGGCCGAATTCCTCCCCGTTCCTTACCTTCAGTCTTTTCCCACTTCTAATGACCTCGACGAGTCGTAAAGCTATAAGAAAAAATAAATAAATAGGTTCGACACTTCCAACAATTTAAGAAACACGCAATATTTAGGTACCTACAATCAACACACAGGCTATCCCTAGTAAAAATATTTTCTCGTTTAAGCCACGAAAGCATATGCTTTTTTTATTTAATCGTGATCATACTTGCATATTCATGTTCAGCGGCAAACTTACATTACTTAAGAGTTAAAGTACTTCCAGACGTCATGATTTCGCCAACAAGATACGCACTTCCGACTACGGTAAACGCACGCTTTACAAAAACTATTCAAGATCCAAAGACCAGATCATCGCCAAGCACGTGGACCAGTTCGGATTGACAAGTAAGCCTGATAGTGTTATTGTTTTACGGTTTCATAGATCATTATATTTCCTTAAATCCGGACATCACACAATTTCATGTCGAATATTGATCCACTATCGACAACAGGTACTTTTACCTTAAACGGCACATAAAACTTTTTGTAATACTATAGTCTACCTAGGACTCACTGTGGATGGTAGAAACGTTGTAGAAATGTGCTGTGCTGCCCGCTGCATTATTAGGAAATTAAATATAATGTTGTATAAGCAGTGGTGTTTTCCCTTTATTACTACCAGGCCCGCCGTAAGTGGGCGTGCAAGGCGTGCACCGTAAGCGGGCGGCACGTTCAGGGAGGCGGTAAATCGAGTGATCGACTGTCACCGCCCGGACAGTAGCAGAGCTAAAAAAAATGGTCGCCACGAAATAAATTTGCAGTGCTGCATATAGGGGGCGACAAATTTATGTAGCGGTGACCTTTTACTTTGCGCGACTGCTGCTTCAGGCGGCGACACTTGGGGGTGGCAACAATGGAGGCGGCAAAATAATGGTCGAAGGGGCGGCAATAATCGGTATTGCACAAGGGCGTTCAAACAGCTAGCGGCGGGCCTGATTACTACGATGTGGAGCGCTGTCATCAGCCCTAAACCTTTAGTGCAAAATGAAGTACACCGTCATTTGACCGAGCTTGGTGGGTGAGTGATTAACACTCTGTCCTCGCATTCGGGAGGTTTCTTATGGTTTCCTCAAATCACTCCAGGCGAATGCCCGGATAATTCCTTCCCATTCCGTGTCCCCAGACCTTTCCCCCCCTCTAATGACCTCCGTCATGTGAAGAGTAGTGTCAGCATTGGACCGCAAAAATCATGTACTTACCAGGTCGTGTGCGTAATATATTTTGCTTGTGTAGATAGGCAGTCGTATTTTTTGACGAATCATGTGCGAAATTCTCAGCACGTTTAATTTATTGACGAAGATAGAACAATGTAGATGCTACCGTACGACGAGCCGTCAGCGCAATCATTCCTAAACTAAGTGCTCCTTAACCTTTGTGCGAGACGCGTGATAGTATTAAGCAACCTCTGTAACAAATTCCTGATCAATGTTAGCATCTCAGAATATAGCAACGTGAGTATATCGAACGGTAAGCCATTAACGTAGTATCTAGTAATTTCAGTGTCGAATTATTTGTATATTATGTGCTCCTTCCCATTGGAAGATCATTTTCTTACATAATAGGTCTACATGCTAAGGAACGTATATTAAAAAATTCAGATTAAAAGCACAATCCCTTATTGAACCCTGAGAACGCGCACGAACTTTTATGTGCCACAAGCATGCTCTCTTTCTACTCGTGTTATATCGCGGATGTAATGATTAGCTGGGTTCTACCGGAGATCGCGATTCTACTACAAACACCCCTTTCGCCAACCAAGGACCAATGACGTCATAACACGCCTGTAGTCAATCGCAAGACATAATATTTTCAAACAGTAATTAGTTTGCAGTACACACTGTATCATTCATTTCAATCAGTTATTGGGTTGAAATACACCATGAAACACGGTGTTCCTCGAGCATGGTTAAGGATGCTGCAATCGGGGATTGCCGAACTTAACACTCATATATCCCTTTACATTCCCACCCAGGATCCACCTCCAAGAAACCGATCCGGGAACAATTACCTCCCCACGCGGGGAGATCGGACTCCTCCCGAAGGAGGAATCTCCTTTCGCCACCTAGAATGTTGCTCGGTGCCCGGAGGTACCACCTGGAGGCGGCGGCGCCGCGACCGGGGCAGAAGCTGGACCCCGGCTACGCTAGAACTTCTTCCGGAACTATTTCAAACAGAGTCTTTCATTGACTACTTCAGTATTATGAAATCAATTCCTCGTGCAGAGTAATGTTTAATTTAATTGCTATCAAGCGCAAGCTCCGATTGCAATTTCTCTACACACCCATTTTTCCCTCCTGAATCCACCTACTTTTGCCCTCTACGAATTTCAACTCTAAATTCTTTCAGAATTTTGGGTAAATTAGTCATCGCCTCTCTTGGTAATAAGTTCCAATCCCTGACCCCCTTACCTAATAAATAAAATCTTCCCCTACCCTTCTGCCTGAAATCGTGTGGTCATGGTAATGATCCTTCTTTCCCTTCTATGTACATCTCTTAATTCTTCCATCAATAACTTTCCTCACCTTGTCATGAATATACACATTGTACATTCCCATGACTCTTTTCACCCTCCTCCAGTCTTCTAATGAATTCCATTCCAGCTCCTTTACTGATTGTGTTCTGCAGTAATTTCCAGAGACAAATCTCGTAGTCCTTCTCTCCACCCCCTTCAACTCCTGTATTTGATACCCAAATTGTGGGTCCCATTCTACACTGCCATATTCAAGCAATGTTCTGACCAAGGTTTTGTAACCCAATTCCCTTACTGTTCTGGTACATCTTCTTGTCACTCCCTCCAACAAGTGAAGGATTTTGAAATCCTTTCCTACTTCCTGTCCAGTGAGTACTTCCTAGTTGAGTTTGTTATTGAATGTTATCAGTAGCAGATCTAAGAATTTTTCCAAGCTACCCCTTCAAACATTATTTTTCCACCCCCATTATCACCATCCCAATTGTACCCATCCCAGTGGTCATCATAAAGTTTGCCTCCTCCCTCTCCCCTTCCTAGATCTGGCACTAAATGTTATGCCAAGGTATTTACAATTCAAGTCTTAAGCAAGCGGTTTTTTCCCTACCTTAAAATCATAATCAGCCCTAAATTTTTATCTATGTACCAAACAAGTTGATCTTCATCCCATGTTGACCTACCCAGCTAGATATCCTATCTAGATCATCCTGCAGCCCTTCAAAGTCTTCTACCATTTTGATCTGTTTATATGGCATTATGTCATCTGCAAACAACCTAACTTCTGATAGTACACCATCAACACAATCATTCATTAGAATGACAAATAGGAATGGTCCCAATGCACTACACTGTAGCATTGCCATTTCCACTTCTTTTGATACTGTATGTCCTACCCAAACGTTTTGCACTCTACCTTGTAAGAATTATTCTATCCAGCATCCACACCAATAGTTTTTACCTTATTTAACTCCATTATATGGCTCAGTCTTGGGTTCGACACCGTACAGTAATATTATCAGCAGCTAACATTTCACAACTCGCCAGAGAGTGCTGAACTGTAGGTCACAAGTATGAATATACAAGATGATTACTCTTTTGGAATGTTGCCCTAGCAGTGTAGATCCTGATCTTTACTTCCTCATCAGGTTCCACCTTTTCGGTCAACTAGCATCCTAGATATTTAAATCTAGTCACTCTTTCGAATATATTTCCATCCAAAGTGATTTACCTTTTACTTGCCGCTGACCAAGTTCTTCATTAGTATTATTATTATATAATAAATTACATACAATTATATAACATGTAAAAAATATTTTAAAATAATTTTTTGCATCACTGAGGACTGATTGCACTGCATTTATACATCTGACACTATCCTCACAATATCTATTCATTTTTATTAATAATTATCTGGTAATTTGTCTTAAAAACCGATAAATGTTTTTAGAATACCATTATGTGAATATGTCATTCCCTGCATACTCATTGGGCACGACCAAATCAGCGCGTGCACAATTACATATCACCCCAGTGTGGGCAAAACAGCATATTGCATCATGGCTTTTCACTCCTTAACCCAGAACGCATAATATAAGTTATCACTTAAGTAACAGATATACAGCATGTCTTTGATGGGTGTTGGGGCAGGAACATTTTGTGTTGAAACAGTGACAGCTGGCAGAGTGAATGCTCAAGGATTGTGGGTTTGATGCTGACATTTCCCAGTGGACTGGTCAGTTAGAGATCTGTCTGCAACAGATCTCCTAAAACACTTCCATCATGATACTTTCCTTACAGCCAAGTTTTCTGAGGTGGACATAGCAATTTCAATAGCAAAATGTGTATAAATACAGAGATTTATTCCAGTGCCACTGCTGGGAAAACATTCGTCATCATTGGCCATGCCTCTTGCCTTACAAACCTTTAGCTTGCTTTTCTTCATTTTCTGTGTTTGAACAATTTTCTCATCACCAATAAGCTTCCATCAGAATGATTAGTCATGGGCAGTTTTAAGCACAGACAACAAGGAATACCGCACATTATTCTACGGCATTTGACAATATTGTTATTGAAGTTGCTGTTATAACTAGTTCATCTAATTATGACAATTAACTACTTTCATCATGACAATATAGGGTAGCAGGTAAAAGAATGGCTTATTCTGATGTTGAATTTAGAAACTGCTTGAGTAATGTGGACTGAACAGATTTTTCCAGCACACCTTGTGTGCAGTACCAGATCGGGGGGGGGGGGGGGGGGGGGGGAGGAATCAGTTTTTGCCTCAGCTCTAAAAATTCATAGATGCGCTACAGCTTGTGTGAATTAGAAGTATGCTCTCTCCATTAACACTTTATCAGAATCATATATATTATTTCTATAAGGTATTTTTTTGTCACAAGACTGTATCTTCTTTCATACTTAACCGAAATCAATGAATGAGGTGTCATTTTAAAGCTTATGGTCTCCACTTTGGTCACATCATATTTTAAGAAATGAAGTTTTCGGAATTCGAACTTTAAAGGGCAAAAATTTCAATCTTTCTAAAATGCTGTTTTCTGTGTTACGAGTCATTTATCTCCCTGGATACGTATATGAAATCGTTTAATGTAGTATCATTTTAAAGATTAAGATCTCCGCTTTAGTGACGTCATATATTAAGACAGATATTTTTCGGAATTAGACCCTTTAAGGGCAAAAGTATCAATAAATTTGCAATGCATAATTGTGTCACGAGCGATTTATCTCTCTTAATACCTAACCGATATAGATAAATGAGATATCATATTAAAGATTAATGTCTCCGCCGTGGTAACATTATATTTCAAGAAAAGAATTTTTCGTTTTTCGACCCTTATAGGGCAAAAATGTCGATTTTTCTAAAATGCGTTTTTTGTATCTCGAGCCATTTATCTCCCTGTATATCTAACCAAAATCGATAAATGAAGTAGGATTATGAGGAGTAATGTCTCAGCTTTGTGACATGATATATTAAGAAATAATGTTTTTGGAATTCAACCCTTAAAGGGAAAAAGTATAAATTTTTCAATAACGCATTTTTGTGTCACGAGTGATTTATCTCCCTTAATATCTAACCGATATAGATAAAAGAGGTATCATATTAACGAATAAGGTTTCCGCCGTGGTAACATTATATTTTAAGAAAGGAATTGTTCATAATTAAACCCTTAAAGGACAAAAATGACAACTTTACTAAAATTCGTTTTTTATGTCTTGAGCAATTTGTCTCCCTGGATATTTAACCAAAATCGATAAATGAAGTAGGATTATGAGGAGTAATGTCTCAGCTTCGTGACATCATATTTTAAGCAAGAATGTTTTTGGAATTCAACCATTAAAGGGTAAAAGTATAAATTTTTCTATAATGCATTTTTGTGTCACGACCCATTTATCTCCCATAATTTCTAACCGATATAGATAAATGAGATATCATATTAAAGACTAAGGTCTCCGACGTGGTAACATTATATTCTATGAAAGGAATTTTTCGTTTTTCGACCCTTAAAGTACAAAAATGGCGATTTTTCTAAAATTCGTTTTTTGTATCTCGAGCCATTTATCTCCCTGTATATCTAACCAAAATCGATAAATGAAGTAGGATTATGAGGAGTAATGTCTCAGCTTTGTGACATGATATATTAAGAAATTATGTTTTTGGAATTCAACC
This sequence comes from Vandiemenella viatica, assembly GCA_031002005.1. Taxonomy (NCBI): domain Eukaryota; kingdom Metazoa; phylum Arthropoda; class Insecta; order Orthoptera; family Morabidae; genus Vandiemenella; species Vandiemenella viatica. The sequence continues at coordinate 150,822,865 of JARYHS010013631.1, read as the reverse complement.
CTTAAAGGGAAAAAGTATAAATTTTTCAATAACGCATTTTTGTGTCACGAGTGATTTATCTCCCTTAATATCTAACCGATATAGATAAAAGAGGTATCATATTAACGAATAAGGTTTCCACCGTGGTAACATTATATTTTAAGAAAGGAATTGTTCATAATTGGACCCTTAAAGGACAAAAATGACAACTTTTCTAAAATTCGTTTTTTAGGTCTTGAGCAATTTGTCTCCCTGGATATCTAACCAAAATCGATAAATGAAGTAGGATTATGAGGAGGAATGTCTCAGCTTTGTGACATCATATTTTAAGAAAGAATGTTTTTGGAATTCAACCATTAAAGGGAAAAGTATAAATTTTTCTATAATGCATTTTTGTGTCACGAGCCATTTATCTCCCTTGATATATAACCGATATAGATAAATGAGGTATCATAGTAAAGATTAAGGTCACCGCCATAGTCACATTATATTTTAAGAAAGAATTTTTCGTAATTCGACACTTAAAGGGCATAAATATCAGTATTTCTAAAATGCGTTTTTTGTGTCTCAAGTCATTTACCTCCGTTGACAATTAAACAAAATCGATAAACGAGGTATCATTTAAAAGATTAAGGTCTTCGTAATGTCTTCGGTTCCGTTAACACATTTTAAAAAAGAAATTTAAAAAAATTCTAACTTTAGAGGGCAAAAGTGTTAATATTTTTACAACGCATTTTTCTGTCATGAGCTATTTATTTCCCTTGATACCTAATCGAAATCAATAAATGACGTATCGATTTAAATATTAAATTATCCACTACCATCACATCAGATTTTTAGAAAAAACTTTCTCCAAATTAAATCCTTAAGGGGCAAAAATAACATCATTTCTCAAAACTTTTTTTTTTTTTACCTTGCTTGATAACTAACCGAAATCGATAAATGAGATATCATTTTAAAGACCAAGGTGGCTGCTTTGGTCACACCATATTTTATAAAAGAAAATTTTTGTAATTCGACCATTAAAGGGCAAAAGTATCAATATTAGTTATAGAAAGTGTTGATTTTTAAAATTTTTGTTTTTATTATATGCCATTTATCTTCTTCGATAGCTAGCTGAAATCGATAAATGACATACCGTTTTAAAAATGAAGGTCTCCAGCTAGGTAAAATCATAAATTAAGAAAAAAATGTTCAGAATTTGGTGCTAAAGTGGTAGCGCGTATGAGACTGTTCAGAGCCAAGTCCCCAGATTTCAGCAGCGGATATCACAGAGAAGTCAATAAACTTTTTTTATTCAATAAGTAGTTTTTCATATATATTTTTTTCTTTTACGGAAACACTGTCGTTTTGCTATACAATTCCAATGTAATCATTTTATTCGCTCAGCAACAAATATCACAGAGATGTTGCCTATGTTGTGTGTTGTTTGTTAAGGTTGGTTTTATTCTACCAAGGTCAGTGACAGTTTGTCATAAATAAAATGTGTTTTAAATTTTCCTAACTGTTTCATAATATGTTGTGAGTATTTTGCTGTGTACTTATTACACTAAAAAAAAATACTTGCTACAAAACTACGGTTCTACTATTCATTATATTACAAGCATTCAATCTCACTATTCGTCGTATTTTATTCGCAAAATTTTCGCACGGGTCATCTAGTAAAATATTAATAAAGGAAGGAAACATCAATTACCAAAGGTGACAAGGGCAGTGCAAATCACAAAACAGTGGTGTTTTCTGATTTAAGCCCTTTGTCAGTAGAATATTGCACTAAATGATTCCAATATTTACCTGCCAGTTTGGCTGAGAGCATTAATGTGCCACACACTGAGTTGGGGAGGTACTGCAAGGTGGGATCAAGTTTCAGTCCCTACATACCGGATGTCCTAATTGCACATTTTAGGTGGTTTTACGCAGTCACTTAAGCGAATGCTGAGACAGACCCAAATATCTGCCTCATAAACTAATAAAAAAAATAAAAAAAAACTTTTATTTAATTTATTTTAATTTAATTTAATTGCAATGGAGCACAGGCTCCGGTAGCAATTTCCCTACACACCCATCTTCCCCCTCTCCTGCACCCACCTACATTTGCCCTCTACAAATTTTATCTTTAAATTCTTTCAAAGTTTTCGGTAAATTATTCATCATTTCTGTTGGTAACTCATTCCAATCCCTGACACCCTTACCTAAAAAAGAGAATCTTCCTACACCCTTGTGCGTGAAATCGAGTGCCAGCTTGTGGTCATGGTCATCTTTTCCCTTCCATGCACTACTTTTCATACCTATTGCAATATCTTTCCATGCCTCATCGCCAGTATATGCCCTGTACACTCCCATGACCCTCCTCATCCTCCTCCTGTCTTGCAATGAATCCCATTTCAGCTCCTTTATCATATCTGTCACTGATTGTATTCAGTGATAATTACCAGAAACAAATCTAGCAGCCCTTCTTTGGACCCTCTCCAACTTCTGTATTTGATACATAAAATGAGGGTCCCATACTACACTACCATATTCGAGCAATGGTCTCACCAAAGTTTTGTAACCCAGTTCCTTTACTTCTCCCGTACATCCACTCATCACTCTCTCCAACAAGTGCAGAACTTTGAAACCTTTTCCTACCACCTGTCAAATGTGTCCAGCCCAGTTTAGCTTGTTATCAAAAGTAATGCCAAGATATTTACATTTCAAGTCTTCAGCAAGCAATTCTTTCCCCACCTTATATTCATAATTAACCTCCTGTTTTTTATTTGTGTATCTAATAAGCTGACTCTTCTTTGGATTTATCTTTATCCCATGTTTACCAGCCCAACTAGATATCCTGTCCAGATTACCCTGCAACTGTTTACAATCTTGTATCGTTTTGATTCTTTTATACAACATTATGTCATCTGCAAACAATCTAATTTCAGATTACAAACTATCAACACAATTATCTATTAGAATAATGAATAGCAATGGTCCCAATACGCTACCCTGTGGCACACCCATTTTTACTTCTACTTCTTTTGATACTACATTTCCTACCCTAACTTTCTGTTTTCTACCTTTTAAAAATTCTTCTACCCAGCCAATCACTTTCTCATCCACTCCAATGGTTTTTACCTTATTTACCACCATTTTATGGTTTACTCTGACAAACGCCTTTGACAGATCTAGTGCTACACTATCAATTTGGCCTCCCTTGTCCATTTCATCTGAAATCTCTTGCATCTATCCCACCAACTGAGATTCGCATGAATATCCTTGCCTGAACCCATGTTGCCTGCTTGAAAACCACTTACGTTCCTCACATATATTTCTGATGTGGTTGCATATCAATCTTTCCATTAATTTACCTACCACTGATGTCAAACTGATTGGCCTGTAATTCTCAACTCTATTTCTCACCCCTCCTTTATGTACCGGTACTACTATTGCACTTTTCCAGTCCTGTGGTACGCAGCAAGTATCCAGACTCAATTTAAATAATATTTCAAGATAAGGTACAATGTCACATCCGGCTATCTTTAAGATATCTGTAGTAATATTATCTTCACCAGCCCCTTTATGTTTTTTCAGCTTTCTGATTTCCTTCATGATTTCCTCAGGATGAATATCAAATTTTTTACTATCGTCATTTCTAATTGTGTTGTTAAGCTCGTTCTCCGAATTAGACCCTCCTGTATCTGATTCATGGTCCAAATGCTTTCACTGAACCAGTTACTTAAAATCTCTGCCTTTTTCAAATCGTCAGTAACTTCTTCTCCACCCTTATCTATAAGTGTCTCTATACCCTCCCTTCCCCTCAGTTTCCTGATATAGCCATAGAAATTTCTAGATGCATCAGTCAATGGTCCTCCTGCACTGACAACACTCTTCATAAACCCATCTTTAGCCATTTTCTTTGCTGTTATTAAGTCCTTGTTTAGTGGTTTTAAATATTCCCTACTACCCTGCTGTCTCTTAACTCTGTTATGTTCTTTTCTTACCAACCTCTTTAACCGTCTCACTTCCCTATTATAGTACATAGGTTCTCTACTTCTCTTTATTTTCTGCCTTGGAATAAATTTTTCTTCCCCCTTTCTTATTATCTCCTTGAACTCTTCCCACCTTGACTCTACTGTACTTGAGCCTTTCTTCCATTTGCTGAATTGTTCTCTGAAATATCTCTTCAAATTCGAAACCTGTGCCTTTTTTATAATTGTACCTATTTCCCCCTTCAATTTAAACACATGTTACCCAGATCAAACTAAGACAGGCCTAGCAAGCCAGTGGTCTGATAAAGATGTATGCTCAAGAATACAATAGCAGACTAGACCTATGGCTGGAATCTGCCATGTAAAAGATAGAAATCCAATACTTAATCGTTTTACAAATTTTTTCACCTAGCTTGTGTAGTTGTGAAAACACTTTATAAAAAGCATTATGAATCACTTGTATCTAACTGTAATCTTCTTTCGCAAGCAATGATTTTTCAAAAGTTTTTGAGGAAGTAATTATTAAAAAACTTTTTGTCATATAATTTGTAGGAGCTTCCGGACTAATTCTCAATTTATTTCAGCAAGGTATTCTCAGTAACTCTGAAGTCATAAAAACAGTATGATTGATGAATTAGTAAAAAATAAAAAGGTTATTGGAAAATTTATTAGTTCTGAAGCATAAATAATAATGAAACAATTATCAACCACAGATTTTTACAAAACTAGGAGGATGTTATGTACATGACAAAAAGTCTTCTCTACTTACCAAAAATATCAACAGCATATCAGGGAAAAGAATAAGCTGACAACACAGCATTCACAGAACATTTTACAGGAACCGTTAATAGACCACCATACTAACTGATATACTGTATATAATTAACAGTACAAATACATATATAATGAAAAACATTTTGAATTGAGGTTGCTGGTAGAAATCATCACAAACAGTTGTAATGAAATGTCTTAGATTAAACTAAACAATTCTAATACTTGAGATTGATATTATTTTGTTTCAGCATGCAGAGTGATTAAATCGATAAATTTATTTAAAAAAAAGACATAGGTTTTTTAAATATGTCCAAAAGAGAGGCTTATACCACCAAACAAAACATCTGACAACTTTAAGTCCTTGTTACATTTGACATTGTTTTTATCTATGTATGTACTACAATTTATGCAGAAATACATTGCTAATAACTACATATATACTCTAAAATAACTTTCTGTCCATGTTTTAGTCGGAACATAAAATATATAAATGGCAGTCATAAACAACTCATACCACAAAACTATTTTTTAATACTTGTACATTAAAACAGGAAACAGCTTGCAGTTTTAATTCAATTCCTTCACAAAACAACTAAATTTCATTAATGCAAATAGTTGTGTTTAAAAACAAACATAACACAATTTCTAACTGCAAATAGAGCCAGTATCTTGTTTCTCAAGACATAATAAATGTACTCTTCAATAATTAGTTTTGAAGTGCTTAGCTCTTCACACTTTCAAAATTCTTGTGAATTCCATCACACGGATGTATTAAATCAAATAAAACAGTTTTTAACATTTTTTTAAAATAAAAGTTTCTACAGCAAAATTTAAATTCTGTGGATGTTAAATGTGTGGCAGGGTATGAAAATTGTAGATATGTCTTTCTCATTAAAGTTTTGTATTGCTATTCACCATTAAGATGAAAAGGAGGCTTAAAAATGTTAAGTAACATTGCTTATAAAGATCAAAATCCAATATGTGAATTAATTTTAATTAATACATGCATTTTTCGAAAAATAAGCTGCAATTTTTCAGTTTTGATCCAAAAGTGTATGTAAAATATATAGATATTTTAATAGATCTATTAGTTATTAATGTGATTTTAGGTGTGCAACATTAAATACAATTTCAATACATAATTTATACATATAATTATGGTGTCAGGCTTACTTACAACATATGCACTTTTTGTACCACATTATATATAAAAACAGAACAATTAGCCACAAAGTAAAATTAAGCCATGCTGTTGTTATTGCAATCTGAAGTGAAACACTGGACATTATCGGTTCTCCACGAAAGCGGTCTCTTCGTTCTCCTGGACGAGCATAATATATCTCATCATCTCTCTCTGAATATGGCCGAGTAAATGGCTCCAGATAATCCATGAAATCAAAAATGGCATCACAACCAAGGCGGTCATATATAACTGAAGAAACTTGTGTTACAGCCTTAATATCTTTCACAATTATTTGACGATACTCACTACAAGAGGCATAATAGCCTCCAGTAAGAACAACAGCATTAGCCATTAAAAGAGGTGTATTTATGGCTACTATTAAAATGAGAAGTAACCAGCACTTGAAACTCATGTATTCATCCTTGTTTAGTCGATCTTCAGCAGCTGATGTCACCACGACCAGCCGTGAATTTCTGTAAGAATAAAAATAGTTACTCTCTGGAGGTCATTTTAAGAAAGGCTCACTGATTCAATATCTTTCAGAGAAGGAGTAAGAAAGTTTCTACTACGTATGAATCATCATATATACTGCCCACATCACATAATTTACCAACAAAATTTGACTTATTATTTCTCCAAAAAATATTCTCTGGACTCTACTCCAATGTAAAATAAAATGAATTAAGAATAAAATAATATAGTTTGTTAGTGTCTATACAACTGAGTTTTTATACTCCTCTCACTAGCAGGATTTGAGATTTTGTAAAAACCTGTTTTGTGAACAGAAACAAATTAATAATTTAGTAATGATGAATACCATCCATAATACGATTACACAAGGAACATATAACCTGTGAATTATAAAATATCCTAATACTCTTAATCATAAGATCCAAATGTAACCAGAGAATCAAAATTAAAACCTATAGCTTCTCAACAATACCAGAATATAGACAATTAAAATTTAACTGTTAATTTATTTTTTTCAGAAAATATAAGAAAAGTTGTTTACACCAAGTTCAGGGTATTAAATTTGTGAATTATGTGATGTGAGTTTTTACTTTCTGATTCTACTGATTTATTACATGCACAAAGTATCTCAATCCTACCACCCTACCACTATGATTCTTTCAAAATTCAGAGTTAACATATTGTAGTAACATTGTCAACTAATAGCTATCAGGGATTTTAGTCTTGTTTCTTCAGCTTCAGGTTTTTGCCTGCATCTGTTAGTGTGTGAGTGAACAAATTATACCTCCTCAGAATGCTGAAACATTAATAGTACTCCAGGTGGCTGGCAATGAATAAAATGGATTTGATAATATTACAATTTTGAAAACTCAAAGAAGTGTTGGTGTATCTCATAAGATTTGCCAAAACTAGGAAGGTGCACTGAGTTTTTTTGGGGTGAATTTTAATGTGAAATGCCCAACAATGCCTATTCTTCCAGTTACATGTGTGTTAAAGAATGTTCTAAAGGATACACAGCGTAAAGATGAAAATTTAAGATCGACCTTTCTTCCTCCTGCAAGCATATTTTGCAACATTTTCTACTAGGAAGTGCACTGCTTCACCTACTACAAAGCAACTCCTTTTGGTCTAATGTCTCTGTTTTTCAGCAAATGTAACTTCCTTGATACACTTTCCCATGATACCTGTATCAGGATAAGCTGTTTATCATACTTCTGATTATAAGGATTTTATTAATTTCATTTAGGAGTCATAGTTCTCCACTGTAAATATTACCTCATTTAAATTTATGATTCATTTATTATTGCTGCTTCTTTTTTATTTATAATTTTTATCCCTTTATGATCTATTTTCTTTACTAGTTCTTAATTATAAGTATAGTAGTGTAGGCCCATGACTGTTTTTTTGTGTATTGTCACGATCTAGAATAGTTTCAGTTTTTAGGATGAAAGATTATTACAGGTTGACCTGATTTGACCAAATATAAACTTGACCTGTGTTTCAGGGTAAATAAAATATCTTGAGCTTGAAGAACGCAGAAGCATTAATAGAGGTAGATATTATACACAAACTGGGATGATAGCGCAATCATATTATTGTTTCAAAGGTCATGGACTCGAACTTGCTTAAATGCAAACTTGACTTGTATTTGACCCTTAAAGTTCACTCTGCAAAATCTGAAGAAAACATCACATTGTTTTTTATTGAGGCTGGGAGAATGTTCATATTATAATCATTGGTCATAGTGTTTGTAACGACCAGAGAACTTAATGCAGGTTCCAGATTATCAAACATTGAAGAAATGAATTGCCAGAATACTCGATTCGGTAACATATTTGGTCTGATGTCCTCCTTAACACTTAAGAGTTCTATGAACGTAATATTACGTCCCACAAACTTTCACGAAAACGGCGAACATTATATTACGCCTTAACATACCACCATTTTCTTTGGCTAAAAATGTAACGGTACGTTCGTAGTGTGACTCAGATGGCTTCTCTGTGAATTTTAGTTCATAAGCCCTCCACCAGAGTTCACCACCTTGCTGAAAGCTTGGAATATCTCAGAATAGATTACAACAAGCTCAAAGCAGGTGTAGATCTCTTTGACCTGCGGTTGTCCTACAGTGCTCTTACATTCAAGACAGTCAAGTGATGGAATAAACTTGCTTTTCACTTGATAATTATGAGTTTATCAGATGCATGCAGTTTGCATGACACAGTCTCAAGTAAGAAGAACACAACAACACGCCTCATTCAGGAGATATGTTTGGCCCTGGTGCTCTCTGCGCACCAATGATGTGACTAGTGGCAATAAAAATCGTGCAAAATTGAAAGAGAAGCACTCTCCATAAAGAGTGCCTATGCCATCTGGAGAGAATAAAGACCAAAAAAGGTGCATTATGTGCAGTGATAAAGCGAAGTATTCCACTGGTAAACCCTCAAGAAAGGACTCTTCCTACCAGTGTGGCGACCAGTGTAGGGCTTTGTATCGAACCATGTTTTAGACTCTACCAAAAAGCTGTACACAATGAGAAATAAATGTTTCTACTTACCATCTTAATCAAAACACTTTAGAATACATTTGTTTCATATATTTAATAATAAATGGTATAATGCAAAAGTTATTTTACACTTATTTGGTTTGATTTTTCCCTGTAAAAGATACCAAATCATAAATAAACATAACCTGTGAAAAAAAAAGACAGCAACTCTAAAAACTGACATAAATATTGCCTACTCTCAGTTTTATTCGTATGCCTAGCATCCAACAATTTTATTTTATGCTCAGATTAATGTACTGTAAAATAGCGAAAATCAGGCAGCATACAAGGAGGGAATTGTGCCCATCGGGACAGCAGTGTAAGTGTTAAACAACCTAATAACTCAGGTACAGCGAACATGAACAAAGACCATTAACAAAAATGGTCAGTAATATATGTAAAAAGTAAATAAATCGTAATGTATAAACTTTGGTCAAAGAACAACACTACCGAAATTTTTAATTAAATTTAAATTTAGCGCATGTTGGAATGACAATTGGCATTTGTGGTTACAGCAGAGGCCATTAGCAATTTACGTTTAACTTAGTTTTTTATGTTGTATTCATTAGCAACATGTTACTGAAAAGCAGTTCCACGTTTTTTTCAGGCTTAAAGTTCATCGATTTTTTTTTTTTACATTGAAATGCTACGAAAAGGAAAATAATTAATGTATTATGGCAATTAATTTGGTAGCAGGTGATTAGCTATTAAATTGTGGACCTAACCTTGAATTTCTTCTAATGATATGCCTGGTGGCTGTTAATTTTCGAGCGAAGGCTGACACATGACACTGTTCTCCAGCCAATAGCTATCAAGGTGAGTGAGTGAGTGAGCATTGGAAATTATATAGCAGACTTTTTAGTATCGTCACGGTTCTAGAATAGTTCCAGTTTTTATGGTCAAACATTATGACAGGTTGACCTGATGAGACCAAATACACACTTGATTGTATTTCAAACTTACAATGAGTAAGATCTCTTGAGCTTGAAGAACTCAGAAGTATTAATAGACGCAGGTGACATAGGTATTAAACACGGACAGGGACGATCGCTCTATTGTATAATTGTTTTAAAGGTCGTAGACTCGAATTTGTTGAAATACAAAATAAACTTGTATTTGGACATTAAATTTCACTCTGCAAAATTTGAAGAATTCCTGTTTGCTTCAAAAGCATGCACCACATTGTTTTTTTAAACGAGGCTGAGCAAACATTCATGATGTTTCCGAAGAAATGAATTGCCAGAATACACGATTCAGTAACATATTTTAGTCTGATGTCAACTTTAAACAACTTAATAACTTACGCACAGTGAACAAGAACAAAGATCATTAACGAAAGTGATCAGTAAAATACATAAAAGTAAATAAATTGTAATGTATAAACTTTGGGCAAGCAACAGCATGTTAGGGTCGGGCGTGATACCATGGTCGGGTATCGGCTTGTACACCTAAACTTGAAGTCTTCCAAAATGTTGCCAAAAGTTCGGGAAAAGTTCTATAACCGTGAAAAACCTTGGAGAATGCTAACTGTATGATGAAGACGGCCGCCACTTACAGAATTAACCCCCTAAGTAAGGCACTAAAATAGAAATGAAATCGAAGTCCGAATCACAGAAGTATATATTCTTAAAAATTTTCACAGAATTTACATAAAGTCACAGTTAGCAATGGCAATCGGAGAAAATCATTTGCCGAAGATCACAAATCATGAAACAGAACAGACCGCACCACCCTGAATGAAATTGAAAGTTAAAGTTCACATCGATGAACACATGTCGGAAAAGTTCAAATTTCTATGGTTGCCTATCCTGTTAGTAATGGCGTCAGTCAGCCATGCTGCCCAAGTTTCTGGTTTCCCATTAGCCACCGCGAGCCGGACTCACTCAAACCCACATAACAACGTACTACATATTAACTCGACGAGGTATTCGAACGGACTGGGAAGAAACCATGTCCGGGCTTCCTTTTATCAAAAATGGCCTACTGACCTAGACAACAGTCTACCTAGAAAAAATTTTGTTCACTGAGAACTTCCAGAAAATCACAAGATGAAGAGCGTAACGAGACAAGTGTAGTGATACCGGTGTAAATGAATTTTGAAATTTGGTTAATCGGAAAGCGCATTTGTTTATAGTATTGCGATACGTCACATACGAAATATGGATTTGCTAAAGTTTAAAATATCAAGTTAATACTATTTTCAAAGTGTTCCCCAGCTTCTGTTGAGTTCAGTGGTGTAAAAATCTTTTAAATTGGTTAAGGATATCAAAAGTTATTGAATTTCTAAAATTTGCTGATTTCCTAGGTGGTGCAAGAAATAATTCACTTTTTGTTTAAAGTCGGTTGTGGCCTGAAACTATTTTTAAACCGTACCTTTATTTCATTTAAGTACTTTAGAAAAATTTTTAGTTCGTGAAATATGTTAGTCAGAGAGAAATTCAAATTGCAAGTCAGTTTCTAAGGCGTCACCAAAAAACGGATTTTCATTTATTTATATCTTCTATTTATTAGTTGATGGCTATTGAAAACTTAAATAATATTGGCTTGCTGGTTATTTAGCGTGTTTAAATCTACTTTTAAACCTCTGAAATTACTTAGATGTGCTGGAATTAATTATTGAACTCTATCCATGTGGTGATGTTTTAAAAATCATATTTACTACTTTAAATTAGTCTGGAACTGCGAGTTATTGGTGAATTTAATATCAAATGCTGAAATTATTATTATTAAAGTGCTTTACAGTGGTCAATTATATTAGTGATATGGTTGTTTAACCAAACCTGTTTACTTTACTTCAGAATTATTATTGATTACGCTCATTTAGGTAAGTTTATGGTTTATATTTTATTAGAAACTTCTTATTTATGGTTGCTATGTGTTGTTTATTTACTTTTCTGAACCTAAAATGTTGTTATCTCGATTTCAACTTATGGTATCTTGTATTGAATGTTAACCTCAAACTTCGTTGGATTTTGACTGAATATTGAAAATAGAGAGTAAGGTAGCTTACAAACATTAGCGAAAGTTTTAATTAAACTGACATTTATCCTAGACTGGAATGGCAATTGGCATTCGTGGTTATCGCAGAGACCATGAGTAATTTAAGTTCTTTTATATTGCTTTCATTAGCAACATGTTAGTGAAAAGTAGTTCCACGTTTTTTCAGCCGTAAAGTTTATCGATATTGTCTAACTGTGACTCGCTACGAAAAGCAAACATAATGAATAAATTATGGCAATTAATTTGGTAGCAGTTGCTTAGCTATTAAATTGTGGATATAACCTCGAATTTCTTCTAATGATATCACTGGTAGCTGTTAATTTTCGAGTGAAAGCTGACACGTGACACCGTTCTCCAGCCAATAGCTATCGAGGTGAGTGAGTGAAATTATATAGTAGATAAGGCAGCTTTTAATGTGCATGATTAATTGTCATGAAACTTTCCTCTGTATTCCACCAATCATAACAACACTGGAAACCTTTCATACTAACAGAGTTTCTTCTACCTAATGAAAACAATAATATCAGCAAAGTTTTATAGGTTATCTACGCCAACAATATTTCGCAATATCACCAGCAAATTCTCACTGCTGATGCACCTTAATGCCACAAAAACAACAGCCAGCAAATTAAAGAGCATAAAATTTCATAAAAATTAGGTAACCATTACAGTCTACAAATAAAAAAGTTGGTAACTAAATTCTGAAAATTTACTTACAACTAGAATTTTGCTCTTATTTTCCTCACAATCTGTGGTAGTAGAACATCCTGGTAAGCTAAATTTGCAACTAAATCTACATATACATCTATTCTCTGCAATTCACAAATATTGTGGGTGGCAGAGGGTGCTAAGCACCAATCGTAATTCTGTACATTCCAATTCCAAACAGAACGAGGAAAGAAAGAATACATAAAAGCATCAGTATGGCATCTTATTTCTCTAATCTTATCTCTCCTGTGATTACGATCTAAATAGGTTTGCAGAAGAAGTATTTCATCGCACTCGTAAAATAAAGAATTTCGCCTGTTCTCCAATAAATTCAAATGAAAATGACATCGTTTGTCTGCCAAAAAATCCCAGCCCAATTTATGTATCAATTCTGTGACACTTTCATAAGGACAGTAACTAGCAGTCATGAATCGAGCGACTCTCCTCTGTACTTTCTCTAAAGTGTCGATCAATCCCTTGTGATACAGATCCCAAACCCCAAAACAGTTATACAAATGCAGATGCACTAGTTTTTTGTACACTAGTTCCTTTGTATGGTTATTACAATTTCTCAAAATATGACCTCTGAATCATAATATAGAATTAGCTTTGCCTACGGTGGATATTATGTGTAGGTCCCATTTCATGTTGCTTTGTACTATTACCCCCAGATACTTCAAGAAATCAATCGTGTCTACAACTGAATTGTTAAATTTGTACACGCGAACAAACAGATTTTTTTGTTATTTATTTGCATTGCCTTACACTTTTTGCAGTTAGGTGCAAGCTGCCATTTATTGCATCATTCCGAAATAACGTCCAGATCGTGCTGAATTTCTAACAACAAGTGCAACCTGCAATTAACATTGTAACCAAAACCATTATTAAAAATTAGGAAAAGAAGTAGTCCTATAACACTTCCTTGCAGAATGCCCAAAGTAACATATAGCTTAAAAGAGGCTTCCCCATCAACAACCAACCAGTTAGAAAATCGCGAATCCATACACAAATCTGATCTGATATACCATACGCTTGAATCTTTGCTAAAAGCCGGGTGTGTGGCACAGAGTCAAAAGCTTTCATAAATCCAAGATAATTGCATAAACTTGTGAACCTGCATCAATAACTTTCATTACATCATGTGAAAATAAGGCCAATTGTGTATCACACGATCTGTTCTTCCAAAATCCATGTAGGTACGGTATAAGTAACTCATTTCCATCTAGAAACTTCATAATGTTACAGCATACGATATGCTCCAGAATTCTACTGCAAACAGATGGGTCGATAATTCCTAGAATCTCTCCAGTCTCCTTTCTTGAAAACAGGAATCACCTGGACTATTTTCCAGTCAGAAGGTACTTTACACTCTTCTAAAGATTTATGGAATATATCTCACAGGAATGGTTCTGTTTCTTCTGCTTATTCTGTAAATACTGTTACTGCGACCCAGCACTTTTCCCCACTTCAGGAGCTTTAATTGCTTTATAATACCTACACTTTTAATTTGTACTGGATCCATCTCAAATTCTACATGCCGTGGAAAAGTGGGAATGTTTTCCATGTTTTTGTCAGTGAAAGAATTTTTAAATTTGCTGTTAAATATTGTAGAACTGGCATGTTGTTGTCACTGCCACTAACCTATTTGTTTTTTGTTTTTTTTTTTAACATATGACCAAAATTTATTTTGGTTTTGTTAAGGCTCTTGGAAAGTGAATTACAACAATTGTCATTAAAAGTCTCACACATCACATTCTTATCATGTCCTCTTAACTAAGCTACCCTTTCTAAATCACTCTGTAAGCTATCTGTTAAATTTTGTAACTGTGTGACAAAATTTTGTTCTCAGAACCATGAGTTAGATTGGATAAAATATTAGTCCATTTCATTTTCAAAGTAATTTTTCTATGTTTATTCAAGTTAGAAAGCAGTTTTACAGTTTTCAAGATAGTATTTTCAATATTTTTAATTTCAACATTCTTCGGCATTCGCCTGGAGTGCGAAAGTTCATATCTAAAGTATTTATTTTTGGCTAAAGTATTAAAGTTAAGATATTTAGTATAATAACTAAAGTTAACATTTATTTAAAGATCTAGCGATTTGTAAAGTTTCAAGGAGATAGAATTATTTTTATAGTCGAGGTCAAATTAGATGATGAAACCTTCAGATGTGAGATGAGAAACTGATCAGTTATTGGAGAGATTCTCATGGGAAGTGCAGCCGCTAGGTTTTCCCACGCTCCGTGAGTACCAGAACTTTCCACAGCGAGCGAGTCAGTCTTCAAGTAGCAATCGGCGCGACACCACGTTAGCTTCAGTAACCTGTAGCTCAGTAGGCTGGAAAGTTTTATACCTAGCACATCAGTGAAAGTTTTATTTTGGAAGGATACCGCTTATTTTCTTCAAGTTAACCATAATGTTGTGTTAAAATAGTATTTCTCCAAGTGAGGCTTCGGGATTGTTTGATTTTACTAAACTGTTGAACAATGGGAGCGTGTGATTCTCTTTCATTTAATTATTACAACTAGAAGTTTGAACTATTGGGGTGTGGTCTGGCTCGACTGGTTAATTGAACTTGTAAAACATTACTTGGAAAAGTCGTCTGATTGCCTGTACAGTTTTTGGCTTTGTGAAATTGGAAGAATATAATTATTTAAATGGCAATGAACTATTTATTGAACTTTCCATAGTTTTCGGGTTAAAATCTATGTGGCGACTGTATAATTCTATCTAAGCCAAAACTGATACATCCAAGAATACACACGGTCAGAGTTAAGATTCAAGCTTTATGCAGAACCCCACTGCAACTCCTATACGCCGTCCTTCTTGACCGGGCATTTATCTTCTTTTTTTTTAAGTAACCTTTCAACTTTCCACAGAGGATCATTCCCTTCACTGACTGTCTGTTTTGGTATATGTAAATCCATACTTTCCTGACCATACGCATGAATCAAAGCAATATCTCTTCAACTGAGCCTCTTGCATCTATACATTCTAAAATAGTCCTTTGGGGTCTTTTTGAATCTGTAAACGATCATTTATTTTTTCTTTTTGCATGCAGCAGTTCATTTTACTGTAGCAATTAAAGCTATTATCACTTATTCCTGTGGTGGCAGAAATGTTCGTAAAAAAAAGTTAGGCCTATTTCTAACGAGGCACTGCATGGTTCAGTGGCGAGCTGCTCAAGATAAAGATCTGAGAAAAGGTCAAGAATAATTTTACAGGTTGTTTTAACCCTGCCACCTGTAATGTGAACTTAATAAGTCCAGTCGATATACAGAAAGCTGAAGTCACCTCTTAGTATTACTGCATGATCTGGAAATTGACAAACTATATTACTTACTTTATTCCTTAAGACATCAGCAGTACCTATGTCTGCATCTGGTGGACAATAGAAAGACCCTATTTCAAGTTTTGTCCTAGCTATGTTGAGTCTAATCCACAGGATTTCACAGACTGTATCAATATCTATTTCATTACATGACAGGTGTTTACTATCCACTATAAATACACCACTTCCATTGCAATGCAACCTATCCTTATAGAAAACGTTTGTGCTATTGTTAAAAATTTCTGCCAAACTCATATCCAGTTTTAACCAGCTTTCAGTACCTAATATAATGTCTGCTAATGTGCTACTAATAATGCTTTCAAGCTCAGGCTGCTTGTTCTATAGTTAATAACAAGTACTTGTAATGGTCGATACTGATTTAAGATACTCCTAACGAATGGTCTGGGGCTGCCCGTAACTGCAATCCCATTTTTGGGTCTTCCTTCCTCAGCTTAAAAAAAAAAAAAAAAAAAAAAAAAAACCAATGCACTCCAAACGGCCCCTGTCACCCATGTAGCCTACTGATCATATCACAAAAAAACAAGCTGCCTGTATCAAAATGACTAGGGTGACTGAATAACAATTTTCATCAGAAGTATTTGAATTTTATTTAAAAAAAAAAAAAAATGTATGAATGATTTTTTGCTCTCTAATGGAATTGTTATGGTTCCTTTAAGGTTTCAATTCAGTTTTAAGTAAGGTGTGTCTTAACAGCTTGATCTCTTTTATCTTTACAGAAAGCATACTGAAAATAGTCAAAAAGTAATTGCTTAAGATATGATCTGTGAAACATCCAAAGCTCTTCACTAGTATTATTACTATGAACTGAATCAGAAGTATAGCATGAGCCTTATGTCTAGTATGCTACGAGCTCAGGGTGAGAGAGAGAGAGAGAAAGACAGAGGAGGTATAAAACATGCGGTGGATGGAAGGAACTTGTTATAATTCTTACAGTGCACATATTGTCCATAGAAAGCTATGATTCTTTTAACTACCTTCATTTTTTACAGTAAATAATGTATTGCATTATTTGTCAGCCTTTGACCAATGAAAGAGTTTGCCATTAGGTCCACCAATATCAAGGCCACCTAACCCAGTATATAAACTGTAAGTGAAAACTGAGCCATGTAATACTGAATAATACTTAATTTTGCTAAAGGTTAAGTTCAGTTTAAGAGCCCTTAGAAATTCCAACCAAGGTCGGGAATAGTACCAGGGTCAAACACCACTCTACAAATATTTTTATTTTAAAATATAGCTAAGTAAATACATGTGAGATTAAAAATTAATTTAATTCAAGATTCACAGCTAAATTCTTGATTTCCTGTTGATTTTAAATTATATATTTTATGTGGTTCACATAAAACAGACAAATATATAAACACATAAAAAATACAAAAACACGAATAACTTTGAATATTTCTGGTCTTGGCCCTTTGTCAACACGAGAACATTATGGAGGATGTGGGGACCGTCTCATAAATTCTAAGAAAATATTAAGTTTATTCTGCATTAATGTTAGAGAGAGATCAGGGTAAGCAATAGGGCACCATTTTTTGTTGAGTAGAGACCCATAAGAAAAAAAATATAATAATAGCAGTTATGTACACAAGACACGGAAAGGAAAGGTGCTGCTTGAAGGGAAATGCTAACATGGGGATAATCTACGAATACATGATTATTTGATAAACAAAGGAACCAAATTAAATAATACAAGCCAAATAGACCTTCATCAATAAAAGATATTTGTTAACATCGATTAGAGTCTCACTGGACATTAAGAAAGGGTGTACATGAGACCTCTAAGGTGTGCTGTTAGATGAGAATGAAGATGTAGTCTGAGGATGTCATGAATGTGGAGGTAATTGTTAAGATTAGGTGAAAATAGTATGCTATTAAAAATAAATTATATAACAGAGAACTGGTGTGGATGACCATTTATTGTAATCTTCATCTTTTTTTTCAGAGATACATGGATGAATTTAAATAGAGAAGTGCACAGCAAGCATATGAGGGCGGATTGATAAGTCCTTGACCCTGACAATAGTTGGTGCATGAATTGCAGTTTGCTAATTGCTCTGAAGTCGTACATCTATTCTGTGTATTCTCACTGTAATTAATTGTCATTTGTTTATTACAACATTGTTGAGAACGTCAAACAAGGCAGTAGGTGTGCTGCTTAGTGAAAAATGGAGAAAAGTGATTTTGAGTTCTGATATAGCACTACTTTTTTGAGTAAGGAAAATTATTAAGGAAATGGAAGAAAAGCTGAGAAAATATTGTGGGGACTCTGCGTTGCATGGTATGGTACATAAGTGGTTTACAGAATTTTGTTGTGTCTGTTCAAGCACGAATAATGCCGAGTGCTCAGGACGGCTGGTTGATGTCACAACTGAAGAAATGGAGAGCAAAAATTCACGATATCGTGCTAGAAGACAGATGAATGAAAAATCTGCGTGATAGCACAGATCATAAATATCTCAAGTGAAAGGGTTAGTAACATTTTGCAAGGACATTTGTGTATGAGAAAGCTCTCAGCAAGACGGGCGGTTGCACTGCTGACTGTTGACAACAAGTGGAACCGTGTGATCATTTCACCAGAGTATTTGAACATGTTAAAGCACAATCCTAACAACTTTTTGAGGTGTTATATCACATTTGACGATAGGTGGTTCTACTTTCAACCTAAGACCAAACTACAATCCAAACAGTGCATTTCCAGTAACAAAAATCCTCCAAAGAAGGCAAAAAACAGTTCTGACGGCTGGAAAAGCCATGGCGACCATTGTCTGGAATTCGTGAGGCGTGATCTTCACTGATTATCTAGAAAAGAGTAAAACGATCACAGGTTCATACTATCCCATTACTGGATCAATTTCACTGGGAACTGTCGAAGAAATGACTTCACTTGTTGAAGAGAAAGATTCTCGTTTATCAGGACAACATGCCTGCACACAAGTCAGGAATTACAAGGGCTAAATTTATAGAGTTACACTATGAACTACTACCTCATCAACCTTATTCTCCTGATTTGTCACTTCCCTCAGCGACTTCTTTCTCTTCAGAAACCTGAAGAATTGACTTGGCGGGCAGAAATTCACATCCAATGAACACATCATGGCAGAAACATACTCGAATTTTGCAGGTTTTGAATAAATGTATCTTTTGGAAGATGCAAGAAAATTGGAGAAACGTTAGGCTAAGTGTATTGAACTGAGAGGAGACTGTGTTCAGAAATAAAAGTGATTTAAAAGAAAAAAAATCTTCATTAAAAAGTCACAGACTTATCAATCCACCCTCGTATGTGGATGACATCAAGAAAGAAAGTAGGCACCAATCTCTGGGTTTAGGAGAAGGTATCAGATATAATCTGTAATTTTGATGATATGTAGAGATAAATGTTGATGGAGAACTTCTATAATTGTTTCAAGGCATATAGAAATTAAATTCAAGTATATCTAACCATTATCATGTTAAATTTCCTCACTTCTATCTTGGCAGAGAAGATCTTAATTATGGTTTTTGTGTCAATCTATATTTTTACTCTTTACGTCCATGCTGTGTTTCTACTCCATTTAATTTTTCTTTTATTATCTTCATTTTGATTTTCCATCTCAGAGAGATGATAGAGCAAGATTTTAACTGTTTTTCTGTCAAAATTTAAAACAAGAATTCCTTTTTATGCTTACAACTTCAGTAAAAGTAAATGCTTTTAAACAAATATCCTACCAGACAATATCCCACTACTTAATTTCTATCACTATATGACAAAATATGGAATATAGAAAATATGCATCTAAAATATTCTTTGTTTCGGTGATACCCACGCCATGAATCCAGAGGTAAAATTATTCCAACAGCATACTTCATCACACTATAAACTAGTAACTTTAATTAATTAATAATTCTGAAACATATGAATAGATGTAAATTATAATAGTGTCAGTTGATATAACGTATTTCATTATTCAAATATATCAATCAACAGTTATCAATAATTCTTATGGTACTGGTACTATTGTCAAATAAACATTTTTTGTTTTAGGTAATATTGACACCTTGGTCAAAATCATAAATAAATAGTGTATTTAATACCAAATAAATTCAGATATAGTACTTCTGAAGTCTAATTTCCTTAGCATATGTTAAATAATTAATTTAGGATCAAAGTAAATAAGATATTAACTAAATATGAAACATTACCTTTGTGCTTGTCTTTTTTCTTTTCTTTTCTTCTTTATACTCTTCTGAGAAATGCAAGCTTTATAACCATAGTAACATCCTAAATTACACCAAGAATGAATGTAGGTACTGATGCAAATGATGCAAATTGGCAAAGCTGTATGGGACCACCACTGAATGAAATAGGTGAACTTGTTCCATACAGTATACAGCCACAGTCTGCATCATAGCAGTTGTCTAGAATTTCATCCCAGTGTACCCAAGCAGTAACTGATGTCGCTACAGTAAAAATTGATAGCGTTGCAGATGTTGCATAAAGTATTGCAAATATGTGTGCCTTTCCCATTTTAACTATTTTTTATGTTTTAAAATTTTTTCTTCGTTGCAAGAGTTGGACTACATGGCCTGTAAGGAAAGAAAATCAATTAATTACAAATCTAAAACAATTTATAAAACCAGATAATAGCAAAACTGACTTAAATCCTATGACAGAGCTGATATTACTGTTATCAGTCAGACTATATATTTCATATTGTTGAGAATTGATATTTTGAAAATTGTAAAAAGATCACATATGCAAACAACAACCGACAAACTTCAAGCTGAAACTAGTAAAAATAACTTCAGATGGTCATAACTAAAAAAAAAATGCAACAACTTCAAAATGAGTTTACCATATTTAGACTCTACTCTTTTATGTACTTTTTGGAGAAAGTAAAATCTATAAAAATTACTAGAACATAACAAGATAAGAAAGATTTGCAAGTGACTTTGATACTCTTTTTTTTGTGACAGTGCATCTTCTTAAAAAATATTGAAAATTATAAAAATATAACAGTTCTTTTAATGAGTAGCTTACCACAAATACTAATGGCAATAATTTCAGAATGCAGTCATTATGAACCAGCAATTTAATTACTTTACTGCAAAAATAAAATCTTAAGTATACTTACTGAATAACTGCAATCCTTCATTTTACCTCATTAGTAATGATGCTGAATGTTTTGCCGTAACCAAAATACATTAAATTCTTAACAAAAAAGTTTTAAATGTCAAAAAATATAAATTTAAATGAATGAGTCCATAATGTTTTAATGAATTTTCTCTACTTTCTTTAGTAAAAAGTTATTTTTTTAATAACATTTATACTTACTTCAGTGGAGGAAGATATACTAAATTAACAACATATAGCACAAAGATACATATTTATATGTTTTAAAGTATGAACTAGAGATATCTTGTTGGTATACATTGCTTGTGTTGTAAGTGAAACACTGAAGTTCATGAAAACACTGACTTACTGACTAACACAGTGATCACTATCTGAGACTCAACAGAGAGATTAGATAATTTGTTATCTTAGTCTTATTTACATTAAAATTTTGCTGTGAGAATACCAACTTTCTAGTAAATTTTGGTTGTCCTTACTAGAAAAGTCTGCCTATTACTCACAATATATATGAAACCCAATTTTTGATGTCAGGCTAAAGGTATGAGAATGTGTGTCCCCAATTTAAAAAAACCATTCCTCATTTACCAACACATTCTAACAAAATCATCTCATAACATATATATTACTTTTTTTTTTTTTTTTTTTTGTTAGTAAAAATTATGTTGAAAGTTTCGTCTTTTGAGAAAGTTATCATAGTGGTAAAATCGTTCAGAATTGAAATGATGCAAGCAGCCATTGTACTTCTGGGGAAAAAAAATTGAATGAAACTTCTAGGAAGTTGTTCTCAATGTACATCTGAGCAGCTACTGTGCCTCAAAATAAAACTTCTAGCAAGTAATTTATATAAAGCTTAAAATTGAATCAACATAATGAGAAAGGTGTATTAACAAGAAAAAAAATCATTTGTTCAAACTTTTTTTATGACAACAATTCCTAGCAACAAGTTCTCAGTAAATGGCACTGTTGGAAGTCAAGAACTTCTTTTAAAAGTGTCATTTGTTAGTTAAATTAAGTCAGGAACAAAATAAATGTTCTTAGCAACAAAATTACTGGTTAAAGAAGCCAGTGTTTAACACACAAGACAGCATAGCACCATGTATTCAACTTAAAGAAGTAGAGATACTGAGAACAAAAAAAGAACAAAAAATGAACATAAATCCTCCATCAGCGGAAGAGAATTATTCCATTGGAGTGAACTCTGGGAAAAACTGTCATCTACCGAGTTAAGCTGTGTTTCTTTCCTCAGCTTATTTTATTTATAGCCAATTTATGATGCTTGTAATGCTCATCAGTGTGGAAATGTATGTTAAAGTACTACTGCATTGTCATGGGTACATAGAATAAGCCCATGTTAAAATCCTGGATCTTTCTATCCTCATGGTGGTTTGATACATTTTCCCATTATCACCTCAGTGAACACTGGTATTGTTACCCACATGTGACTCCTATATTACACATTTAACTAACAAAACAAACACTCATCATTTAAAACACAGGTTATAATTGTCACAAACAGTTGGTAATACTTCATTTCCTCCAATAGTGTAGCACTAACAGCAGAGGTGGAAGAAGACATGGCCAATTACAATTCTGCCACAACGAATCAAACAATTCTTACATAAAATGATGCCTGTACAGTAATCTCTTAGCAATTTGGGCATTTCTGCTAGTTTGAGAACTAATCAAATTTCATAAGAGTAATATAATATTCTATAGTGATGAGATTTTTCACAAATCCAATTTAAAATGGAATTTTGGAACAACTATGGCAGACACACTAAAATATGGTAATGATCCCAACCTGGAAACCAGAAGCATATTGCTACCAGCGTTATTTCGGTTATAGACCATTTATTTGTAGTTGTTGAACGATCAATTTTATAAATAAAACTCTGTATGCAAACAACAATAATCAGGTCTGTATAAGTGTTGTTCCATACTGAAATGTGAGGATTAGTATTATATCTGTGAGTAGAGTGTGTGTATGTAAACATCTTTTATGGATCTTAAAGCCTCAACTTTTGGTATTTTCCAAAGGTCTCACTTTTTCACCTATTGCAAAATTTGATCAGGCTTCAATAATCCATAACTCTTAAACTTTCTACCACATATTCCACTGTGGGTGCGACTCTCAGATCACTAAACCAGATACTCGGGATGACCTGGAGCCGGCTCTCTGGAAATTCCAACCACCATCTACACTTGACCCACAACCTCTTCCTCCCTCTACAGATGTTTCAAGATCCCCAAGCCATCTAGGAGCATTCCACAAATCCGAACCTGATTATCTTCCCTCACAGTGGTCATGATTCGTTGTAACTACATTGCTGAGGCCGTTCGTCAGTTGCCCAATACAGACACCAACTGCCCCCTTAGCTGTGACCCCACACCCACCAACCAACAAGAGAACAGAGGATTTTATATAGTTCAACAGACAACTCCTCAGTCACTCTCTCTATCCTCACTCCCAGAAAGCCGCACACCATTTCTAAATACCTGTTTCCCCAGGTCCGTACGCCTAACAACCCAGGTCACTTTTTTCCACTTATAATTCATTAACTGAACATATCTATGCTTGGGTAGAACAATACTTACAGCCCATTGTCAGCCAGCTTCCCTCCCAGCTGCTATATGACAGGCAGATTTAGCCTCTAGGATTTTAATTCTTATTTATATTCCTACACAGCATCTATATAGCGGAAACACTGATAATACTTCATTTTAAAATTGAAGGTAGGCTACAGCAATCAAAAGTAAGGAGAAAAATTATGTACATCTAACTTCCAACAAGTTAAAGCTCCAAGCCCATGCATGCTTGTCATGGTAGAAATAATCAAATGACATCAAAAGTATTTTTAACCACAAGACTTTTTTTTTCGTTAACTTACCTATTCTATTGTAACAAGACTTGTGTAAGACACAAGAAAAACAGTGTAGCAATTAAAGTTCACCATTATAGCGAAAATCTATCAGTATTAGGAATTGTAATACAGCAAAGCAGGATCCCGCATCATTAGACAGTCTGGTGGATCCTGCACAAAATTAAGCAGTCCCCTTGCAATTGGCATTTGACTCGTGTGAACAAATGTTTGTTTTTGTCAACCTTCATCATTCGAAAGTAAATAGATCCACTTTTATGTATTCATTAAAACTTATGTTTGTTTTGAGTACACATTTATATAATTTCAGTTATGTTGTGTATTTAGTATGATTTTCTTACTATATAATAAGTATTTTTGTGTGTCACACACGTCATCTGAACTACACAGTTAAAGCTTTTTGTTCATGGTTTTATTATTCCCATTTTCTGTATTTGTAGATAAAGTAATTGTAACAACTTCCTGTATTTGCGGCCAGAAATTTGATTATTTGTAGATATGAAGCTAATGTTATTGTAATTTTAATGATTGCATACATATTTATTCAGCAGTTATCAAAAGGCAATCGTATGTCCTTTGGCTTATTGTTATCTCGACCTCTCCCTCAATGTATTTCACACACAAGTTCTTTGATGAAAGCTGCCTGTTTACATGTGCCGTTCTGGCTATCGTTTAATCCCTGTTGGGATGATTTGGTCAGTCACCACAATACATTATTTTTGAGTGAATAGCATGTGTCCTTTCAACTCATTGTTATTATTTTGACTAAAGGCAACAAAAGTTATAATGAAGTATTCATGGGGGTATCACCGAATTATGTTGTAAAAACACCATGCATCTGCCATGTGAAATTTCGTGTTTTTACAATGCAATCCGGTGATACACCCATGAGGACTCCACTGCACTTAAACGCTGAGAACGTCTCCTTTCTTACACAAAAAATTAGTTTTCACTCTAAAAAAGTCATTACGCCACTTAAAGTGAAACTGAAATACTTGACAGTTTATGTCTTGGTGAGTAGATTCTTTTAATGAATCAACTATAAGATCAATCAAGAAATCCGGAGACATAATACAGAATCCCAAAAAACAATTCTTGTAAAAATAGACCAAGTCTCGTGCTTATGCAATGAAAAAAAAGGTGATGAGATCTTGTTCTGACCCAAGTTTACAGAGTATATTCACGTCTCTTTGTGCTTTCTCTTGGTTATAGACTGTCTGTTTAGGATAAAAACATAAAAACTCTGGTGACCTTGGCCATTACACATACCATGTTTTCAAACTGATATGATTTATTATAAAGTACATATTATGACCTAAGACTAAATATTTTGGATTATTTATTTAAAAATCATTTTAGGGTTAGAAAAATGTAAAGCTCGAAATATTCTTAGGCTAAAAAAATTTAAAATATTGTTAACTGTTAATTTTTATCATTTAAGAATAAAATTGATTTATTAATTTAATTAACAGACATTTATTATTTAATTTGTTAACAATTTAAATAACTATGTTTTAAAAATATGCATCGAAAAACTGTTAGTGTAAATCCCGCGGGATTGTAAACACTGCGGGATTGCAATCCTTGGTCAGTATTACAAAACTTACCATGTTATTCATAGAATGTACTGGCTTTCCTGTTGTAACTGGTCTACATAATGAAAATCATTACTTTAATAAGAAGTTCTTAATAATCCTCAGCCACTATGAACTATTTGACAGTCTGAACACAGAAGAGGGGGGGGGGGGCAATGATGACAAGCAAATCAAAAAGTGCTGTAAGATTTCAAAGGAAGTGTGTAGCTAACATCAGATATGCAACAAGCTATGGTGCAATCTGGATACTTTCCATTACCTTCACCTTCAGTCATTAGATAAAAACCTAAACAACACTTCAAAATTAAATAATACATCCTTCCCTTACTTTAAAATTATTCTAACAATACTGTTTCTGATCTGCGAAACATGAAGCAATAACACCATGATTAATATCTTACTTAAATGCTGATCATCTCGCATTGAAAATGTCTGGCATGCTGTGAGAGGCTGCAAATGATTATAGTTTGCTTATGTTAGATTACGAAAATAGATTCAACACAGACATGGGAAGGGTTAAGAAAACATTTTTACAGAGCCTGCATGCGTCTACTTGCCAGCCAAGAAATTGCATGACTTGAAAATGGTATAGGTTCTTCTTGCAGCCAAAAAAGTGAGTATATGTGTATGGTTTGGTGCAATATTTTAGAAACTACAAAACAACTGTCATCATATGCAGAATTTGTCCGGAAAGTAATAAGACAGGACCCAGCATTGAACACACATATATTTGGCAGGTTACTCGGTGTAGGGGGAAGGTAGTGGAGAGCGCCAAGTTTAGTTTTCACAGAGTCAACAGGTAGTCAGTAAAAATAATCTCCACACAGAAAATATACACTGTCGAATTCTGAATTTAGTTCAGAAAATCTGTAATCACTCAAGACAGCCCTTGACAATAACTGTTTGTCCAGAGCACACATTTATAATTTCCATAAAGCCTTTGAAAATAGAAAGCATGATGCACAAGCAGCCATCCAGACATCTATGGACAAAAAACGGAAGGAACTGTGAATATTGTGAAAAAATTATTGAACAATTAAATGACATCTGAGAGGACATTTAATAGCAGATGAGTTGTGAATTGCAAACACTATTGTTCACAAGATTTTGACACAGTGTTTGTGCAAAATTTGTGCCAAAGGTTCTCTCCTATTGTGAACAGGACAAAAATGTGTCAATTTTCCATGAATAGTAATAACATGCAACAAATGATCTAGGCATTATTAAAAAGAAAAGTTATATTGGCTTTGTAGATGGATACCATCAAAAAATCTAATTGTGGTAAGCAGAAAAACATCTTACACTTTTAAACAAGAATATGTTGAATACCATGTGTTTCAGACTTCTTATATTCACAATATTCTACACAAGTACAAAAACTTATTTCAGGAAAATGCACATTTTTTCATATATTTTTTTCTACCTACAGGAAAAAGGTATAGTTAACAGAAGAACAATATTTTATCAAAAATGCAGTTGCTGGTGTGTTTAATGTTCAGCACACTTTGCAAGTTCAATAAACATCAGTAATTCATAACAAACAAATAAATAAATACAGCACATATATAAAATTTATAAATATCATGTATATTTCAAATTCTATAGTCGAAGATTGATGACAGGATGAACAAGAAGATTATTCCGGTAATCTCTGATTTTCTGTAATGTGACTTCTGCAGCATGTTCATGGCAACTTATATCTGGTGTTCCTTCTATCTTCCCATTTTTTAGGTTATCTGCAACAACAAATTTTCATAATTATGTGAAATGAGAGCCAGGAAAAACATGATAAAACAGGTCAATTTGCCATGAATTAACTTTCAACAGATGATCCTGGAAATCTAAACACGTGGGTATTTGAAAACAGTACAAAAATAAAAAAAAGACTAATTGGCACATGTTTCAATATTTTTAAATCTTAGCCAACTGATCCAGACTCAACTAATTGGTGAACAGATTAGGTAAAGTGAACTTCTGACAGCAGAAAAATATTATAATTTTAAAAACAATATTTCAAACTAAAATTACAATTCAATTTTATATTCAATTCAAATTACAGTGAAAGTCTGCCTCTGCAACTAAGTCAGAAACAGAAAACTAATTTCTTATATTAACACAAAATTAATAACTAGAAAGTTATTTTTCTTTGGATAGAGTCATAATATTCGACTAACTGGTGAATATTTGAACTAAAGTGATCTTCTGACAACAGAAAATCGCTCATTACAAATATTTTCGTTTTACAAATTTTACCAAAGAAACTATGAATTGCATGGATACAACCTTTCCCATTCCTTCCCAAAATGTGTACTTCCCAAAATCCTTCTCTTTACCTACATCCACAAGTTTCAGGTGACTTTTCAACTCCAACACAAAGTTAATCCACAAATACAAACCTGTCTGGACAACCTCAAAGTTATCTTTGATGGTGACATAGTTCAGGACCCACATTTTGGGTATCAAATACAGGAATTGGAGAGTGTGCAAACAAGAGCAGCTAGATTTATTTAAGGAAATTACCACAGGACTAGTCAGTAACTGATATGATAATGGAACTGGATTGGGAGTAATTGAAAAGAGTGCGGGAAATGTACAAGACATATGTTGGTGATGGGGCTTGGAAGGATATTGGTCGAAGAATTAGAAACAGCACATGGGAAAGGAAAATGATAACCATGACCAGAAGCTGGCACTCGATTTCATGCATAAGGGAGTGTGAAATTTTTCTTTTGTGGGTATGGGTGTTAGGGATTGGAACAAATTACCAAATGAAGTGATGAATAATTTACCAAAAATGCTGAAGGAATTTAAAATTCGCAAATTGCAAAAGTAGATGGAGGAAAAGGAAATTTAACACTCAAATTATATGATACAAAAAAATAATAATAATAATAATAATAAAGGGTAATTAGATGACTAAGTGAATTGCCGCCAGAGCATGTGCTGCATCACAATTAAATTAATAATAATAATGAGATTGATACATTGGAAATAATTCAACATATATTCAGTTATAACAACATACACTGACTTCAAAATTGGGAAAACCTTGTTTATTGTTTGATAAACCACCTATGGCACGATACATCTTTTTTTCCCCCAAACTCTTTAAATGGTGTCACCACCAATCACTTGTCCATCAGGATGAAAGGACACAGGCAGATGGCTTACATGAACAACTTAGCTAATGGTCGCCCACACTCAATTTAACTTTTTGTTAATTAAAAGGTAGGTTCCATCAGTTCTCGGTCTGAATTAGAAAGAAGTCTCCAACAAATAAATTAACTTTGTTATTTACTATATGGTTTTTATTTATTGCAAAATAATTTTCCAATTATGTCATTAGAAAAACGGTTATTGTCTTTCAACCCAAAGTATTCTCCATCACAATCAAACATTGTTCAAGAAATTTCAGATATTATGAAATTCAACCCTGTTTCTTTTACAGCAGTACAACGTTGGGCCATCACTTTGGTACAATATCTGTCAAATTGTAATATTTTTCTCACTGAAGTATACCAGCAAAATGAAATTGTCACTCAAGAAAATCACCCTCATCATTTATTGTGTCAATTTCATCCTCATCCATACAATACACTTTTTGTCAAAGGATCAAAGTACAGAAAGCATCAGTAAATCATTCTTTATTTATGCCTTGTCTGGAGGAGGCAGATGGTATTGACAAACTTTCTTACTAGTTGCTCAAATCATCTCAAGTAATTCAGTAACCCTATCAGTATAAGGGAACATGGAATTTAATATAATATCTGAATCACATAGTAAACCAGTGGTGAATATCCGTTTCAATTCTGGCGAGCATCCCAGTGCACATTTTGGCTGTGAGAAGTAACTCACCTTTAAATGGGAACTAATTTGAGGACATTTGATCTTAACTTCTCAGCTTGGTGAAGTCACACCAAAATGAAACTTACCCTATTTTATTTCTGGTAACATAAGCTGTAAACTGTTTGAAATTCCATTAAAATTTTACAGTTGGCGTGGCTCAAATTAAGTTCAATGAAAAATGGATGCTAATTTATAAACTTTTATCTTGTTTACTCAGATTTTCAATATCGCATTAAAATTAAAAGTACATTATTTTACTAAAATACGAACATTACCTTAGTTAAAAGAATATTTATTAATTCCCTTAAACTCATTTACCTAAAAAAAAATCTTAAATGTACAGACATTTCGCCAGTTACAGTTTTATTGTATTTATTGATTTTCAACATATCTGTAAACCATTATCTTCTTACAATACAGTCAACTCAATAGTCTTATTCCTTCACCAACTGATTACTAGAACAGTCTTCCAATAACAGGGCAAATACATTTTTTTTTTTTAATCAATGCAGTCCCACTGGCATCATTCTTGGTATGTAATGTGTTAATTCTAAGGTAAAGTTAAAAGCCTGAGGTTCCAACCACTCCTGCCGCTTCCCCCAAGATTCACGGAGGAAAACCTATACATTCCCATTACAACCTTCAGCACTAGAAAAGAGGTGGCCTTCCTGCAGAATTTTCTCCATGGTGATCATTATATAGCAGGTTCTATGAGCTTTGGGAACCATTTTAGACAAGCAGCTTCATCAGGAATCAAACCCCGGTGGTTCAGGCTGCCTCCGCTATGTAGCCTCCCCGATTATACTATTTTTGCTCAAATTGAAAACTATTTTTATTTACATTTTACATA
Source organism: Vandiemenella viatica (assembly GCA_031002005.1). NCBI lineage: Eukaryota > Metazoa > Arthropoda > Insecta > Orthoptera > Morabidae > Vandiemenella > Vandiemenella viatica. Next base: position 150,792,609 of record JARYHS010013631.1, on the reverse strand, counting down.
TTTTAAAAGTATCCTTTGACATTTGTGACATATACATACAAAAGAAACTAAAAGCCAACTTACTTGTGCTTCCATCCTCATTAACTGCATGACCAATAACCTGGAATAAAGGAAAACGATAACTATGAATATTAATTTTAATTTACTAAAAAAAGAATCACTCAATTAATGATAGAAGTACAAAAATACATTATTTTACAAAGCAAAAAATAATTTCCATACAAAATTAAAAGAAGATTTTAATGTTTATTCAGTTGATTTCAGTAAAGTTAAACCAAGATCATACTTTTTAAAAAAAAATTATCATACATATTGTCAGCTATCAAATTGCAATGGGCAGTCGTAAACAATTTTAAATGTAAATAAGCTCCTTCAAGAACAAACCACTAACTGCTCCAATAGCTACAATTATTTTCCATAATTCAGTATATCACAGTGTTTAATACCTTGATGGATAGTTTTCTGCTACTTTCTGACAAAACTCTTGTTTCAAACCAAGCAATTACTTCTGGCAATTCAATTTCTCTCACGCATTCAACCTGAAGGAGGAAAAAAATGTTAACTATACATAATTATATATTTAATACGTTATGCAATGTGCTACGTACTTTCATTTACTCTGTAACCTGTGCTACTATTTAAGAGGAAAATGTAAACTAAAACTTTCATTTAATGGTAAATTTGTTTTTCAACCTTTTGTTACAACAGCTACATACAAAAGTCCTCGTTGATTAACAAAGACAAACTGAAGTTTGGTTGTGAGCTAAATATGATGCTACCAAGTATGGTTTTTTTTTTTTTTTTTTTTTTTTTTTTTTTTTTTTTTTTTTTTTTTTTTTTTTTTTTTTTTAAACAATCACACTCTCTCAAAAGAAGTTTGGCTACATGTCGTGAAAAATGTGCTGAAACTGTGGAACTTGTAAATGTCCTAGTCTAAGACTTTTGACCTCCCAATAGCACAGATTTGAATCACCTGAATGTTTAAAGCATAATTGATAGAGATACTAACAAATCCAGACACCATAATGATGTATCTTGATATACATCTATCAAAGCAGTATTATTCCCTATTTCCCTTATTTACAGAGAGAATGTGAGTGCTTCCGGCCAAGGACTGAGATGGTCATTGTGGCTGGAAGTGAATACATCACATAATTACATTCTGAAGCACATTTTTTAATTTAGATTATTATTATTATTATTGAGATTTTTTTTTTTTTTTTTTGCTTTATCCAGATCCCTTACAGGCTTATATTTAAAGTAAAAATTATATTTTCAATACATTCTTTCACGTTCACCTTTATTATCATGTTAGTACCATCTGGCCAAAATATAACTACTTTTATTAACACAAAGCTTACAGCAATTATGAAAGGTGCAATGACATAGTAATATATACAATAATTGATAACATAAATTTATATTTAGTATCTTCAAAACATAGTTCCTATGTCATAGCTTAATAGTGCCTCTAATCAACAGCCTGCATGCATCATTCTCAGTATTCATTCACAACTTCTTTTATGTGATTCAGATTTTTCCTAGTGGTAATATGCCAACAAAATTTCAAATATAGTATGCCTAATCTAGTTATAATGTTTCTCCCATATTTTTTTTTTAACTTGTACAAATATCTAACAGTAAACTATATAAAAGAAAAGTTACAACTGTTTAAAAATTTTCCATAGAAAATGTATCGATATATGAAGTAACATATATTTATATCTCTAAATTGTTTTATGAAACAAAGCGTACCATTCTTTGGAAGCCTGAAGCATTTTCTAGAAGAACTATATAGCTTACTCCCCTCCATTATAGATCTTTTAAGAGGTTATACAACATTTTCATACCTTTTGCACCAAAAATGGGATGGTTAGTGTTGGTCTCCAATTCTCCACCATACTGACACAACAGGAGGGTTATTACAACTATAAGCAAGTGGCTTTTCAATTAACCGTAGTTGAAGTTTAGTCTGGAAATTATGGACACAGCTTTTTTTTGTTAAAATGTTTTGTTATGTACCGCTGGTGTATGTGGGTGTGTGTCTGTAGTGTCTTTGTTTTCATAGGACTGTGGATTGTCACACAGTGTTCCAATCCTCAACAGCTCTGTATTAAATCAGAGGAGAAAGGTCACTTCCAAACAATAATTCTTCTGTGTTTCAACAACTAATTTCACTAAAAGAAACTCTCCTTCCTTGATAATTTAAGTAGATCATTAAATCTAATTATCTTTTATTTACAGAAGAGAAGTCTTCCCTCTGACATTAATTCTATAATCCAATTTTTAAAGAGCCATTTTGAAATCCATAAGAAAAGTGGTATTTGATTGGAATGTAGTTAGTGTGTGTTCTTACGATTTATAGATTATTACTAGTTCTGCTGTAAAAGATAATGTTTCTGCATCAGCATCATCATTAATACCACCATTCTCCAGCTCCAGTCTGGTCACGATCACTCTCCACTTCTTCCTGTCCATGAGTAGTTGTTGTTCATGAACTGTCTTCTAATCAAGCCCTAAGTCTTCTGTATCTTCCCTGATTTGGTCAATCGATTTTGTTTTGGACCTTCCCACACGTCTTTTACCTTGGATGTTCATATTAAAGTAGGCCTTTGCTCTTCTTTCTTCCTCCATCCTTTGGACATGTCAATACCACCTCAGACGAGAACGCAGTAAGGATTTTGCCACACTGATGTTTACACCGGCCTCTGCATGATTAAGTTCATACTTCTTTTTTTTTTATTACTTATGGCTTTACGTCTCGTTGACGGCTAAGGTCGATGGCGAGGCGGGATGGGACTGGGGACATGGAATGGGAAGAAATTCGGCCATGGCCTTTTTGAAGGAAGCATCCCGGCATTCGCCTACAGTGATTTGGGGAAACCATGGAAAACCCAAATCTGGATGCCCGGACGGGGATTCGAACCTGCGTCCTCCCGAATGCGAGGCCAGAACGTTAACCATTCACCTACCACGCTCGGTTTCATTTTTCACTTTGTCCTTCCGTGTTCTCTGAAGCATGGTACGCAAAAACTTTATTTCAGAAGCTTGAAATCTACTTTCATCTCTTCTGGACAGGGTATATGTTTCCAGTGCATAAGTCAGTATGGGGATGTAATATGTTTTGAATAGTGCATGTTTACACTTTCTGGAAACTTTGTTGTCCCACAATAGAGTTCTCACCTGGTTACAGAAGACTGCTGCATTATTATTTCTGTTTGTAATTTCACATTTACTGGTGTTATCTTTACTTAGAGTACTCCAAGATACTTGAACTGGTCAACATTTTGTAGTTGTTGGTTGTTTAGGTAGATCTTCACACTGGATGTACCTGTTTCCATGACCGTCTTACTCTGGCTGATTTTCAGTCCATATTCTCAAATAACTTATTCCAAGCCTCCAGCTTCTCTTGCACCTCTTCTGCAATTTCATCCCAAATAATTACATCATCAGCAAAGACTAGGACTTTTGTTTCTTTCCCATACACTTTTCTGAATTTCTTCAAGATAACATCCATCACAGCAATGAATAGGGATGACAGAGCACTGCCCTGTAGTACTCCTCTTCTTGTCTCAAACCACTTGCACTCTCCGTTACCTATTTGAACACAGGCGTTTGTGTTTTCACACAGGATTTAGATCTTGCTGATTAAGGATCCTGGTACCTTTCTTCGTTCAAGGCAATCCAAAATTTTTGGTCTTGCTATACTATCGTAGGCCTTTTCGACATCAAGGAAGACCATGATGATTTCCTTACCCCGTTCTAGATGTTTTTCAATGAGAATTCTTGCTGCAAAGATCAAGTCTGTAGTACTTCTTCCTGGTCTGAAGCCATGTTGCTCATCCTCTAATAAGATTTCCAGATGTCTTCCTAACCTTTTCTCAACCACTTTTTCCAAGATCTTCAATCTATGGGAAAGATGTGTGATTCACGAATAATTACCACACTTTTTTCTGTTGTCCTTTTTAAATATGGGTATCATTACACCCTTAGACCAATCCTCTGGGATCTTATTGTCCTTCCAAATGGCATTTAACACCCTACACAACAACTGGATCCCATTCACCTCCCTGCATTTATCATGTCTGAGTTAACCTCGTCGTAATCACTTGATTTACCTTTCTTCGTGGATTTCAAGGCAGTTTCCACTTCAGACCAGGTTATAGGGGTTCTGCATGTTGCACAGCTTCTGTCCCAGTAAGCTCTTTTAAATCCCTGTAATATGTATTCACTGCATCACCATTTAACACTTTATCAAAACACTGTCCCATTTCTTCCCTTTTCTATATTCCTTATCACTACTCCCTTGTAATCTTCTCATGCTTTCACTGATTCTTGCTGTCCTCTCCTATTTTTTTAACTGTTTTGTATAACAGTTTTTTATTTTTCCTGTAGCATATTCTTCAAGTTTCAGGGGAAATTCCTCCCATTTCGGTTTTTCTCATTCTCAATTATTCGTTGGACCATAATGTAACGTGAAAAAATTTTCTATGCCTTCCATGAAATCAAAGAGAGCACTTACAACTAGTTTGTCACGTTTTGGATCATTTGTATAGAAGAGTTTTACTCATCCCTTTTTGCTGAGATACTCACTTAATAGATTATTGTTAATAACAACATTTTCTGGAAATTTCAGATTACAGTAATACCCCGCTTTACGCGAGGGATACGTTCCGCAAAAAATCGCGTTAAGTGAAATTCGCGTATATCGGGGTTTACGATTAAACAGAGTCAAAAGTTAATGCAAAAAAAAAAAAAAAAAAAAATACAAATCATTGGAATCAATCTCTTTAATTTTAAGAACACTTTATGCAGTATTACATGTTTTTTTTAAACGGAAAAATACATCTTTTGTCTTTTGGGTAGCATTTTTTTACGTTCTTGTAAAATACGTTCACCCAACGCTGTTTTTAATTGTTTGACGCGTGGTCCAAACACGGTCATCATCACTATCTATGCTATGAAATATGTCCAAACCTGAATAAATTTTTGAACGAATATCTCGTATTCCGCTTGAAGATAATATTCTCTCTTCTACTTGTCCTTCCTCATCGTTTATGAAATTATTCTGTAACTCGATCGATCGTCATTGCTGAGAGGTTCGTCGTGAGTTGCTACAAGTTCTTCAAGATCTTCTACCGCGACATCTTCAAGTTCAGACCACTCAATCATTGTAGCAATGTCTTCAAGCACTTGTCTGTGCATTTGGACAATTCTTCTAGGTGCTTCCACTACATCTGGCCAAATATTACGCCACACCCTGTTCATACAACTCCTTTCAACTTCTTTCCAAGACTCGTCTATGTTGTGAACATCCTTCAGGATGTTGTATGACTTCCACCGCTCTCGCATAGACTGTCTTCCTTCCCCGTCTGTTTCATGAATTAGTTGGCTAAAAGTGCGGCGATGGTAATAAGCTTTGAAGTTTGCTATTGCTCCCTGGTCCATAGGTTGTAATATTGACGTAGTGTTTGGTGGAAGGAACATCACGTACACTTTTAAGTCTCTCGGCGTATCAAGTGAGGTTGGATGTCCTGGGGCATTGCCTAAGAGTAATATTACTTTACGTTCAAGCCCATTTCTGTCACAGTAGGATTTTACTGACTGGCAAAAACTATTAGAATACCAGTCTTGAAAAACTTCCCGTGTAACTCGCGCCTTTCTGTTGGACCGCCCACGACTGGTAGGCTTATCTCGTCTGTACCTCGCATTCCACGATGTGTTTCTGAATGGTAAACCAGTAAAGGTTTCAGTTTGAAATCACCAGTGGCATTACCACCCAGCAGAAGTGTTAGTTGATCTTTCGCAGCTTTGAAACCGCTGGCTTGACGTTCTTCTTTAGAAATGAATGTTCAAGATGGCATATTTTTCTCACTAAAGCCCGGTCTCGTCATCATTGAAGATGAGACAAACAGGAATTTTTTCTCGTGCTACGAAATATTGAAACTTGGGAAACTCAGCTGCAGCTTGAGTGTCCGCGCTGGCGGCCTCACCTGTAATATGGATATTGTGAAGATTGGAGCACTGCTTGAACCGATGAAACCAGCCTCTGCTTGCAGCAAAAAGTCGGAGTGGAAGTCACCTTCTTCTGTCTTTAACATCTCGTACAAAGATTTTGCTTTTGTGCATATGAGATCTTGAGTCAGTGGTGTGTTCTTCTTATTTAAATCTTCGATCCAGACTGCTAGCAACTTCTCCATTCTTTCTAGGATAGAAGATCTCGAACGAGAAGTTTTGTTACACTTATAGGTGTTGAACTTTCGCTGGAAAGTTTAATTTTTTACCGATTTTTAAAAATCGTTGTCACAGTCGATTCTGACAGACCAAAATCACTGCCAACAATTGTTGCTTTTCCTCCATTTTCCGTTCTTCTTTTCACCTTCATCTTCAATTCCAAAGTTACGCTTTTGCGCTCTTTTTTTTCTTCGTAGGCGGCATTTTTAACGTAGTGTTAAATTATGTATCTCCACCAAACGTTAAAACACGACTGCCAGCCGAGATAAACAAATGGAACAAACGAAACAAACGCGGGAATTCCCATAGAACAAAGTCGTAGGACGGGGAATCCTCAATTCTTCGATCAGAATGGTCGGAGAAAGAGGGGATTACCGCGACCAAAGAGAAGCCAATGACTACATTATGGACATACATATTCTTAAGTAAGCAATTCGCGTAATACGAGGCATTTTAACGCGAAATTTGAAATTCGCGTTAAAGCGAAACCGCGCATAACGGGGTCGCGTAAAGCGGGGTATTACTGTATTTATGTTTTCCTAAAGAATGTTTACACTTATTAATTAATTTTCTTACTTATGTTAATTCAATAATATCAGTTTTCTGTATACTGCAAATGTTACCCAAATTATGTATAACTTACTTTTGCCCATTGTTCTGCATATATGGACTACACAAATTCCTTGTGTTCATGTACCAAATTTACCGTATGTAGTGAGGCAACTTTGAGACAAGCCATGTTTATAGTTAAAATCAATTTAAAAAAAATTGCTGGTGAAAAAGTTAGAGTAGAAACATTTTATTCAGTCTCACATTGTGTCTACATTTAGCTATTGTGGATTACATCTCGTTCTGCACCTAAATGATAAAAGCTGCATGACCTATATTTTGATCCAATCTCCGAACCATTCGACAAAGTAGTGTGGCTTCAATTGTCTTTTGGGTGAAGTGCTTCATGGAGGATTTACCATTGAATACTTGAAAGAATATATTTAGCTTGGCCTACAATGTATGTATGTCTTGTTCTGAAGTTTAATTAATTCTTTTCAGTAAGAATTTTTTACATTCTACCATTATTAAAATAATTAGTTATCTAGTGTTACCACCTTGGAGATCTGTCAGAGATTATGCATTTCAAATCAAACACAGAGTTGTTTTCAACTTAAATCTTTATTAATCTACTAATTTCACAGATATCAAAAATTATGAGGAGCTGTAAGGGAACAATGATATTAAGCCTTGCTAAATTAACTTTGTTTGGTACTGAAAAAGAAGATCTAAAGAGGTTGGATGCTTTCAAAATGTGGATATTAAGGAGGACGGAGAAAATAAGTTGGAAAGATAAAGTAAGGAATGGTGAAGTGCTGGAACAAGTAGGAGAGCAAATGTCACTCATAAAAACAATAAGGAACATAAAAAGGAACTGGATTTGTCATGTGCTGAGTAATGAGTGCCTGCTTAAAAATGCTCTGGAGGGGATTGTAAATGGAGGGAAAAGAAGAGTTCGGCGAATGAAGACAATCATTGATCTCATAATGATAAATGGAAAATATATAGAGACTAAGAGAATGGCAGAACAAAGGGAGGCTTGGAAGGCTATCACTGTTCATGGACTTGCTGAATAGAAAAAAAACCCTTAATGATGGTTATGAAAAATATTAATTTTATCTTGCTTATGAAACATTATTTAAAAAAATATATAATGTGCCTTGTAAATTTTCAGAAAACTATCAATTTAATTGCTTTGGTTGTAAAATTGTTTAGCAGAAAACCGAGCATGGTGGGTGAGCGGTTAGCGCTCTGGCCTCGCATTTGGGAGCACGGCGGTTCGAATCCTCGTCCGGGCATTCAGATTTGGGTTTTCCATGGTTTCACCAAATCAGTCCAGGCGAATGGCGGGATGCTTCCTTCCAAAGGCCATGGCCGAATTCTATCCTGTTCCTTGTCCCCACTCCTATCCCACCTCTAATGACCCACCTCAATGAGGCGTAAAGCCACAAGTAAAAAAAACTATTGTTTAAAGATATTATATGGTATATTGTTTGATTACTATCTACAATGGTAGCTGAGGTGCATACTTCTTTCTGTAACTACTTGATTTTATATATCTACTTGTGGTTTTTCTTTGTGATATGAAAGTATGCAGCAAAACAGAGAACTCTGAAAATCATCATCAAATCAAAAACGGCTGCCTTTCAGTTGGTCGATGAAGTTTAGAAAGACTGCTGATAGATGACAACACACAATAACATTTCAAATGACCATAAAAAGATATAATACTTCACAGCTTGTGATTGTTGGAGATTTGAAACATTTCAAACATATAGGTGTTCCAAAGTTACCCTTTCAGTCCCAAAGTAGCCCTGGTTTATGGTAATTGTTTCTAATATGCCTTTTGCATAATTTAGATGTAAAAATTAATATTTATTTCATTTGTTTGGTTTCATTTGTTCATAATATATAATACTTTCACATATGATTATTATTCATCTTGTATGTATATATATTAACCACGAGACTTTTCACATCCCAGAAGTCCTTCCTAAGCAGGGATCCGTGGAACAAGAGTACTAATTAAATAAAACCAGTGCCGCTGTAAGCGGGCATGCAAGGCGTGCACCACATCAAAGGGGGTGGCAAAACGAGTGATCGACAGTTGCCATTGTCACCACGACGAATTTTTTTTTTTTTTTTGATAACAACAATGGGGGCAGCAAATAATGTTTGAAGGGGCGGCAATTTCATAGTTTTTTGATCCGGTTCGGAAATTTCCTAGATCCACCACTGGCTGTAGTTAGACATGGGATGGCATAATCGGTATTGCACGTGGGTGCTCAAACAGCTAGCGGCGGGCCTGAATAAAACAATATGCTGTCTTTTAAAGAAAACTGTTCTGTAACGTGTTTTCATAAATAAAGATTGTATTATGTTCATCAAAGTTGTGTAGGGTGAAAGTGCTGCTTTTTACAACCTTTTAAAATATATATGATATGGATACAAATCGTACCTTTTCTCTTTCCTTTTGATGATCTCATTATATCATCATCTCATTATATGCATTGCTATTTTAAATATTAATTTCCTGACTGGACACTAAACATTTTTTCCACAGAATTACTATCACGTAGTGTTAATACTTTTGCTACTAGATGCTATAATTTCCATGTAATTTTATGTAAGTGCTGTATGCCAAGAAATCTTGTATCCCGCAGACTTTTATCAAGTTAATAGTGAAATCAACATTTCTAAATACCCACTTTATCTAGCATGATAGGATTTCACACCTGATCAACAGAATTTGGCTGTGGCCTTCAAAAGGAGCCCTGGAATGATACTGGGAATCTATGAAAAACCAAGATCTGTCTTGCCAGGGGGAGAATAGAACCCGTATCCTCCCAAATGCCTGGCCAGAGAATTATTGTTCACACATCAGGATCAGTCATACAAATTGTATCACTGATCTCAATATATAAGTGTAGTAACATAAGACTGAAGTTGCATTTTGTAACATACATGAATTTATATTCCTATTTAATATGTTTTAATTTCTTCTTTTTGTCACACAGAAAGCAAAAGATGGTTGTCAGTATATTAATTGCAAGAGAAGGGAAACTCTACTAGAAGGCATGTACACACTATTACAAGTCAAAACCTAAAATTTTCTTGCAAAACTCTTCATCAAAACGGTGTTAACATGGGTACTGTGCCACTAATATTGAGTAGTATTAGTGATCTTGTCCAAAGCAAAGATGCTTCTATACCAAATGTTGACTACCTAAAGCATACTACTTATCTACTCAGTACCAGTAAAGTTTTAAGCCACACTCATCGTGAATGGCATTGCCCAAATGTTTTAGTGTTTGTGTTTTGCACCTTACCACCACCACAATTTGGTGGCCTCTTTCTCTATCCATCATATGATATATTCTTGTTGCATTGTTCCCATACCGCACACAGCAGAAATATTTTTTCATATACTAGTTTACTGTGGAAATTAAATAACATTCATCCTCTAGATTAGCAATTGGTATCTATCCAAAATATTACATAAAATATGTTTAGCGCAAATTGTAAAACTACATATAGATCTTAATGAGGTTCTTATTACAGAATCAATTGTAACAATTGAAAACATCAGCATTCAGACATCACCAAATTTCCATATCACTCTTATTTCAGATTTTTTTTCATACAGCTTCTCTTTCCTCAATTGATTTTAGACAATTGAAAAAAGTTAGAACTGTGATTACGTGAAGTTATGTGTGTTTCGAGTTGGAAGAGAGATAGGTGAGGGGTGGGAAGTTGTATAGGAAGGTCAATATTAGAAAACTTTTTCTCTCTCTGTCTCTTCTGCGTTCATATCTCTTCCTCTTTTTTTTTTTTTTTTTTTTTTTTTTTTTTTTTTTTTTTTTTTTTACTTTACGCCTTGTCGACGGCTAAGGCCATTAGAAGCTGGATGGAACGGGGGACAAGGAACAGGAAGGAATTCGGCCGAGGTCTTTTTGAAGGAAGCATCCCAGCATTCGCCTGGAGTGATTTGGGGAACCCATGGTAAACACCAAATCTGGATGCCCAGACGGGGATTCAAACCCGCGTCCTCCCGAATGCGAGGCCAGAGCGTTAACCACTCATCCACCACACTCGGTGTTTATAACTCGTCAAAGTCATTAGAGTCAGGAAATGACTTAGGGACAGGAATGGAAAGAAATTCGGGATGATCATTTGTAGGAACCGTCCTGACATTAGTGCAGGGTGATATGGAGAAACCATGGAAAACCCAAATCTATATCGTCAGATGGGGATTCAAAACTGCATTCTCCCAAATGCAAGGCCAGAGCATTTCCTCTTACGCACTATGCTTGATGCTAACATTTACACTATGCAGGATAATTACCATAGGTTGTCATTGAAAGAAAGGTCATTTATGTCCATTTTTATCTGAGTATAAAGCATTTATGTTTTCACTGAATAAGCATAAGGATTTGCAAATGAAAACTACCTCTTTGCACCAACGATCAAAAATCAAGTCACCAGAGGAAATTTCGGTCCAATGACGTTCAACTTCATCTTTCAGTTGCAAATCAGCACATTTAAGTAACTCAATCAATGCTGCTCTTGCTTCTTCATAGTCATTTTTCCGTAATTTCTTCAGATATTTCAAAAACTCTATCAAAAAATCTTCAATCTCGTCATCAATACGCTGAGGTCTGAAAAAGATTACCCTTCCCATTAATGTACACAAAACCATGATTTCAATAACTAACTGTACAATTTCTTATTGTAAAAAGTAATAATATAACAAATCTTACGTAAATTTGTCAGCCTGAAAGTGAACAACAATTGAAAACCCTATCACTCCAAATGTATCAAGAAAGGTGGCAGAAACATCATATCCCAATTGCTTCTTCGTTCGCAATGAATTGAATAATGGTTCCTCCATTAATAACTATAACAGAAAAATATATGGAATATAACTTTTATGGAATAAGTATTTCCTATGAAAACAAGAACACTGATGATTACATACCATGAGTATTTCTAAGATGCATGATGATTTGAGGTCAATAGGACCAATCTGATAGTAATTTGTGACTGTACTATTCTTGTCTTTGGCATTAAGTGATGGCATACTGCAACAAAATTTTCCAACAGCAATCTCTCGTACACGTGCCTGGCATAAAACACATTCTATATTACATTTGGAATAAGACTCCAATAATGAAAGACAATTATTTTACATTTGGAGAATATTCATTTAGCCAGCTCTTAACCTACATTATGAAGCAGTGATACAGCATATGTACACACAAGTGGTCGATAAAGTAAGTCTGATATGTTTTGACTCGTTCATTGCAGCTAATTACATAAGCTTATTCATAAACAAAATAAGGAATAAACAATATGTTAGTCAGGAAGTTTTCCCAACATTGTATAAAGATAAAATTCTCTCAGGTAACTAGCTGAGCAAGTGAATTGATAAAACACAACGTTTCAGAGGTCATAATCTCTGCTGTGATTGTCAAGTGATGGCAGAGATTATGAAGGGTGAAACTTTGTGTTTTATGAACTGACTCATTCAGCTAATTACCCAAGAGGGTTTTGTACAGGTACTAACACAGTTTAGATATTTTAAGTAACATCGCATATACTCCATAGGCTAAGCAGCATTTAAAGGGCTATCAACATATGCATTATCTTCCAGAGTCCGGGATAAACTTGTCATACACAGTCTTACTGTTTAAATCCTCATGCCACTACCTTTAATATAAACATGATAATCTCTTTCAATATGCTGTTGTTCAGTCCATGTCCATCATACAGTTTTTCTCTTTATTTATTCCATCAGTTAATTCTGTCCTATAAGCCAGTATTTCTTAGCCTACGATCCGTGGACCACTCACTAGTGTCCACAAAAATGGTATAGGTGGACCACAGATAGATTATTAAAAATTTAAATACCATATTTATACTGTAAAAGGCTAAATACACGTATAAGCTATGTCTCCAATATTTTAAAAGCTGCAAAAATATTTCAATTACTACGCAAAAATCTGGGAATTCCAGGATAAGAGGATACAACAGCACTGTTCCTGCAATAGTCTATTAATTTCCAGTTGGTATAAAAGGAGCACCGTTTGTTCAAGGATTAAGTTAACAACCATTTTCTAAGGGACTTGTAGTAGATGTGAGAGACTGCGCGCGGCATGTGGTAGGGTTGGTAGCTTACAAGTGGTGAAGTAAACAACAATAAAAGGTGTTGGGACTTGTTTCTTTATTTTATTTTGGCATGTAGATCAGTGGCATAGTGCAGCAATCTACAGTGTCATTATTATTCATTTGGTTACTAAATGTTAAGAGAGTGGTCAGTGTTTGATTAAATTTCCATCATTCACTTTCAGTTGTATAGTTCTTTTCATAGGAAATTAAAACATTTTATGGTACAATAAAATATGCTCAAATGTTAACAATACACACATAAGTAAATATGTATAGTAAAAAATGAAATGAACGGTGCTAAGTAGTGAAAAGGAATACAAAATTTGGATAGGGAAATGGGCCACCAATTACATTTAGATGAATGTTGGGTGTAAACACACAAGAAAAGGCAAAAACACACGTGATAATTCCCACAACACCCACCTCCCATAAATGTTCGCATGTTGATGAAGGGCTAGACCTGAAAATTACTTTTCCATGCGTGTTTTTGTCTTTCCTATATGTTCACACCCCACATCCATCATCTAAATGTAAGTGGTGTCTAATTTCAGTATCCAATTTGTTGTTCCTAAGTATATAAAGGTCCATTTAAGTTAGTGGTTGTAAGCACCTTAGAATTTTGGTAAATTCTAGTTTCTTAGCTTCAAGTATAAGGGAGGAAGTAAATTCACAGTAAACATATGGATTCCATTGCATGCATAGGTTATGGGGGAAACGTTTCACGTAGAAGCTGATACTGTAACCCAACTTGATAAACAAACCGATTTAGAAACAGTAAAGCCACTCAACACACAATATAAGCATTAAATAAACTTTGTTTAATAGCAAAGAAACTTTATACTAACCTGAAACAGGGTAATCCATTATTGTCCAACTTGTAAACAATAAATTTTTGCTACATGACCATTTCACTATTTATGAACACTTTTAAAGGCAGTAAAAATTAAACTAAGGAAAAAGGAAACTGTTTTAGACAATATAATTGCAAGGAAGGGGAAAATGACTCATCACTCACCAAAGTTGAAGGCAGCGATGAGAGAAGAACATATATTACGAACATACAAATTAACTCAATATTTCAGTTACTAAACCTTATTCATGATGGAGAAAATGAGTCATGAGGCTCGGGAGGTGTGCACACGCCGAGGGTTGCTACATGACTAGTCATGTAGCAACCCTCGGCTTGTGCACACTTCCCGAGCCTCATGACTAATTTTCTCCATCATGAATAAGGTTTAATAACTGAAATATTGAGTTAATTTGTGTGTTCGTAATATATGTTCTTCTCTCGTCGCTGCCTTCAACTTTGGTGAGTGATGAGTTATTTTCCCTTTCCTTGCAATTAAAGGCAGTAAAGCAATTTTAAAATAATAATAATTCAAAAGAAAGTTAAATTCACTAAAATTCCGTAGTTCCTGACCGTGTAAATAACGTAAATAAAATTTTAAACACTTCAATAAATGCACTCCCACTTTCAACATTTTTTATCATATGTTAACAGTAATTTTTCGAAATAAAAAGTAGATTTTCTAAAAGAGCCAAAAATCTAGTATCACATATTTAAATTTCAGAACGTTCCATGCAGTAGAACAGATTTTATACACATTTTAAAAATTATTTCGTCATTAAACACGCATGGGTTCACTGTAGATTTATTTACAAGTAAACCCAGCCACTTTTGTAAATAAAACTGTTGTCAAAACGTGTAACTAAATTCAAAGAAAATTCCGATAATTTCACTTTTCGATAGAAACAATACTTTAAGAATTATTAACGAAAAACCAAGTGACTTCTAAACAGTGGCACTACCAAATTTTGTTAAAGTCATAACTTCGCTATCTCACCAAAGATTACGAGAAAATTCACATAACTGGGATCGGGAATTAATATAGAACATTTTGGCACCAATTTCATTTATATTAATTGTAATTCAGCAGGTGACCATAAAAAGTACTTAAAATTCAGATAAAATTAGGGAAACCCCTACTGGACTTCGGGACGCTGTGTCAATACACCAGTTAAACTAAATTAATTTATAAACAAACTAATCATTCGAGAATTCTAACCAAATAATTTTTGTGTATTGTGAGCACAAGACTAGATGCTGTTACAGTTTGAACACTTTCTATAATCACAACCATTTTACACTATTTTGGGAAAGTAGGTGAATACCTGATGTCAAGCGGATTGGGTATATAAGCGGATACCTTATAGAGGTCTTGGTCTTTATTGTTTCGATTTCGTCTTTTGTATTTACTCTGGGAACATTATGTAAGGTAACTCTGAGTCAGTTGGTTAGTTGCGGGTTGGTTTGCAAGCCGGAACTTGCCACGCTAGCCTGGGAACGTGTGTCGGCCATTATGAATTTTTCGGTACCAAAGTGTGGTATTAACAGTTAATATGAACTTTTAAATTTAAAAAAGGGTTTTTATTGGTTGGTATCCTTTCTCTCCACAACCTACAATTTTCTGGAAATGTTTGTTCGATCACCTACTCAACTGTAGAATGCAATTTTAAAATATGACTTTTTGAAAATAAACTTCAGATTTCTATCAAAGTGAACTTTTACGATTTCATAGTAAATTGGACCTTTTCTAAGTTTGTGGTTTAAACAAATTTAGTGGTGTCCTGTATGCATCTCAGTTGAGAATCCAGATAGACAACATGGTCATTTAAAATTATTAACGTCAGAGAACTTTCACATCAAGTGAACTGCTAGTTAAGGTACTAGGCCTATACTCCACCCTGGTATCAGGCTGGGTCCTTACATGGTTCACACCATTATTTTTGACAGTTCCCTGGCCCTCAGCTTTAAAAAGAATGAAGACTTTCCCAGTGTACAACTGCAATGAACTCTTCATGGGTGTACCACCGGACTGTGTTGTGAAAACACGATATTTTGACGACTAGCTCCAACGTCTTTTTCAGGTGTGGAGACATCTGCACTGGTCGGCTGACCCACAGATACTGAGAGAGCTCGGGTGCCGCACTTTCTTATATACATGTCCGGGTTCGGACCGCAATGAGAATTATAGCCACGTCCACTGGCAGCCAGCCACTGGATGCAGACATGTATATAAGGAAGTGCGACACCCGAGCTCTCTCAGTATCTGTGGGTCAGCCGACCAGTGAAGATGTCTCCACACCTGAAGAAGATGGCGGAGCTAGTCGTTGAAATATCGTGTTTACACAACACAATCCGGCAGTACACCCGTGAAGACTTCATTGCAGTCGTACACCGGGAAAGTCTTCATTCTTACATCAAGCAACTTTACGGGGAGGAGATGTACCACCAAGTGAGGCACTTGGAGAGAATATGCAGGAAGAAAGTAAGACTTTTATACTCCTTGGCCTTCCTCCAGAGATGCCAGGTCAATGTTTTGCGACCATCAGCCATTACATCAACAGCGCCAAAGCTGGAAGAATACTCCGACAGGCGAGTCTTGCACTTCTTAAGGAACACATTCGTTACATCTGGTGGTAGCTTGATCGTAACACAATTTCTTTGTTGGACTGCCACTTAAACTTGTCTGGAAAAATGTCATCTCATTCGTGGGACTGGGTAGATGCTGCTACATCCACTCGAGAAAATCTGGAGTGGGAGCAAACAACAGCTAGACATTTGTCTAAATACAACCGGCTGGCGGGAACTCAGCGAACCAGGGGATGTCCTGATGTGAGTCGCACAGTGGTGAACCTGAGCAGGTTGCAACTCGACGATGCCACCATTTCTGTCTTGTCCAAAGGCCTCAACTTAGCCCCGCGTCAAGACGCGTGCCAACACTTGACATCATCACCTCTGTTGAACAGGCTGTTTGCATGTCCTACCAGGGGAGACAGCAGAAGAGGTCCGCAGAAAAATCTGCCGGGTCTTGGATAAAGCAAAACCCCAAAGACACACATAACTAAGGAGGAACGCGAAGCACTTCGTGTCTTGGGTCAGAACAATAAGGTTGTTGTTTTATAGATGGAAAAGGGAAATGCTACGGTACTGCTTACGACATAACAGTATGAGCAGAAGATGAGGAACATCCGTAATGACCCTTCCTATCAGCGCTTGGACAATGATCCTACCAGCAGGATTGAGAGGAAGACTATAGCTTTATTGAAGAAGGCCGAATTTTCTCAAAAAACCAACAAGACACTCAGACCTCATGACGCCAGACCACCTCAGCTATATGGTCTGCCAACGATTCACAAAGAAAGCGTACCTCTAAGACCAATCGTCCGCAATATCGGAGCTCCGACCTACCCTCTGACTAAATATCTGACCCATCTTCTGAGTCCATCAGTCGGCCATTGCGACCACCATGTCAAAAATTCTACGGAATTTGTCAAGATCATCAAGACCATGGAACTGAAGGATTCAGATATACTGTAATGGTTAGCTTCGAAGTCGTCTCATTATTCACCCATGTCGAATTGAAGGATACGCTGGAGCTGATACGCCACCAGTTTAAACCAGCCATTGTGGGTCTTTTCAAACATGTCCCGACGACGTTACGTATTTCACATACTTAGGGAAATACTATGAACAAGTGGACGGGGTTGCCATGGGATCTCCACTTTCTCCTGTAGGCGTCAACTTACACATGGAACATTTTGAAGAAAAAGCCCTGCAGGGAGCAGTTCTCAAGTCAACATGTTTTTACCGATATGTCAATGACACGTTTGTGGTGTGGCCACATGGCAGCAAGACTTTACACGAGTTTCTGGAATATCTTAACGGAATTCATCCTAGCATAAAGTTCACTATGGAAATGAAAAAGGACGGCCACCTACCATTCCTCAGCATTTTAATTGAAAGAAAGCCGGACGGACCGCTAGGGCATAGTGTATACAGAAAATCAACCCACACGGACCATCCTGTTCAGCGTAACACTGTTTTAAATATTCTTGTGCATGGGGCTAGAGTGATTGCTGACAAAGACAGCCTGCCAAAACAACTGGAACACCTGAGAACTGTCCTCAGGCAGAATGGGTACACCGAGAGGCATATAGAAAGTGCAACTGAACGTGAGCCAGGGATTCCAGTCCAACAGGAAGAAACGCCTAAGGCCACCGCCTTTCTGCCATTTGCTGGAAACACCTCAGGGAAAATTGGCAGAATTCTCGCACGGCATGGGATAAAATGTTTCTATCGACCACCAGCCAAAATACAGGACTACCTCCGCTCAGTTAAGGATGATCTTGGCCTAAGAGTTCTGGGAATTTATAGCATCCCGTACGAGTGTGGAAGACCTACATCCGTCAAACTATCCGCACTATAGAAAACCAGTGTGAAGAACATAAACGCCACCTCCACCTAGGATAATACAGCAAATCAGCGATTGCAGAGCACGTGTACGACCATGGCCACAGAGTAGAGTTCAATAGCGTTAGGATACTGGTTAGAATTCACATTTTTGGGAATCTGTTAACAAAGAAGTGATCGAAATTTGACTGGATACAATTGAGACAGTGGTCTATGCCTTAGTGAGGCATGGAAACCAGCCTTGGCAAGAATCCGCAGAGAACGCTGTACCTCTGTCCAGCTGCCGGCATAGAGGGCTCCATATTAGTTTGGGCTTCAACGAGAACTACAGCCACGCCCACTGGCAGCCAGCCGCCAGACGCAGACTTGTATATAAGGAAGTGTGGCACCCGAGCTCTCTCATTATCTGTGGTTCCGCTGACCGGTGCAGAAGTCTCCACACCTGAAGACGACGGCGGAGCTAGTCGTCGAAATATCGTGTTTATCCCGCGGTACACCCGTTGTAACGGAACAATCGATAGATCGATATATCGATCCTTACGAGAGAGCGGAGTAGGAGTAGTGGAAGGGAAGATGGCGCGAGATGATATGGATGTGTAAGCGCGCGGAATAATAACTGGTTGTTCGATGAACTAGTAAACTGTAAGTCAGCTACAGAAACTTTATTAAGTGTGACTACAGACTTAATGGCAGTGATGATTTCAGTGCAAAGTGGAGATAAGTAGGAACTGTGAGCAGTAAAGTGTGTTGCCGTTGCATGTGTGTTAGTTGTGGCGATAATTATTGTCTTCTTCATTGCTTAAATGAGCCTGACAATCTTCAGATTTACGAAGTCCGATTAGCATTATTCATTTGGTGGTTTCTACGGTTTGTAGTAGTTTGAGAACATTTACGTAATAAATAAGTGTGAACTGTATTCCGGAGTGATGTTTTATTTGCATGCTAGTAGCTCCGTTGATTGACTTTATTTCGGGTAATTTGCCCGTGGCGACTGTGGTCAATATCGAACCTGCGGCATATATAAAGCTGCTCAGAAACTGATTGCAACTGTTTGTTTAGTAAATTGATCTGAACAGACTTATTAATGTATTTATCAACATATACGCTAACAGCCATAAATCATTTACGTGGCACATAAGCGTTACATGGCTTAACCGTTTGGACAGGACAGTATATGTAAACCACGGGAGGAAATGACGATAATTAGTCACAACCGGAGGTGAAATATACGAAATAATTAAGCAGTGAACGATCAACAATCAAAGCTGATAATTGAACAGTTGGTGCGAAGCGTGGTCAGAGAGGCTTGTTCTGCGATACAGAGAAATTGTGCGCAGCTCACGGCAAAGACTATTTTTCTTAGAGGGCGGTGCATTCAGAGAGTGTGAATAGTTTAGTACCAAAGAAGTGTCGACAGCGACACGCAGCGGTTCTTTGGGAAACTGCTCAGTCTTCAGAAGGCACAGCAAGCGAGCGGAAATAGCAGACGACTTCTACCTGGCGGGTCGAGACTTCAAACAGCTGATTGGCGTCCAAGAATGTTGCTGTTCGTCGCATCGAAAGGGAAGTGAAAGATTTATTTTCAGTTTTTGTAAGAAACACAAGCCGGCACGAATAATTAATTAATTAGCAATTTTTTAAGAAAAAAATAAATATTTAATTATTTTGAATAATAAGTGACAAAGATTTTTTTCTCTGATAACTTTTTGAAGTTGAAGTGCCGGGCAACTGTAGTAAATTTGCTTAACAAATTATTTAAAAAAAAAAAAAAATGTTTAAGGTTGAAGTAGCAACAAACTAGATATACGCCAGCTGTAGTGAGTGAGTTAGTTTCAAGAGTATTTTTTTGTGTTTTATGGATAGAGATTTCAGTAGATTGTCCATAATTTTGGTAACTGATGGTAGTGTAGGTATTCAACTGGAAGTGAATTTTATGACAAGGTGTATATCTAGTTTGGTAACGAAATTGAGAGATTTGGAAGCAGAAATTTATTATTATTTCTGTGTAATGATTATCTGTGTATTCTTTTTGCTGGCTCGACTGCTTTAATTTTTTCTTGTTCTTGTCTACAACGGAATATTGAATTGTTGTGTGAAATAATTTCTGTAATATGGCATCTGAGGGTGATGTTGGTGTGAATGGAGGGGTGGTGCTGGGAGGTGAGTCCTTTGGTGACGCACCCAGCGTAGCCATTAATCAGTCCTCACTTACTGTGTCTAATCATTTACAGTCGATGACGAGTTTTGCTAGTGAATCAGAAGTTGACAAGTCAAGAGAAGTGTTTAGGGAAAGTAATGAGGCGTCCATGTCGGAAATGTTTTCTGCTTTCCAGGGACAATTTGTCATGTCAATTCAGTCCCTTCTTGAATCCAAATTAAATGAAAATAAAATTTCACTTGAATCTAAAATAGATGGAAATAATATTTCGCTTGAATCTAAATTAACTTCACTTAAATCAGAATTAAATGAAACACTTGAATCTAAATTAATTTCACTTGAATCTAAAATAGACGGAAATAATATTTCGCTTGAATCCAAATTAAATGAAAATAATGAAAGTATTGAATATCTTCGGGATGCTTTTGAATCGCGAATAGGGCAGTTTAGGGAAGAATTGACCCAGTATAGGGAACTTTGTACGCAACAAACTGCTGAGATATCTTGTAAGTTGACTCAGTATCGTTCAGATTGCGAACAGGTAACTAGTGTTTTGCACGAAAATATGGAATCCCTAAAGAAAAAAGTCGAGCTTATAGAAGATAGCCATGACGAAAGAATGTCGAAAGTGGAGATTTTAGGAGAGAACCTTGCCGAAAAATACACGGTAGTGAAAGAAGACGTTGACCAATTAACAATAGGTGTGGAAAAATTGTCATGTCAGGTGGAAAAAGTTAAGGCTTCCACTGCAGTATGGGTGAATGAAAAGTTACAGTTACAAGAGAAGCAAGTTGAAAGAAGTCTAAAGGTTCGAGTTCCAGAAGTGGTGCGAGAAGAGGTTGCCAAATGTCAGATCATGCCAAATGTGAATGCACTCACGGCGTGTATGGTGGAAGAGAAAGTGGACTGGGAGAACTTTTGTGATAATGGGGGGATACATCCGGTGGATTTTGTAAAGAAGTTTGAAAATTTTGGGCCGTTCTGTAGGGCCGTAGAAAGAAAGAAGATAGAAATGTTTAGTAAACATATCAAGGGGGATGCACGAATGTGGGGAGAACGGTTTGCAGATAACTGCGAGACGTTTGCAGAGTTGAAGTCAGCTTTTTTGGAACATTTTTGGTCCATTGACCGGCAAATTGCTGTTCGGCGGAATTTAATGATGGGAAAGCCATACTCGCCGGGTAGTGGCACTCAGCAAAATTTTTTCTTGAAGTGTGTTAACTCTTGTAAACATTTAAGTTCACCTTTCAGTGAAGGTTAATATGTGCGGATGATTAGTGCGCGTTTGCCCGAGTCGACACAGCTTGTATTTGTCAGCCATAATATATGTACCATTGACGAGGCGGTAAAGATGTTGGGTCGGCTGGACGAACAAGAGAAAAGTATTAGAGCAAAAGAATATGGGGGGAGGACACCATCCCATTTTGTGGAGAAGTCGCAATCGGAAGGGGAGAGAGGTAACTCCCAACAGCAACAGGAGAGCTACCCTCATTTTGATAACAGGAATCAAGGCGGGTACAATAACCGTGGACAGAGAGGAGGATTTGGACGTGGTCGTGGAACCGGAGTCGGAGGATTTAGAGGCGGTTATCATGGACCAACTGGAGACGATCGGCCCAGAGAAGAGTCTGTAAATCAGGTGCAGGTGGCCGTAGTGGATAGTGCGCCACAGGTAAACTAGTGTCTGTCACCGATTCAGCCTCGGCGGGGACAGGAGACTATACGAGGCTACCAAAAGAAGAACCAGTGGTAGTAACTGGAATGTCGAAGGGTTCTTGCTTGCCCGAGGAAAAGAATATGTTCAGCGCATGGGAGAAAATTAGTGTAAACATGGATTGGAAGTCATATATGCAAGGTGATTTGGTTTTATTGAAAACGAATTCCGAACCTTATAGTAATGATGGAGACATTCAAAAATACCAGTTGTTGTATGAAGGACCTTTTAGAATAATAGGGGAGCATGAAGAGTCTGGTTACATATTAGAGTTTCCGGTGAGTGGGAGAATTAAAGGTGTTTATCCAGAGGATTCCTTAATGCCATTTCAACCAGAAACGATGGAGGATGCAATAACCGATTGTGAACAAGTAATAGAAAATTCCGACCGAGAGAACACCGAGAGGAGAAAGGAAATTAGTGGTAATCACATCTGGATATCAGAGGAAGGAGAAAGTCCAATTTCGCATGTCAGTTGGGAGAATGATAAGGAGAAAGAAGAGGAAAGATTAAGGGGAGAAGGAGGTGATGAGGTAGCTTGGCTGTTTGTCGAGCAGAACATTGATTGTGAATTGATGAATCTCCAGGAAGAAAGTTCCAGGGAAAGGTTGAGCGGGGCGCAACCGTTGATTGCTCAAGACTCATATGGGTATAGCGAAGATTTACGAGAGCTGTTGTTGCAGGAAGGGAATACGTTGGAACGCCGAGAGTCTTTTTCTCCTCGGGTAATGGTCAAGTTTAAGGGGAGAGAAGTAGAAGCGTTACTGGATTCGGGAGCGGTGATTACGTGTTTTTCGGAAAGTCTGTATAAGCAAATTTCGAGTGAGCAGAAGATAGGAGAATGGCCGGTGAATGGAATGACGATAACCTCTGCTACGGGGCACAAGACTAAAACTGTCAAGTGGGTGTTGCAAGTAGAAGGAGAAATAGCAGGACATGTAGTGGACATAGAGCCATACGTGATACCTGGGCTCAATGTGGACTTCACCATAGGAACGGACTGGCTTAAAGAGGCAGGAGCGATTCTCGATTTAAAGGACGGTACGCTTACGTTTACAACGAGAGGAGAACGCGTCAAAGCCGACCTGAAGAAGGGGATACCCGATAGGGAGGAGAAATCTACTGGAATCCAGGTGATATCGTGGGGGGATTCCCGATCGGTCAGACACAGGAAAGAGATTCTGAGCTTGGAAATGAATTACGATCTACCAGAGCATGAAAGGGGAGTACAAGACATTATCGACGAGTTCCCCGACGTGTTCTCGGATGTTCCTGGGCGCATCCGAGGTTACTGTTGTAAGTTAAAGGTAAAAGAGGGGCATACCTTTGCGGCAAAATCCTACCCTACACCGCCGGCACAAAGGGCTAAAGTGCAAGAGGCACTAGATAGTATGGAGAACGCGGGAGTAATCGAAAGATCGAATAGTGAATACGTGAATCCTCTCCTAGTTGTTCAAAAGCAGGATAAGTCCGTGAGGCTGGTTCTAGATGCCAGGGCACTTAACCGGATACTCATAACGGAAAGGGACCATCCTCAACCAGTGAACGAGCTGCTAAGGAGATTTCACGGAGTAAAGTACATGACCTCACTAGATATGACTTCGAGTTATTGGCAAGTTCCATTAGATAAGGAATCAAGAAAGTATACGGCTTTCCGCTTTGAAGGAAAGTGCTATCACTTTTGTGTATTGCCGTTCGGCTTGAATAATGCCGTATCCAGTTTCATAAGGGCTTTAGACTATGTGTTAGGAAGGAACCTGCGAGATAAAGTATTAACCTACGTGGATGACATGGTAATAGTGTCGGAGACACTTACAGATCACAGAGAGACGTTGAGAGAGGTGCTAATGGCAATGAGAAGGGGAGGGATGACGCTTCGGGAAAAGAAGTGTGCCTTCCTGAGAGAGAGGTTGAACTTTCTTGGTCACATAATAACACCCCAAGGCATATTTGTGGATGATTCGAAGTTGGAAGCGATCGTGAGGTTCCCTCAACCAAAGAACCGGATTCAGCTCAAGAGCTTCCGCGGTTTATGCGGCTACTATAGAAAGTTTATAAAGGGACAGGTCATGAACAGTATACATTTGAGTGAATTGGAGAAGATCAGCACGCCGTGGGTATGGACCACAGAGTGTGAGAGGGACTTTATGCAGATCAAGCAAGTCTTGAGAGAGCGCATCGCGTTGTCACACCCCGACTGGAATCTGGAAGTATGTTTGTTGGCAGATAGCTCTTCATATGGTCTAGGGGCAGAGGTATTTCAAGAAGTAGTAGAAGATGGAGAGGTGGGTCATCGGACGATCGCTTTCGCGAGTCGAATGCTGGGAAAGCACGAACGTCGATACACAGTTACTGAGAAGGAATGTCTCACCATCGTGTGGAGCTTTCAAAAGTTCCGACACATCTTTACTGGAAGAAAGACTATAGTTTACACGGATCATAAGGCACTGTCTTTCTTAATGAGTTGTAGATTGACCCATGGGAGGTTGGCCCGGTGGGCTTTGTTCATGCAAGAGTTCGAGTTTGAAGTGAAATATCTTCCAGGGAAAGAGAACCAAGTGGCGGATTGTCTCTCTAGGTTGCCGGTGGGCTTGGAAGAAGCTGGAGAGGGAGTAGAGGAGCAAGACGAGTTTCAGATCAATTTTATTAAGCAAGTGCAGTATGAGAACGATGTAGAGGAATACCTGAGAAGGATAAGAGAATTACAGGAAGATGATAGTGTGATCAAAATGATAAAGGACAAATTACTTGATAACGACTACCAGGGGAAGTGTAGGAACTTTTACTGTGTATATAAGGGCGTGGTGTTTCGACGTCAGTCGGAAAATAGCTCCGATTGGAAACTTTGGGTACCGGAAGCATGCGTGGACAAGCTCGTTCTACAACATCACCTGAGCTATGGACACTATGGGCCGAGTAAATGCTACCGAGGTCTAAGGGAGAGCTGCTACTTCAATAATATGGCCCGGAGGGTTGCTAGATTACTGTCAGCTTGTGATGTCTGCCAAAGAGTAAAGGCGGATAATGTTTTGAGAAGGGGGGATATGAAGAATATATTGCCCAGCAAAGCTAGAGAGTTAGTAGCAGTGGACGTGTTCGGACCACTACCTGCATCGAGGGCAGGAGTTACACAAGGTCTGGTTGTTATGGATGTGTTTTCCAAATATGTCAGATTATATCCATTGAGGAAAGCCAGCGCGAAGGTGTTGGGAAATAAGTTAGTGGAAGGATATTTCCGAGAGGTGGGAAGGGCTGAAAAGGTTCTTTCAGACAATGCACCTCAATTCAGGAGTAAGAACTGGACAGAAAGATTACAGCAAGAAGGGTGGAGGTGATAAAAACATCATTTTATCATCCCCAGGGAAATCCCTGTGAGCGGGTCATGAGGGACATAGGACGTTGGTTCCGCACCACATGCAGTGACAATCATAAAAGTTGGGCCCTAACTATAAGCGAGTGGGAAGTTCATAACAATATACCTCATGACTCCACCTTGTTGGTACCCTCGGAGATAATGTACCATGTACCTCCAGAAAGGATAGTGAGGCAACTGGTGGAGTTCCCCGAAGGACCCGCAGTTGATTACCATGAGAAGATAAGAGCGGCTAAGGAGAATCTAGAGAGGGCAGCTACGAGAAATAAGAGACGACATGACGGTAGAGGAAAGGCTACGACGTGGGGGACCTTGTTTTGGTGAAAACGCATTTTAAGTCGTCCCGAGTAAAGAAGGAGATACGAAAGTTCAAAGTGTTGTACGAAGGTCCCTATAGGGTCAAAGCCTGTTTGAGGGATAATGCTTACAAGTTGGAATATGCCGATGGTAGAGAAGTTAGCGGAACTTTCAACGTAGTATCCTTGAAGCCTTACAAATATTTCGGTCAGGAGGGGAGTGTTGGCGGGGTGTCGAACACCGGTTAGGAGGGCACACCTCACAGTACTGCCGCATCTCCCGCATCGTTGATCATTAAATGTTGTCATGATTTGTGTAGGTTTTCATTAGTTTCACTTAGCAATCAGTCACGATTGCAATTTCAGAATGTGTAAGAAGCTGTATCAATAAATTAGAGAATAAAGTAACTTCAGTAGTTGGGCACAGGTTGGTGACCCATGTAGTATTAATACACAGTTGCTGGAGGCATTCTTGCTGGTTTGTGGTTCCCAGTAATTTTGGCCCCGAGGCCGGGGAATGTACTTACAAGTGCTGTGATTGTGACAGTTTTGAAAAAAGGATAGAAAGAGAACAATTTTACAACTGAAGCAATTATAATTCAGTTTTGTATTCTTTAGTGTTTGGTATGTATGTTACATGATTGTGACAGTTTGGAAAAATTGTAGAAAGAGGTCAATTTTACAACGGAAGCAATTTTATTTCAGTATTGTATTCTTGATGTTTTGTATGTATTTTTTTGATTTGTTATATGTGTTGATGGTTTTGTAATGGCATTTGTGTATAGTCATAAGTACCTATGATTAATTTGCCGTGAAACCACCAGGTTTATTGGTAATGTTGTGAGATGATGATGTGGCTTGAGTAAATGTTGGCGCAAGATACGCTTTGTCAACCGCATCTTTCGCCACAAACCCAACGAGGGGGGTGTAACGGAACAATCGATAGATCGATATATCGATCCTTACGAGAGAGCGGAGTAGGAGTAGTGGAAGGGAAGATGGCGCGAGATGATATGGATGTGTAAGCGCGCGGAATAATAACTGGTTGTTCGATGAACTAGTAAACTGTAAGTCAGCTACAGAAACTTTATTAAGTGTGACTACAGACTTAATGGCAGTGATGATTTCAGTGCAAAGTGGAGATAAGTAGGAACTGTGAGCAGTAAAGTGTGTTGCCGTTGCATGTGTGTTAGTTGTGGCGATAATTATTGTCTTGTTCATTGCTTAAACGAGCCTGACAATCTTCAGATTTACGAAGTCCGATTAGCATTATTCATTTGGTGGTTTCTACGGTTTGTAGTAGTTTGAGAACATTTACGTAATAAATAAGTGTGAACTGTATTCCGGAGTGATGTTTTATTTGCATGCTAGTAGCTCCGTTGATTGACTTTATTTCGGGTAATTTGCCCGTGGCGACTGTGGTCAATATCGAACCTGCGGCATATCTAAAGCTGCTCAGAAACTGATTGCAACTGTTTGTTTAGTAAATTGATCTGAACAGACTTATTAATGTATTTATCAACATATACGCTAACAGCCATAAATCATTTACGTGGCACATAAGCGTTACACCGTGAAAACTTCATTGCAGCTTTAAA